>CM032634.1:27411142-27687740 GCA_019097785.1 Fraxinus excelsior | reverse complement strand
TATTTAAAAATTAACAATAGATGTGCATAAGGAAGTCCCCTTTTTTGAAATTCAATAACATATATATGCGCAACAACTGGGCCTAAGATATTTTTTTTGTATAAATCATTTTTCAACTCTTCTAGTTTTGCTCTAAATATACGCACAATTAGATCAGGTCGATTTTGAATCTCATCATTGTGTTTTAGCTCTTGTTTAATCTCCGGCCAATTTGGATTGCATGTTATAGTCAAGAAGATGTCCGGTTTTCCATAACGCTGTACAATAGCCATTGCATCCATATATCTCCTTAACATATCTCTAGGTCCACATGTAAAAGATTGAGGTAAAATAATTTTTCTTCCAATTTTGTACCCTCTTGTCTCTCCATTTTGAACGCTATCTACAATACCTTGATAAAGTTCAGCTCGAATTTGACTTTGGTTGTTACGAAAATAGTCTAACCGTGCAGTTTCAATCTTCACATACATATCTACAACATATTGCTGGAACAATCTACCACTGTGAAGTAAAATAGACTTACCGAAAGGCCTAATTTGCAATTTATATGAATAATATTCTCGACAAGAAACCTGTGATCATTTCTTCATTCCATTAAGCACTGCAGAAAAGAAGTTATCATTCAATTAGAACATTGACGATGCAAAAGTTAGGTGAATGTACAATAACATAAATTTACAAACCTTGATTTTCCTTTTCAATAAATTCAGCTGCAGAGGTAACTGTATTAGGAAATTGAACAAATTCAGAGAAATGTTCAGTCCTTCTACACCTCTCAATGCCTTCATGCCAACCGGATTCTCGTTATGGAAAAAGTAGAGGATATTGCAAAGGATCATAGCAACCATAGTAATAATGAACTCTATGTGAATCACCAGAATGACCGTATATGGTAATGTCACGAAAGCGAATATTAGCATTTTCATCGTTTTCGACCCATATAGCAGCAACTTCAGATGAGGTAGGAGTATTAAATACTCTTTGATCAAGTCCTGGATCGCATCTTATATGTATTTGATGATCTCGTAAGTTAGTGATATTAGTTAAAGACCGGAAAAATCTAGTATATGGATTTACCTTCAAGATTTCAATTAGAATAGTTAAAGTACATTCATCAAAGTTCTCTGAAATCTTCATACGATTTTGAATCTCATTATTTGTATCATAAAAATATAACTGCATATAAGAAGGCTTATTGTTCCGTGGAATAAGTTCGTTTACATAATGATATACTTGTCCTTGAACTCTAAATGTGTAAATACCTCGATATGCTTTAAAGAGCTCTTTGTCATATTTGACACCAAATGAAATGAAAGCAAAGTGGTTATTATATCTTCGTGCAATTTTTTTAAATGCCATATATTTAGATTCTTTAGAAGTAAACAAGTTGTACAATTCAGTGGGTGGATCATGCATAGAGATATGTACTTTCCCATCAGAACAACAAAACCCTTTACTTTCTCTATAAATTTTTCTTGCACCACAATATTTACAACTATTGCATGTCGGTAATATGTATGCAGTCGTTGGTATGTTCAATACATTAAAACCACTTGGTAATGTCAAATTGGAAATATGAGGTATATCTTGGTTTGAAGTAGAAGCCTCAAAATCATGATTCATTATAGGTTGTTGCATTTGTACATCAGTCGAATTATTATGTTCAGATGATAGAAGATTACCTATTCTCCTACGACGATCATTGCAACCACTTCGAAGTCGTTTTCGTCGATACCTATTCCTTTGATTTTCTTGTTGGCGATTAGACATTGTTTCAAAACCACTCGAAGTATCCATATCAAATAGTTGGAGTCCAAAGTAACCAACAGGAACTAAAAGAATTAAAGAATGTTATTAACATTTTTATACTTTAAAATAAAATAAAGTTGTAGAATAGTTGAATCAACTTCTCCATCACCAGATGGTACAAAAATGTCTATTACAATACTAACAATTTTTGTGGAATAATTGAATTTGAACCATAACTGTACAAAAAAATAATCTTACATATGTTAAAATATACATACGTAGAGTAAAACTAAAATTTAAAATATCAAAATTTGTGAACACTAACTGAAAATATACCTTAAAAAGAGAAAAAATAGTATTCACAAAGAAAACTCGAGAACCAGCAATTTATTACAAATTTATAAGTTACTATAAATAAATAAATAACTATAATACTATATAAACATATAATATTATGAACAAAAATCTAAATAGTTCAGTTAGAGAAACTTACCTAAGATAGAGTGCACTATTGTAGTAAACTATAACCACCAGAAAAAATAATTGGACACTGTATAGAAGAGAACAATAAATATAAATTAGAGTCCACAATTTGTTAATAATAGTTAAATGGTAAATACTATAATAAAAATTTTAGAGAAAAAAATACAAAGGTTAACTGCAAATTGAAGTTTACAAAATTTATAAAAGAATAAAAAAAAATATTGTACCTGAAAATAGCACAATTCAATTGATGTTAAAAATTATGATATTTTTACTTTGAGAATGATATCTTGTAATTGAAAAGAAGATTCAAAACAAATTTAATATATAAAGAATTAGGAATGACTAAAAATATAACAAGCAAAAGAAAATTATAATCATAATCATAATAAAAGTTAAAAATCGAAGTATATGAAATAAGTTATATTTTTTTTTGACCGAATGGACGAGATGCACCAATCTAGAGGTTCAAGGACAACGCCCTCGACGGTCAGGTCGCGGGGGTCGAGGGGGCAGCGCCCCTCGTGGGGGCTCGGGGGCAACGCCCCCGAAAGGAATTTTGGTTTTTATGTATGTACGATATCGAATATTTTCTAATTATTTTGACTTAAATTATTAATAAATGAATTTATATTTATAATTTGGTTTTTAACCCTTTTCTAAAGGAAGGAAGGAAGGAAGGAAGAGAGAGAAAAAAAATAAAATAAAATTATTTGACGTCTCCCCGTGCGCGCACGGGGAGATCCAAACTCCCCGTGTGTCTCCCCGTGCGCGCACGGGGAGTTTCATTCTCCCCGTGCGTGAACGGGGAGACGTTTCTCCTAATTTTTTTTTTATTATTTTCTTTCCCATTCAATTTTTGTAAGTATTATTAATTGTTGTAATTTAATTAGTAAAAATTTAATGTTTCCACACAACTCTTTAACTGTAATGGAAGATACCCACCCCAATAATAATACTAAAATGATATGTTCACAAACTTATTAAATTAACCTAGTATGATTTTTATGTATGTACGACATCGAATATTTTCTAATTATTTTGACTTAAATTATTAATAAATGAATTTATATTTATAATTTGGTTTTTAACTCTTTTCTAAAGGAAGGAAGGAAGGAAGGGAAAAAAAAAAAATTGACGTCTCCCCGTGCGCGCACGGGGAGTTTCATTCTTTCCGTGCGCGAACGGGGGGACGTTTCTCCTAATTTTTTTTTATTTTCTTTCCCATTCAATTTTTGTAAGTATTATTAATTGTTGTAATTTAATTAGTAAAAATTTAATGTTTCCACACAACTCTTTAACTGTAATGGAAGATACTCACCCAATAATAATACTAAAATGATATGTTCACAAACTTATTAAATTAACCTAATATGATTCAGAATTTATTGTGAAACATAGAAAAATACTAAATCTATACAAACAAAATTAACTATTTAAAGAAATAATAAAGTAATAATTATATAAACATTATTGTGAAATATAGAGAAATACTAAATCTACACAAACAATATTAACTATACCTAACTACTTACAAAAATCGAACACAATTATATTTATTTAAAGAAATACAATGGTATTTACATGCTAATATAAACAAAAATAACTTTTACATATAAATACTTACAGTCAAAGTTTATGTTCTGCTGCAATATCAAAGCTTTAAAACTTAGTCGTACAAGCTGAAAAACATAATGGAGTAAAATAAATATTTTCATGATTTATAGATCAACATAATGGTATTTACACGCTAATCATAAAAAAAAAAACAAAATTAACTATACCTAACTACTTACAAAAATCTTAAACATGGAACACAATTGTATTTTTATTTAATGAAATACTAAACATGCAAAATATATATCTAATATCTAATAGAAACTAAAATAAATTTTTCGATAGACTTACAAGTAAACAGCAATAAAGGTTAACAAATGCTCGATAATTGAATAAATTTTTCTTCATTAGTTCTCCCATATAAATAGACTAATCTCTTCAGCCGACTACAAAAATTAACCGACCCCAAAAAAAATCAAAAGTTATTGAAACTATCAAAAGGCGCCTACAATTTTGACCGCCTATGGTTAATGTGATACGCAAAGTCATCACATTTTTGTTTCACCGCCTACAGTTAATAGTTTTCTGTTTGTTTTTTTTGTTTTTTTTTTTTTTTCATAAAAGTCAACAATTGAGGCTGGAAGAATTTACTTTTTCCGCCTTTTTGAAAGAATTTCTTATAAGAGGGAGGATAAATTAGGAAACAAAAATACGTCAAGAATGAATAGTAAACTGCGGATTGCCTCTTTTAGTAGAAGAGGGATATATGTGAATTCACGTATTTGGTACATTTTGAATGTTGGTAAAAATTTAGGGTTCGTTTGATTACAATTGTGGAAAATGGGTGGAAAGAAAATGAATTTCAGAAAAATAATTGCCTAGAACTTATTTTCCATGAAATTGTTAATTAAATGTGTTTGATTGGTATAATTTTTCACCAGAATTTTTTTAAAATTTAGGATCTTTTTGTATTCGTTTGGCTTTGTTTTACATAAAAATTGTCCATTAAAGTGATAATTTTTCCACAATTGATTATAAAATTTGTTTCCATTGCCAAAAAAGTAAAAAAAAAAAAAAAAAAAACGAAAACAATAAAATTCCCTAAAAAATCATTTTTTTTAATCAAAGTTTAGTATTCCTTAGTTTTGTTTTACATGAAAATTGTCTATTAAAGTGAATTTTTTTTTACAATTGGTTATGAAATTTGTTTTTATTGTAATAAAAAAAAAAAAAAAAGTCAGAATCGATTTTCCCACCTAAAAGGTGAGAAAATCATTTCCCTCCACGCCTAGAAAATGGCGCGTGGAGGGAAAACCTTTTCCACCCAATGGTGGTTTGGTCATCAAACAACACCAAACATGGAAATAGAATTTGAATTCCATTTTCCATGGAAAATCCATGCTATCAAACACACCATTAGTCAATTTTGTTAACTTCTATATATGAGAATTTTGCTAATGCATGTTTGGTAATCAATTTTTTTTTATTACAACATGTCTATAGGATAATTAATATTTTTAATCTGATTAAAAGTTGTTTATTGTTCCTTTATGAACTTTAAATTTATAATCTATCACGTTGTTACTTTTGAAGTAGCACAACATTATAATTAATTTTTCAAAAAATTATAAGTTGCTCCTAAAGAGCATAATATTTTTTAATATTTCAGAGGAATATTGATATATTGTTCTTAAAGAAACAATAATAAAATATAATGTGCTCTCAAAGTAGGATACGTCCCGAATAATATATATCTCATTGAGTTCCTGAAGAAACACAAATTAAACATCTTAATATTGGGTTGTAATTTTTAAAGAAAAATAATTCTCTATATTATTAATATTTAAGAAGAATATTAATTTATCGCTTTTGAAGAATATGAATATTAATTTTCAATATTTCAGAATAATATTAACATATTACTATTGAAGAAGTAATAATTAAAGACATCATGTTCTCAAAGTAGCATATGTTTCGAAGAATATATCATTTTGAGTTCATGTTTATCACTGAAAGAAAACATATAACTAATGTCATAAGGATATTGATTAGTTTGATTACTTGAATGATATATGATTATATAACATTTAATCATATTTTCCTAAATTAAATAATTGAATAATATCTTATATTGAGCCAAAAATTCAATTTGTTTGGCACGACCAGTTGAATCATCATTGGATCAATAATAATGTAAAATTAAAAATTCAAATGGATATTCAATAAAAACTAGAAGATTCTTCAACTCAATGAATTCCTATATGTTATTTGTTCTCTTTATCAAAAATTGATTATTAAACATCATTAGCTAAAATAGAGACTGAATTTCCTATATTTTTGAAAATTAATAAGGGTGATATATGTTGACCATCTAAATATTATTTGTATATAGTAGATTTGATACATATAGTAGATGATTGCATAGTGTTTGCAACCGATATTCGTGAAATTATTGCTCAAATTTTAAATTGTGAGCATAATTCATATATACAATCAAGACGGTGTCTAGAGAATTCTAATGATCCTAATCTCAACATTTTAATAAGTATTAGTTGGGATATCGATAAATGGTTTAACATTATTGCATGTCAAACGTCCTATTAAATTAATTGGGAACAAAGTACTTCTCATTTTTGTTTAGAGAATGCTATTACGCATCATGCCAACATCATAGTTCTCCCTGTTATAATTGGCTTATGATCAAAACCTAATCTTTTTCATCTAATTATTTTTATAGGGCAATATATGTAAAATTAATCCACCACAGTGCATTGAGATGAAAAGCAAAGAATACTAAGAATAAATAAGTAGTTTGAAATTTTACATAATAGCTCAAGCCAAAACGGGTGATATTTCATAAAGCGATTTGGTGATTGTCAATTTGATTGGACAATGTTTTCTGCATTAGAGGAATTAGGAAGTTGGAAATAATATACAAATGCATCATTATCTAAATTCTTGCAAAAGATGATTCGAACTAGAAGTTTGAAAGATAATTCATTTAGATGTATTTACTGATCAAAGATATTAATAATATCTTACACAATAGCTTTAAATGCTCCAACTCAAATTAACGTCCTAGAGAATAATTGATTAATATTATATTTGATAAATTTATGGCATATTTGAACCGTGATAGTATTCGATTCTAATCTCCAAACGAAAATAGAACAGTTAGAAAAGATGACCCCATTAAGAAGACATATACTTTTGATGATTATTTAGACATAACAAATTATAAAACCCCATAAGAGGTTTACTTACCTGAAATAATGAAAATTGAGATATTTCAATAAGTTATGTCATTGTGGGAAAAGAAATAGAATCAAAAAAGAAAAGAAAAAGTTGTCGACAACACTTTTACACATGATGTATTGCATTATATTATGAATAGTGAGGATCAAAATAAATTCATTAAACATATTGATCAAAGTAATGATTGGCCAAATAAATGATGCGATCATATTAAAATTGAATTTACTAGAGAAACTTGAAATTTCTGGATGCGATCCTAGTAAAATTAACTTTACTAGATAAACCTGAAGTTTCTGGATCTGCATACTTATGCGAAATGAGAATAGAAAAGTAAAATCGTAATATGAAATGTACGACTCTTTACATAATTTCGCGAAAAACTTGTATAAATAGACGAGTTATCATGTGGTGTATGTAGTCACAACTCTCTACCTTATTAGCGTGTCAACGCTTGAAATTTGATATACGTGTGAAAATGTGATTATAGACAATTTATGTTATATGATTTTGATACTATTATGGAAGGATTTAATATGCTTGAAGCATAACTCGAGTGATATTAACATGGGGGGAAGTAAATACGTGTTGTACTTTTTTCCTTTGATCGAGGTTTTGTCTTATTATGTTTTCCTAGCAAGACTTTTAATGAGGCAACATTTGTAGCGTATTTCAAAAAATAGATGTACTATTTTTCTTTCATTAGAAATTTTCATATAAGGTTTTTGATAACCCAAAGATAACTAGCCAAAAAGGAGGGTGAATTTGTTTTTAAAACATTTATGAAGATTTTTTCAAAATTCAAGCAAGTAAAGATTAAATAGATCAATTCAAATAATAAGTAAAAATATGAAAGCGATAAGTAAAAGATAGAGATGATGTAAACGATATAATTGTGGAGGTTCGATCCGAAATAATGATCTACGTCTTCCGTTACCAATCTCTCTTGCATGAGTAAGGCATTTTTCGCTATGTTAATTGACTTTTGATGCAATCTAATCTTTTATAACGATTCCAGTAAGTTACAAACAAGGAGTAGCAATCCTGATACAACGTTGAGTTTTACGTGACCTCAACATGATCCACTATTGAGCTTTAACGGGACCTCAATATGAACCACATGGAGACTTATAAAAAGAAGTACCGATCCTTATACAATATTAATATTTAAGAGATTTCAACACGACCACAGTTTATCAAAGTGATTTTACAATGAAATTTCTCTCCTGATAATAATACAAACAAGTAAAGTATTAAAATGGGCTAACGGTTCAATGAATATCAACAAATGATACCTCAAGTGTTAGATGATTTTTTTTGATAAATATGATAGTTAAAAATTAGATTCAACCAAAAAGGACCACTTCTTTAAATATTGTTAATGGCCTTAAAGGCTTTGATAAAAAAATTTCATTAACGGTGAACTTGTGAGTAAAATGCTTAGGTCGCTCTTGGAGAATTGGAGCTCGTTGATAATGTTGATAGAAAACACTAAAAATATCAACACATATCAATTGGAAGAGCTCTGTGGAACATTGATGATATATGAGATAAATCGCACATAGACAAGAGAGAAGACATTGAAAAGCAAAAAAGAGGAAACTTTTTTATTGGTAATTGATGAAGGCACTTAACGCGAAAATATAAATGATGAAGAACTTGATGATCTAGTTCTTCTTGTTAAGAAATGAAAAGTTTTTGCAATAATCGTCGATTCCAAAAAATAGAAGAAAAGAGCGAAGAGAAGAATAGAATTATCAAAAAGAAGGCACTTCAATCAACATGGAATGTGGGTCATGATGATGACTATGAAGAAAATAAAAGTCAAAATGAAATTGCCAACATGTGCTTCATGACTATTGATGATGAGAAAAATTCAAATGAAAACTGTTCATATAATGAATTGTTCACCTCTTGTGATGAATTTTTTAAAGAATTTGGAAAACTTGTTTTAAATCATTCGAACATTAAAAAGAAGATTTCTTTATTGGAAAATGAAGTAAAAAAAATTTTAGAAATTCAAAATAGTTTTGAAAAAGGAAAGCCGAAATGAATAGCGCATGCCCCCAATGACAAAAGTCATGGAGGAAACCTTAGCATGGACGAACGCTCAACCTCATGCTAAAGAAACAATAAATCAAAAAGCATACAAACTTCTAACACTCGTACAAATATTCTAATGGAATAAGTCTTAAATAAAGAGTAAGTACATCGACAAAGCAATAACATAAAAATGAAATTGAAGAAATTAACACAATTGTAAACAAAAGAAGATTTTATTCATTAAAAGATCATTACACATACATGTTAGAATCCAAATACATTGAAAGAATAAAAAATTACAAAACCCTAAGTTAAGTGGGTGGGGAGGGGGATTGGGGCCAATAAAGGGAATTGTTGATCTATAATCGATTTTATCCTTCATGTTTCGATCTTTAACAAATAAGATTAATATTATTTCTCACAATTGATTTTGAGTGATGATAGTTCAATGTTAAAATCAATCAAGCCTTGACAAAATCAACACATTATAAATCGAACTCGAAATGAAGATCAAAGTGGAAGGTAATCATTTAAGTCAAATCATTCAAGATGATAGTTTAAAAGATAAACGTAAAAAAAAAAAATCAAGAGCATCGAGACAATATCAAAGAAAGATCAAGATCAAAAGTCTAAGAGGCAAACTTTGAAATAAGATCAAAGACTAGACTTCTTAAATCAAATATAAAGGTACTAACACTTTGCTATTTAGCAATGAATGATAAAATCTCAAAAATCGTTTAATGCACAAAATGATTATTTCATAAAAACAATTGCATGAAAAAGGGAAAAAAAGTCAAAGCTAACATGTGGTTCGTCCAATAATCATTTTTAGCCGTTTGGATTTCGATGCACAATGACTAGTCTAATTGTCTGGTTCAGGATGAGGACATTCGGATGGGTTGTTCGGTTGGTCAGAAATTTTGGTGTTTTTACTTTTATAAATACTACTTAACTTTGCATTCATTACAACAACTATAAAGCTTTCTTATGAAATATATTTGTGAAATCTTCTTCGTGTTTACATTTTTACATTCATTTAATTTATTTATTTATAACAAAAATTTTGATTGCTGAATCAAATTTCTTGAATCATTTCTCTCATCAAAATTTTTCATCTCTCTTTGTGCTAACTCATTTATATCAATCTTAAAAGAGATATATTTTTGAAAAAGATTTTTGCAGTTACATTTCATAAATCTTTCTTCTTCTTCTTCTTCTTCATATTGAGAATTTTGATTAATTGGATCAAACTTTTAAAATCGTCATATTTATCAAAGTTTCTTATTTCTCTCTTAGTACTTAATTTATTACAATTATTCATTATAAAAGAGAAATATTTTGGGAAGATTTTTGAACTTAAGTTGCATTTGACCCTACATCTTATCATTGAAAAACCTTGATCAATTGAATCTAATTTTTAACTATTATATTTATCAAAATGTTTCATCTAACACTTGAGATATCATTTGTTGTTATTCATTGAAGTGTTAGCCTCTCTTAGTACTTAACTTATTTGTATTATTTATCAAGAGAAGAATTCCATTGTAAAATTACTTTGATAAAGTGTGTGTTGTGTTAAAGTCTCATAAAGATCAACATTGTATAAGGACTAGTGCTTCTTGTTGTAAGTTATTGTGTAGGTCATATTAAGGTCCCGTAAAGCTCAATTGTGTGGGCCATATTGATGTACAGTAGAAGCTCAATAGTGCGTCGTGTTGAGGTCCTATAAAACTCAATATTATATCAGGATTGACGTTCCTATTTGTAAGTCACCGAAAGTGTTGTAAATGGTTTGATTGCACCATTATTCAATCAATATAGTGAAGAGGCTTTGATCGTGCCGGATAGTTTGGTAAAAAATGACGTAGATCTTTACTTTAGATCGAACCTCCACATATCATTTGATCATATCTCTCTTTTACTTATCACTTTCATATTTGCACTTACTATCTGCATTGATCTATTTAATCTTTACTTGCTTGAATTGAGATTAATTTTTCAGAAAGGTTTAAAAATCAATTCACCCCCTCTTGGTTAGTTGTCATTGGGCTATTAATTGGTATTAGAGCACGTTGTTCATTTTGAAATTAAGATTCTACAATCTTGAGCAATGTTTAACCACGATTTTCAAAATCTTGAGGGGTATTATACAAATTTTCCTCCTTTCTTTGATTATACTCATTATAAATATTAGAAAGATAGAATGATAATATTTATTCAATCAATAGATTATAATATTTGGGAAGTTATTGAATTTGGTCTTATGTGCCTACAAAAATTATTAAGGTTGATGGCAATCCAGATATATTATTTCAAAACCTAGAAGGGAGTACGATGAAGTAGAAAAACAAAAATTATCTTTAAATGTTAGATCCAAAAATATAATTTATTTTGCTATAGATAGAAATGAATTTAATCTTATTAGCACATGTCCGCTTATGATATTTGGCATGCCTTAGACACTCATGTTGGTACTAGTAAAGTGAAAAAAATTAAGATAAATATCTTAGTTAAAGATTTATGAAAGAGAATGAACTAATTGTTGACATGATAACTCGTTTTACCGATATTGTTAATTGCTTCAAAGGTTTTGATCGAAAATTTACTAATGATGAACTTGTGAGTAAAGCGCTTAGATTTCTCTCAAAGAATTGGAGCTCGTTGAGAATGTTGATAGAAAATACATCAACACATATCCATTGAAAGAAATCTATGGAGCATTGATGACATATAAACTAAATCGCATCGAGACAAAAGAGAAGACACTAGAAAGCAAAGAAAAGGAAAGATGCCAAATTACTTTAAAATCTGTAGTTGATGAAGACACTTCAAGAGAAAATATGAATGATAAAGCACTTGATGATCTAATTCTTCTTGTTAAGAAATGGAACAATTTCCGCAACAATCGTCGATTCCAAAAGGAAGAAGGAAATGACGAAAAGAAGACTAGATTTATCAAAGCGAAAACACTTCAATTAACATGGGATGAGAGTCATGATTATCACCATGAAGAATATGAAGGTCAAAAGGAAATTGCTAACACGTGTTTCATAGCTATTGATGATGAGGTAAATTCAAATGAAAATTGTTCATATAATAAATTATCCACATCTTATGATAAAATTCTTGAAGAATTTGAAAAACTTACTTTAAATCATCCGAACCTTTTTAAAAAAAGAATTCTTTATTGAAAAATGAAGTATAGAAACTTTTAAAAATTCAAAATGGTTTTGAAAAAGAAAAAGCCGATTACGATTCTTTAATTAAGGAGAATTCCTCTTTACAAGAAAAGATTTTAGATTTGAATCAAATCGTTCAAAAATTTACTCAAAGCAAGAAATTTTTTGATTTAATACTTGGTGAAAAAAAAAATGTATTTTTGATAAAGGATGAATTAGATACAAACCATTTTTAAAACAAAAGTCTCTTAAAAATTTCTTTGTTAAAGCCTCTACTTCCCCTCTTACAAATACCACATGTAGTTTTTGCAATAAAAATGGACATGTGCATTTAATTGTTCAATAAAAAGAGATTTCACTTTGAAAGTAAATACAAGTGGTCTTCATAGTTCACAAATACTAACAATCAAAGACCCAAAGTTGTATGGGTACCAAAGAGCAAAAACTAAATTATTTTGTAGGTATGAAAGAAAAAAAGAGCAAATGGTCTTTGGATAGTGGATGTTTGAGCACATGATTGGGAAACAAGCTCGATTCACCAAAAGAAAGAATGGAGTTCAAAATAAAAGAATTGAAGCTAATGAACACTCCAAAGAATTCATCAATCAAATTGGATGATCAAGGTATATTGTAAACATAACAAAATATCGAGGTATGATCAGATCTCTTTTTTACTTAAACGCTAGTTGACCTCAATATTATGTTTAGTATGTGGTTGATTTAAATGTTTGATTACCAATATGTTATCATTTTTGCTTACGCTAAAATTGAGAAATGGAGTGAGATGATTATACATGTTTTGATTTGAAATAGAAGGTTTGTACAAACTACCCACCAACAGTTAAATGAAGATTTATACTGAAGAAATTACCTCTTCGAACCATTAAGCAAAATCCTTAAAGAATCGTTTTGAGTTGATCAAACGGTCAAACTCTCGCAAAGATAGAAGACGAAGGTAGATGTTCTCTATAACACCCAGCTTTGCTTGGGTTAGTTCAAAGCAATCAATTGACCTTGAAACAACAAAGAAAGGTTAGAGCTGATTCAAAGTTAAAGAAACATGAAACTGGAGAAACAAACACCCACTAGCATCAAAATAACTGGTTGGCACTGTCACATAAGGGACCTTATCACCCACACATGTCTGCCATTGTTCTCTGACCCAAAACCAAGTCTCCTTCCACCCCTTGATGGAGGAAGAAAGGCCGATGACAAAAGTAGAATGCCCTACATGGACACAGAGAATACCAACCATTGGAATCTCCTCTACCCAGGACCCTAGGCTGGAAGATAGATTGGAAGACGTGGAGGGCTATATCCTCACCTACGGAGGTCTCATTCCATAAGAAATATGTCTCCACTAGTTCGGTGTCAGCCCGTACGACCTAAGTACAACTCTAAAGAATGAATGAAGGGGCACATAAAGACCCCATTCAGAAGAAACTCGCTAACAGCAACACACCCATACCTAGGAAAACATGCTCACTCGTCAAGAGTTGGGGCTATCTATATCATATGGAATGTAATATTTTGTTCTTATATCTACAAGGTCGAATGTGGTTACATTTGAAGGAATTTTGGTAGCCCCTTAACCCACTTCGTAATATACTTGACCCTCTCTTGTGGAGAAATCACTTTGACCAGCTCTAATGGCTTGAACGAGGTCAGTCGTATTAGTTATGGAAACCCTCATCTCAGAAGCTACAGTACTAAGATCCAAGTCCCATGTCCATAAAATTCAAAATCAAAGAAGTTTAAAATACTTATGAAGTTAAACAAAATCACTGAAGGAAAGCGGTCGAAGTCTGTGAAAGTGACCGGAAAGATTTCAATAAACTTGAAGAATGAGAGTTTTTGGGAGTTTAATTGTTCGTGAAAGCAAAGTGATTTTTACCCAAAATTGTAGCCTTCTATAGGTGGATGTCATTAATCCCAGCCATTTATTTAAGATTCAATCTAAGCCATCCATCATGTCCACCGCTTCACATTCTACGATCCAGATCAATGCGTCAATATCATGCACGCTAGAGCGTCTATCTCCCATGCAACCTGTCTGTAGCAGTCATCATTGCTCATTAAATGCGGCGACGATTGCGTGTATGGAAAGTTGAACAACTTCAACTATGTCATCGCGAAAACGTACAAAATAGCAAATCATTTGGGTACAATAATTATGACGCCTCGTATTGCTAATGTTTCAAAAAACATGCCTCTTCAGATTAATGCATTACAACCTTAGCAAATATTAGATGTACACTACCTCAACCTCGACATAGCTTCGAAAAGGCTTCGGATATTCAAAATCACTTCTGAGCAAGCAACCTCGGATAAAAGACCTCAACTTATGCTTTCCAACCTTTTCCAAATAACCAGAAACTTTTTTTTTTTTCAGACAGCTTTATACAACACACATGAAAAGTACCTCGAGTAACTCATAATAATTCCACTTTCAAACTTTAATTATAATATAAATATTTATATTTAGACTTGGGGGACTATTGTGTTGTTGTACAACTAAGGCGTTGAAAAAATAATCACCCAACAAAAAAATTATTTTCAAAGTCCATACATCACATGAATAATCATGCAAAGACTTGATGGACTATTGTTATGTGTCCATGCAAAACTTGCAAGTTTACAGGATCGTTGACAAGTAATAGAAGTGATGAATAAAGAGATATCGTTCTATAGGGAATAAATTTAATTCAAATTTACTAACTTTTTATGAGATTCAAATTATATAAATAAAAAATAGTTTGATTTGATTTTATATTAATTAATCTAAGAAAGCTGTAAAAAAGTGACTTTTATAAATTTATGGATGATTATATTCTATCTCGAGTCCATATATTACTATCTATTTAAATTCTTGATGTGTAATCTAGTTCCGTTCATGCCTTATTGACAATCAATAAGTCTATTATAATTAATTCTTTTTTTCAAGACAAATTAAATATATTCTAGTCATGGCTCAAATATATTCTTAGTCTGAATTCGAATTATTAGAATGTATTAAAATTTAGATTATTTATATGATTGCACACGTGATAAATGTTATTTCTAACACATATTGCACACATGTTAATTTTAACATGTTCTAAATTTATTGTGAGTCTATCAACACTAATTATCTAATTAGTGACCAGTCAACTAAATAATGCAATGACTATGCAAAATTAATCAAGAAATGCAAGAAATAAATTAAACTACTAGTTTTGAATTAAAACAAATAACAAATAGGATTTCATCTTCATCCAATACAAAAAAGGATCTAGCCTAGCATGTAAATATATAAATTACAAAAAGAATTATAGAAAGCTATCACCGAATCGTGAAATAAATCACAAGATGTTGATCTTCAAGCCCAATGTTGAACTTGATGTAATTGACGTTCAATTTCTTGCTAGAGCTTGATCTCCTCTCTCAAAATATAGTAATTGTTCCATTTTTATTGATGATACTATTGTGTATGAAGAGGAAAGAGAGAGTTCCTCAATGTGTATCTATTGTTCTCTATTTATAAAAGTCAGGAAATAGGTCAAAATCGCGTCCAATTTGGTTTCCAAAAGAGTTTAAATCATGAAAGGAAACTAAAGATTTGCTGCGAAAAATGCTTGTGTGCGTGCACCGCTGTAACCGCTCCATGTACGCCGTAGAACCACATGGCTCTCGGGTTGGAAAAAATAAATTGTCACGCGTGCCATGAATTGCCCGTTTGCGTGCAGATTCATCTCTGAGCAGTTTTCGGTATTTTGGACATAACTTTCTCTACAGGTATCCGATTAAGCTAATTCGGAAATGTAATTCAAAGGGTTAAAATTCTTCTAGAAATACAATGTTTCCAATTCAAATGTTTTTTATCCAAAAATGGGTCTCAATTTGAGATTAAAAATCCGGAGTATGACTTATTCGGTTGGAAATTGATTTGTCAAAATACTTCCCATATATTTCACTCCTTTGAACTCCAATTGCATCCAGTTGATCCCATATGATCTTCAATCATGGTTTGTGCTCCGAATCAACTATTGAATGTTTACACTTTGGTCCCCAAACTTTGGATTTTTTCGTTTTCGCACATTTTCATTCATTTCTTCCAAATCCATCAATTTACATTGAGTTCAATCTAATAAACATAATTAACATAAAATTAAGTTAAAACTCATCCAAGTCACTAACAAATACTATAATTTAATGATCTAGATAAGTGTACAAAATACACTTATCAAACTATAACGTCCCAAATTTTCATACATCTTGAGATGTTAGAAAAAATCAATTTTTGCAAAAAGTATACAATAATATTCTTTAAATAAAAAAATAACTGGAATATTTTTAAGGAAAACATAATCACAAATTCATAACTATTTTGAACAAATGAAATTTACTAATAATTTAGAGGAAAAAATGAACTAAATACTTTCTCTTCGATTACCCTGGCAGTCCGCTGTACCATCCCGCCACAGCTCCAATCGACCCGAACTAGCCTATAAAATTTGGTAAGAGTGAGTATTTTAAAAAAAACACCCAGTAAGATACATAAAATTTTCATACACAATTATATACTATAAAATAATACTTCATACCACTATTCTCTTATGAAGTATATCGGTGACCAAACGACACACCCATTTTCGGTCATCTTAAATCCCGTAGGATTTCTTATATCTTAATAAAGAAACCGAAGAGCCATTGGCAATTCATGCATAAATTACTGAACATTAAAGTATAAGGAAATAAAAAACTTGCACAAAAGTATCTTACATTGATTGATCAAATGAGCTTTTGATAATAAAAAATGTACTTAGATTTTACAATGGCTTTATATGAAAGTTGTTGTGTAAAATTTTGTGGTAGTAAATTATGAGACATTGGCACACTATTTACAGTTGAAAATAGTAGTTGAGTCGTAGTATAATTGTGATGGAAAATCGTGTTTATCACATTCGATAAAAATTGAGTTTCTAGTAAACCAACCACAATGTGACATGTGTACAAAATACTTATCACAACAAAAAGATGATTGCAACTTGACTTTAAATAAAATTCTAAAAAACAAAAATAACAATTATCCAATCACGTGGCTACCCATTAAAATTAAATTTGATTTAAAAAAATTAAAATAATAATAAATTACAATTTAAGGCAAAATCTTTCGACCTCGATAACTTGGGCCTCGCTTATCCAAATTGAATTTTTCTTGAGCCCAATTTACATGATTAAAAACGAGCTATCTAACGAGATCCATATTAATATAATTCCAGTCGCTTTAACAAGATCTAAATATTTAGCCCAAAAATTTAAGTTATTACATATATCACCTAGTCCCTGAACTTTTCAAAATAATAAAAATATAATATATAGAACAAATAAATTTTTATACTAAAATTTTCAGGGTGTTACACAAATGCCCCCAACTTGAACATTTGTTTGTCCTCAAACAAAACTATAACATAACTTAACCAAATATTTTAAACACACATATGGTTATATAATTTGCCTTTTGTCTCAAGATTGGAATACATGTATTAAAACTATGAACTGTTACAAAATTACAATGCTAAAATTAATTTCGCGTTATCCATTACAAAATCAATGTGTGCATGTGTGAGTGTGAAAATTCATGTCAAGCATTATAAATTCATAAAGCAATTCAAATCCCAACCCTTTATGGCCAAATGTTTCCTTTCTTCACTCACAAGATACACACTCCCAAACTTCATTCTTTTTACTCTTTTCTCAAGGTGTGATATAATGTTGCATTTTTAATATAATACTAATAATTACACTCTCTAGTTTGGTTTGATTTTACTAATTACAGTTCAACACATCAACAAATGTGGATTCTCCTTATTTTTATTGCTTCAACCTCAAAGAATTAGTTAAACTAATGATCTCTTATCAAAAGTCTAATTCTCTCAAATGGGTGTTTGAGGCTTAATCAAGACATGTAGAATTTTATTTTATTTTTTTAATTATGTGCAGACTCCTCTCATTAAACTTTCTAAATACCCTTGTAGCAAATTTTCAGTCGATGACTCCCAAGTCAAATGATCATAGGGCACCAGGTTTTTAGATACCCTTGCAGACTTAATCACTCAAACCATAAAGGTTACTAAAAGAAGATTTACAATAAAATAACACCATATATTCATTATTTTTCTGTATTGTTTTTTCCCTTTTTTCATGATCTGAGCAATGCCCCCTTTATAAACACTCATTTTCAAAAATCGATTCCCAACTTAAGATTTCAACCTAATTTTCATCTTATTAGTCTTAGAAAATTAGCACAAAATTTAGCACACATGAAATCCACATGTCACAATGTCTCCCTACAATTGTTCAATCACCCCCAAACTATCTTAGAATTCGTTTAAATATGTATAATTTAGTGGTTATTTAGATCTAGTATCTAAGGTCCACTAATTTTATTTACCTATTCAAATTTGGAATCAAATTATTTTTTCATAATGCAAAACATAAATCTTATGTGCAAAAATATCAAATTTCACGTGAATAAGCATAAATTAACCTTAACACGTAACTTACTCACAATTTATAATCTAATACATGATTTCAAATATATGCATATAGGCAAAATTATCTAATCCACACAAGCACAAAAAAATAATAAATAAGCTGAAAATAGAATTTATTTTTTTGCACTCGAACAAGCACACAAACCAATAGAAACTCAATATTTTTCTACCCCCAAACTTATAACGACATTGTCCTCAATGTTTAAAAATATAACATGCAATATAAAAATTAAGGGTAAAAAAGGGAATTAAGTATTCCCTTGATATATATTTGAATGTGGTGGATGGACTGACATGTAAGTTTTGACTCATTTACTATGTCTTTTTTCTTATCCAATATGTTTAGGTGACATGTTCCTTCAAAAGAGTAAAAATCAATCATAACATAAAACAATTTGTAGTAAGCTCATACACAGCTTAAAAGAAAATATGGGGATGAAGGTACCCTATACTACTAAAAGTAATAAAAATTAACATTGCATCATTCAATGTGATATGATTTGCCTATTCCATCCAATTCGACATCAAATATGTAGACTTTTTCCTCTTCGAACTTAATCACAAATTCAATTGTTGGACAATTGATGATGTCGAAAGAATGCATGTTGATTTCAACATTATTAATTGCCACTTCTTGGCTTGGTTCCTTAGTAATTAGTTTGTCATCCTCTTTACGCTCTTTTTCCATAATTAATATCTCCTTGAGTTGAATGGTCGGTTCACAGTCTAAATTCCCCTGCAATGGTAATTCTTTCCTTCCAACCTTTTCAAGTGGATTATATCCTCACCTTTTAAATTCGTTCCAGAATACATAACTTCCTCTGCGTATTTTGCTTTCATACAATAGAGCAAGTTCAATTTAATATTTTGCTAGTGCCTTTTTATTAAGTAGGGAAGGTCCAACCCCCTTAAGAATGATGTCATTTTCTGGATGTGTAGACACATATTCTCCCTCAAGCATGTGGCATTTCTCACATTTGTCAATTGCTTGTTTTTGACATCTTAAATATTGTTTAAATCGTAGAAGTTTGGACATAAAGGGATTAGTGCATATATACAAACATTGCCCAGTATAATGCATCACATACAAAGCGCACAAATCATGTCTTCTACAAACATATCCTCATCATCCATGTTGAGATTACTTGGTGCAAAATTTTTTACTCCCTTGCCATTAATAGAATCCTGCATATACTATTGAATAGTACCTAAAAGAATACCAAGCACAAAAGATATCAAATTGGGTAGCCAAAATTAATAAAGCAAAAACAAATAAATAAATTGAAATCCTATGTAAACTAATAAACTCAGAAACTTGTTCATGCAAAACCTGCAAGCGTACGTGATTGTTGACATGTAATATAATTGATGAGTAAAGAGATATTGTCACACGGTAAATAAATTTGATTCAAGTTTACTAACTTTTATATGTGATTCGAATTATGTAAACAAAAAAATAGTTTGATTTTATTTTATATTAATCAATCTAAGAAAGTTGTAAAAATGTGACTTTTATCGATTTATGGATAATTGTATTGGATCTCGAATATGCCTATTGCTATCTATTTCAATTCTTGATTTGTAATCTATTTCCGTTCACCCGTTCGTGACAATCGATAATTCTATTGTAATTAATTCTCTTTTCCAAGACAAATTAAATCTATTCTAGTCACGACAAAAATCTATTCATAATCTGAATTCGAATGATTAAAATGCATTAAAATTTAGATTATCTATATGATTGCACACGTGATAAATGTTATTCCTAATACCTATTGTACATATGTTAATTTTACGGCGTTCTAAACTTATTTTGAGTCTCTCAACACTACAATAAGCAAGTAATTATCTGATTGGTGTCCAATCAATTAAATAATGAAATGATTATGCAAAATTAATCAAGAAATGCAATAAATAAATTAAAATACTAGTTTTGAATTAAAACAAATAACAAATAGGGTTTTATCTTCTTCCAATACAAAAACGATCTATCCTAGCATGTTAATATATAAATTACAAAAGGAATAATAGAAAAATATCACCCGAATTATGAAATAAATCAAAAGATGTTGATCTTCGAACCTAATGTTGAATTTTTCAAAATTTTGATGTAATTGACCTTTAATTCCTTGCTAGAGCTTGATCTCCTCTCTTAAAATATAGTAATTGTCCCATATTTGGATGAATTTGATTATATTCTTATGTATGAAGAGGAAAGAGAGAGTTCATCAATGTGCATCCCTCGTTCTTTATTTATAAGAGTCGGGAAATAGGTCAAAATCGCGTCTAATTTGATTTTCAAAAGAGTTTGAACCGCGAAATCTATGAAAAATTTCCATACGTTTACCAGTGTAACTAGTGCATGCGCGCTGTAGAACCAAATGGCTCTCGGAATGGGGAAAATAAAGTGCCCCGCGCATATGTAGGTTCATCTCTTAACATATTTTAGACATAACTTTCTCTACAGGTATTTGATTGGACTGATTCAAAATGAGTTGGAAATGTATTTCAAAGGGCTGCAACTCTTCTCTAAATACAACATTTCCAATTCAAAGGTTTTCTATCCTAAAAATGGGTCTCAAGTTGAGTCTAAAAAATCGGAGCGTAACTTCTTCAACTTGAAATTGATTTGTGAAAATATTTCCCCTATATTTCGCTCCTTTGACCTCCAATTGCCTTCAATTGATCCTATATGATCTTCAATCATGGTTTGTGCTCCGAATTAACTATTAAATGTTTACAATTTGGTCCCCAAACTCTGGATTTCTTTTGTTTTCGCACATTTTTTATTCTCTTCTTCCAAATCTACCAATTTGCATTGAGCTAAACCTAACAATCATAATTAATAGAAAATTAAACTATAATTCATCCAAGTCACTAACAAATACTCTAATTTAATAACCTAGATAATGTACAAAATACACTTGTCATTATGCATCACCACCGAGGCTTCAATTGAATACCACGTCATATTCCACGTGGAGACAAAGCAATTGGTCAAAATAAAGAAGTCAAATAAGAAGCTGATGCTCTTTGTTCCGAATCTCCCTTTGGCCAAAGCCCTTATTCCATCCAAAACTTCCTGTTCAGCTGAAGCACTTACTGTCTTTTAAATGATATGTAGGCAATCTCTAGGAATGATTGATGTAACATTTACAATAATGAATGTCAGGATTGTCAGCCCATAGTATAGGATGGATGACCCGTTGTCAACGTATTAAATGCATATCAGACTGTTTGATGTGAGATTTCAGACTCGGAGATGCGACCACATGGTTCTTATCCAACAACTACCACGTCAGCCACTACTCTATAAATAAGCAAATCTTGTAACATTTGTAAATAATGCAACTCTTTATACAAAAAAAAACATACACTATCTTCTCTCTTGGTGATTCCATATTCATTTTTACTTTGGTTGAGTTGATCGTGATTGTTTGTTTTAATGCAATCGTCTTTGATCACGTTGCCGGTGTTTAAACATTGTTGTCTCGTGTCGTAGAGCATTTTCTACGTTCATAAATGCCACCCTTCTCCGTTCGAATCTCCGCTCAAAACGTGTTGAAATTTACTTACATGGATGCGAATGCGTCGGCATATATTGTCCATGTAACCATTACGAAAAACAGGGTCAACATGTCCAATTAGATTTGATATATTGTATGTGCCCATGGACGAATTTTCTTGAAATTATACCGCGTGGTTAAATGGTTGGTGTTAAAATATGTACAAATGACTTACAAAAAGACTCAAATTCGAGATCTTCCAATTCTTTGATATCAGACTAAGCCCCTGTTTTGTTTAAAGTTGAACATCAAGTTTTTAGTAGATTTAAATAAAAGTTAATGATTGAAAAGTTATGAGCCACACAAAATGTGTGGTTGAAAATCATGAGTTTGAAGAAAAATAAATTTAAGAAAATGGGGACCAAACTGGGCTAAGTGAAATATTATCTCCAACACTATTAATCTAATTGTCAGATGGACAAAATGAAATATAAATAAAGAGAATTCTTGAATATAAGTGCTCAAATTCTTCAAATTTGGATTATCTAACCCAAAAAATGTAGTCAAAAGGAAAAAAAATAAAATGTAGCATCACATGCCAAACTCATTGGAAAAATGGAATACGGGACAAAATTTAAGGAACGTTGTACTTATGAATTTTTAGTCATAACTGATGTTAAAATATGAGACGGACCACGAATGGATATAAAATGGGTGCCACTTGCTCAAATAATTTGGACAATACAGTAAAAAGATAACGAACTGGGTTCATATATAATTGATTTGTGTGGAAATTAATAACCATTAGCCTTTGATTTTCATGCTTCATGAGACCCTTCTTCTACCTCTATTGGTATGCAGTCATGTCCTGAAATGTTTGGTTAGCATAGTAACTTAATCTTCAACTTTTTTCTTTCTTTCCCCTTTTTTCTTTATCGTGGAAAAATTTTCCATATAGAAGTATTTGTTGAAGGTATGGAAAACAATTGACGTGATATTTTTCCAATTGTGTGTGGAATTGTCTGCCTTAATTATTGACTTTGTGATGATGACATAAACTTTTCTATTATGGTTATTTTTAACTCTTAGGAATAGGATTTTCTACTTTGAAACAGGAAGGCAAACAATTCATAATTTTCAACATGGTATGAGAGTGGGTTTAGTTCAATTTTTGAGGCCAAACTTGCGAACTTTTATTATCCGGCGAGGGACCTAGCGCCACTCGTCCAGCCAGGTTTTCTTGTTTGGTTTCTTTAGATATCTTCCTCTCTATTTTTATTTTTAGTATTCTGAATTTGGTCGGCCAAAAACTTTGATCTAACTATCAGAGCAACAAAATACCATCTAAATAAAGAAAATTCTTGAACAAAAGTGCTCAAATTCTTACAATTAGGATTATCCAACCCAATATGTAGCCAGAAGAAGAAGAAAAAATGTAGCGTTACATGAAATGTTCATTGGAATATATGTATTCTTGGGACAGAATTCAAGAAACATCGTAATTATGAATTTTTGGTCATGCCGATGTTCAAATATGGGACTGACCACGGATGGACATAAAGTGAGTGCCTACTTGCTCAAATAATTTAAAGAATATAGTAATAAGATAGCAAATTGGCTTTATGAGACTTCTTTTACCTCTAATGGTGTGCAGTCATGTCCTGATAGGGAATGTACATTGTGGGTTAGCATCGCAAGTCAATCTTCGACCTTTGAAAGAGCATGTTGATCCACAATCTTTCATTTTAGGCACAATCAGCCTCCAATTATGGAAATAGTCCAAACCTCAATTAAATCATCACGAAAATATGTCTCGCTTCAAATTTCTAGGCACCATACCGGGTTGGGATACGAAATTTAAATTCGTATGGTTGGACATGTGAGATTATGTGATGATTTAACAAATATTTTTACAGATTCCTTCATTCACTAACAACAATTGTAATGAAAAGTTGATGATTCTCTCTCTTTTAAAGGTTGATGACCAACTTCTTAATCAAGTAATAAGTCAAGGAGTAATGGTATGGTTTTTCGAGCAAGACAATTCAAAAGGAAAAATTGCATAGTTACTCATCAATTTATTGCCTAAGGCACTATTTCTCCAAACTTCAAAAATGAAGAATTTTAATATGAGGACAGTATTGATAGCCTCTAACACTTGATATTTTTATGCTTTATGAGGGCCATCCTTTTGTTCTATTCGCTGTATCCAGTCCATGCATAAGACAATATGGAGACACTATTCTGGTGTGTTCTGATTAGGATCTTTAAAATGGTTCATCATATTCTATGACGATATAAAATTCAAATGTAACAAAAAAAAAAAATATTGTAACATTATGTGTTAAAGTTGTGCCTGACGAGGATGTATGGTATAAAAATTTATCTATAATAGAATCTACATCTAGTATCATAGTAAATTCTCATTCACTGTAGAACGCCATATGATTATCGAAAAAATCATCACCCATTTTGTTACGAATTATTGTCTCATATGTTTCATTTTCTTTCATTTTGAAAAATGCATACAAAAACAAAAACACTTAAATACCCTACAATCCAAAGACAAATGCATGTGTAGTTGTGAAAAGAATTCTGAAAAGCGACATATAAAGAAAAGAAAATTTGAAGGAGTCGGAAAAAGGATAATCGTTCAGCCAATGTTTGAGCTCAATTTTCCCAAAACTCATTTTATCTAAAATTCATTTTCAATTACACATTTTCTCGTAAAATAATTTTACACGTAAAATAAAAAATTTCCTTATTTTTTAACCACATTTTTTTTTCAAAAAATTACTATTCCAAAACATATTTCTCCAAAACATGAGCTTAACAAAAAAAATTGTTAAGGTGTAAACGGAGACAAGTTTACTTTGGCATCGATAGTCATCAATATTTTTGGCGCCATATCCTAATGTTTTGACACACGTAACGCATGTTCCACTCAACAATAGTATTTACGCGTTAGGCATCAAGTATTTCTCAAGTTAAATGGTTGCATAGGACTGTAGTTTAGATATATATTTACACATTTATGAAATAATTAATTAAATATATATTTTATTAACTAAATATATTAAGGCCATAATTTTATAGTATTTTGTTACAAATTATCAAATTAATTAATTACAAATTATTTATCGGTTACAAATACAAAATTTGCAAATTAGTTTACGATCACAAATAAAAAAAAATAAAAATAATTGTAGATCACAATTTATTTATCAATTACAAATCACAAATTTTATAAGTCGAGACTCAAATTTTGGGTCACATTATTTATTAGTGACATGTAATTGGTCACAACCTTAAATAATTGCTCGCATATTATTTATTAGTCACAAATTAACTAATTTATTGATCACAATCAACTAAAATAATTGATCTCAAATCCCACTCCACGCCAACTTACCCATAATCGCTGCAACATCGCCAAAACCACCACCACCAACAACATCACCAACATCTCACCACATATTTACATACGTTTGGCTGTAATGTTATTTTTAGGCGTATAGCAACCCAATTTTGTTCTCATTTTTGTAGTGAATGCAGACTCATCGCATAATTCCACAAGTGTATGAAACTTGACAAGTAATAATAGCGCATTTTGAGTACAAGTATCGTACTCATATAAACTAAGTACTTACTATCAATTTTTATCTTAAATCTAACTTCAATTTAAATTAATGTAGTAAAAACTTGTCAAAACAAGATTTTTAAAACTAATTTATACTAAAAAAATTCAATTTTCGGTCAACCGAAATTTGAGTTTCAAATCAATTTTCCAAAAAATAAAATAAAGTCAACTTTCGATCAACCGAAATTTTAGTTTGAAATTTCGGTCAACCAAAATTATTAATTATTCAATTTGATTATTCAACAGAAAATTCAATTTCCAACGGATTTATTTCTAACGGTATATTACCTTCGGCTGACCGAAATACTCTTCCGAAAGTTCTTCAGCTTGCATCTCTTCTTATTGTATTTAATTTCACCAACTTATAAGAGAATTTTGAGAGCTTATTTATTGAGAAATCGTTGAGTTTACTTGAGTTTAATTTCTATCTCATTTATTACTAGACTTTCTTGATTAATCCAACATATTTCATCCATTTTATCAAGAAGTTTATTTTGTAAAGAACTCTTCATAATTTTATCTATTATTTAAAAGTTTCATTTGCCAACACTTTAATTTAAGTGAAAATCTCTCTTCATAATTAATTTATATTATTTGTTAAGAGAGATCATTGATTTGAAAATTTTGATACAAAAACTTAAACTATTTCATTATCAATCATTTATCAAAATTTTCTTCATAAATACTTGAGTTTCATTATTTGTTATCTATTGAAGTGTTATCCTAACTCCTTAAATACTTGACTTGATTTTATCATTTGTTAAGGGAGTTCTGTCAATTGTAAAATTACAACTTATATTTTGTGGTTTCGAGAGCACTTGAAAAAACTCGATTGTTGTTAAGGATATGTGCTCCTTGTTGTAAGTCACCTAAAGATAAGTGCTCTTTGTTGTAAGTCACTTAATGATAAGTGTCTCTTGTTTGTAAGTCACTTAAAGATTGATACTCATTGTTTGTAAGTTATCATTATAGTTCATTTGACATTACTCGCGACGAAGAGTTTGGCAACGAGGACGTAGAACACATTGTGTATCGAACTCCATTAAATCGATTTATTATTTCTACATTATCGTACTTTGCATTACTATTTAATTGTGCTATATCTATACTTGAATATAATTATTGAACTAGCATATTTAATTCTCGTATCATACTTTGCACTTATATCTTGTGTGTTAAATTGTTTTGAGACTAAGTGTCAAAAATGTTTCAAAAATCAATTCACCCCCACCCCCCGATTAGTTATTCTCGAGTTATCATTAACCCATTTTTTATACGTTTTAATAACCAAATTAACTAGTGTTAGCAAATAGTCTTTCGCGAGCAAAACTAGCCTTATTCACATACTCAAGTTTATTTTATCTCTATATAAATTCATATATGAGTAAAAACATTAATTTGTAGGAATTCAATTAAAATCTAGCGTTCCTGATAAAAACATGTCACCTATTGCACAACGAAACAAATATATCTTATTTCATTCTTAATATTGTCCTTAGACCAGTCAATTCAATGTCAATTAAACACATCCAGCAATTAACACACATCAGAGTAACATGAAATCTATTAAATTAAATCTTTTGAATTAAATAAATATTAAATATAATCTACATCGTTCATCATGACAATCAATCATTCATAATTGTGGAGTAAAAAAATAAAAAAAAAAGGATTAAAAAATCACCGAGTTCAATACAATGAATTAAGAAAAGAACCCTATAGTTGTTCTTTGTCACCCAATTTTCAATAAGATAATCAATCTTCTCCTTAAAGTTGGTATATCTCTTGGCCAATTGTGTTCTTCAATCTTTAAATCATAAATTAAAATACAAATCTTGAGGGTTCCATGTATTTGAATGTGTAATTTTGCAACAATATTGCATATCTAGCCTCCCTTAATTAAGAATAAAAGATTCATAATTTAGACCTAAATTTAGGACAAAAATAGAGTTCCAAGTTGATAGAGAACAATAATTTTAGTCAAATTAGGATATTCCAAATTGCTGAAAATTATACCTTCACTTGTTTAAATTGGTCCATGTTTCCTTTTTTGTCCATATTGAATCCTTACATATTAAAATTAAAGTCTTTCAACTTCCAAACTTGATTCCTTGGTCCCGACTTCTAAAATATGTCCAACTTTACTCATTTTTGAAAAATCATCATTTCTTTTCATCCGTTCTCGTCCAATATCAATTTTCTACTAAAAAATTCAGCAAGCAAGTATGATTAAGTATGAAGAACGAAATAATCACTTACAAAGACTACTTTTAATGGCCAAGATCAGTGTAATTCATAGACTATGAGTGGAACATCCCCGTCTCCATATTTGAATGACTGAGATAAGTGTAATTCATGAACTATGGGTAGAACATCTTCGTTTCCATATTTGAAAGGTAAATATAATTATATTTGAAAACATACTTCAATATAGGATTTGAACTCTGATTTTCTCGACATTGCAGAGTAGCAACGAAAAAGGTACACTTATAGATCACCTCTGCCCATCAATTTATTATATAATCTGATGATAACAAAGATGTCGTTCTTGCACAAACCTACTGAATTCAAGCTTCTATACAATCTTAATTTACAAGCCACGTTGACTGGGTTTCCTCTACTGCTCAATAAACCGTCTAGTCAACGGCAATCCATGTGAGATCAATGTTCGACATCCAGTGACATGCCTCGCCTTCCCCAGGGGAGAATTTCAGAATCTTAAAAGCCACATGATTTGCAGGCCAAGCTGAGGTATCCATGTGACATATTGCAATCACAGTGCTAACTGGGAGTCGAGTCTCAGGTTCAGCCAAGTCTACAGCATAGATTTGAGTTGAAGAGATTGAATGGCAGAAATAGGCTGCAAAGGGAAGATAAACTTCATGGCAGGCCACTACCTTCTGCCTATGAAATTTCTTGATCTTTCCTATCAGGAAGTCACTTTTTTTTGTGCGTTGTGAAGCTAGAGCAAGTAACCTGTTTTTGCCTAAGGCAAACTTTGAGAAAGTAATCATTTCTTCAAGGGATTTTGGGCAATTCTTGATTTCTCCCTTTATAGCTTCTGCATTGCAATAAGAAAGTGTTGTTTCCATAGAATTTTTTGACAGTTCAAAGGACTTGGGAAATAGTTTTGTAATGCTTTTTCTGCTGATAAAAATTTTTGATGCTATTTCTTGAGGGAGAAATGCTCGATTTGGAATTTTTTCTTCTAAATCTGAGAGATGGAACTTATTTCCTTCTGTAAGGATTGATATCCTGAAGTAAGAAAATTTGTCTACCTTATTGGAGTGGACAGGTAATGCACCATTATTATTGTACGTATTGGTCACCCCGTATAAATTCCGTTGCTGAAAATTGATTACTTCGGATGAACAAGAGAGTTTAGCAAGTGAGCAAAAACTGGGATTTTCTGAGAAATCGTTTTTGGATAACATTTTTTTGTAATAATCGCGATCCCTTTTTGTTAACGGGGATAGTTTTTTGAAGACAGAATCTGGCATTTTGTTGTACACATTTTCCGACCAGAACTTGATCTGTTCGGAAGCAATGGATGATGAAGAGACTTGAGTTGACGCAAAAGAAGTGAAACTTAGAGAAAAGGCCAAGTGAAAGAAGAGGAGAAAAGTAAGAGAATGTGAAGTAGCCATCCTTTTTTCTAGAGAGGGAGAGAGTGCATAGAATCAACAAGATAAGTTTTGCTAGGAGGATAGTTTCCAGGTCATATTTATACTTGAATCTTGAAGAGTAAAATTGAAGACACGTACCCCCGGTGATTAAAATCTATTTTTTAGTTTAAATCAAAGTTAATCATTAATTTTAACCATATATTTTATGAAATTCACAACTTTTCAACCATTTATTTTGCCAACTTTTTCAAAATTTACTAAAAATATGATTTTAATCCACATCATACGGGGCATAAATTTTTGCATTTAGGTCCAAAGAATTAGGGTACATGGATATAAGAAAGAAAATAATGGTGATAAGAACTGATTTTCTTGTAATTATGACACAGTGGATAAATATTTGATGCATAAAACTTCTATAAATGATTAACGACGAGACTCAAATGTAAAATCTTCGAAGTCTTTGATATAATAATAGATCACATCCCATCATCTAAAACCTTGATCTAGTTAACAGGATGACAAAAACTCAAATCTAAATAAAGAAGAATTTTTGAACAATTCTTTTAAAAAATGCTCAAATTCTTCAAATTTCTATTTTCCCATCCGCAAGCATTTTGTTTGTTTTATCCAAAAAGGAAAAAAAAATGTGGCACCCTAAGCATTTGGAGTATCAGTCGTATACCTGGGATAAAAATCCAAGGAACTTAGTGGTGACAATGGGCCGAGTCGAGTCGGCTCGGCCCATACTCGGACAAGCTCGGCTCGTGGCTCGTCAACCACGACCAGAGCGGGTGCTCGGCTCGTGCCTGAGCTCGCCCAAGATGAGCCGAGCGGTTCGGCTCGCTGGCTTTTTTTTTTTTTTTTTTTTATATATATATAACATTATAACTATTAAATCACTAAACTTAAAAAAATATATATATACACACAAACATTATCTAATTTTTTTTTTTTTTAAATATACATTTTTCAAAACAATTTTAATTTTTAAAATAATAAGAACAAAATTTTATTTGTTGAGAAATGAGAACCTAAATAAAAATATATATAAACATGTTTTGTAAACAATTTTTTAAATATACTTTTTTCAAAACATTTTTATTTTTTACAATTAAAAAAAAAGATAAATCATCCTCCTTTATCCGGGTTTGGGACTGACTACTTCAATTTCTAGTAGGCGGAGTTAAAAATTGTACACGAACAATTTGTTACGTGTATAATTTTTTTTAAAATTATAAATATATGAAAATAAAATATTGTGATGAATGTGGTGAAAATTAAATGTCAATTGCTTGGTTATATGCAATTTTGACATATTTGTCTTAAATTCGATAATTAGCGTCTTCCTAATCCTTCACACACATTAACACTTCCAAAATATCTTTTTTTAGTCGACTTCTAACCTCATATAGAACCCTCTTTCATGCAGTAAAAGCAGATTCCAAATCTACAGTGCTAACCGGAGGTGTTAGTAGATCTTTTATCGTTGCAGAAACTACTGGCTATCGGCGTTCGTTATTTCGCTAGAATTCAAGGACATATTCAAAACTTTTACTAGTTGCTTTGTTAGTAGACAAAGGTTGACTAAAGTAATCAATTAATTCATATGGCAACATATTTGGATTTTGACTACAGTTGGAAGTTTGAGTACATGCAGTAGAAGCCAAACTACTACTAGAGGAACCACATGCATATGCAGTCGCATCAAATCTATACGAGTGCATACTTTCAAATAAATTCATAATTTCAGCGTCGTCGTCTTTTATATTATTAGGAGGAGTGTGTGCAGGTACACGATTAATTGTGCACCCATTCATGAAGCATATAATGCATACATTTCACGAAACGTCTTTCCAAATTTCTATAAGTAACATGTGTATTAAAAGTTAAAACATTTGACATTTGATCAATTATAAATTTAGTACCCGATAAATTATATCGTGTGTCCATGACATATGCTAAAGGAAATAACATAGCTAATTCTTCCCAATATTTTCTAAATTTCAATTCCATGGAATATATAACAACATGAAAATCAGGATCATTTTGAAATCTAGTAAAAGCTTAGCAGTTATATAAAAAGGTTCAAGAATCATACAACTAGTGGGATAATAAATACCAGACAATATATTTGTAGACTGATAAAAACTTGTCAAAAATTTTTTTATTTTAAAAACTATATTCCAATCGGATTCACTCAAGATAGTATCGTATTCGTCTCTAACATGCATATTGTTATAAAATTCAGTAATATACGCTTCATAACATTCACGTGATTTTAGTAATAAGTACGTGGAGTTCCATCTATGGCCTACGTCAGTAATAAAGATTTTCATATCCATCATTCCAGATTCTGCATAAAAATACTCAAATCCTTATTTTCTACTAAGTATACACGTGATATACATAAGTGCATTCCTAATTCGGTTAATTTCATCCTTAACATGTTTTAAATCTTGTACTATTAAATTAAAAATATGGCATACACATCGAATATGAAATAAATAGCCACTGAAATCAGGATTAAGAACTCTATGCAATTTATCGATAACAACTTTATTTACAGTAGTGTTGTCGAACGTAAAAGAACGAATTTTACTTTCACATTTTTATTCTCGAATTATTAACATATTAGCATTAAATATAGTTTGAGCGTTGTGCAGATACTCAACAATTTTAAAAGTAATAATTTTTTTATGCATGACCCAAAGTGTGTCTATATAGTGTGAAGTTGCAGCCATATTACTCTGCTTATTAATTACTTTCTACATATATGAAGTTAAAGATATCACACCCCCATATTTTCCCAATTCCGAAATCAATAGTTGCTTTGCATTAAGAAACTATACAATTGTATCAGAACGAAGAGTATTTCGACTTACCCATTGGTACCTCGGTTGAAGATATCTTTTGACGTAGTTAACGAAATGTTGGCTGTCCACTATTGCTAGTGGCAACTCCGCCGTGGTAACAGACTTTACCATTCTCGTTTGAGCTTCCTCCTCCGAAAACATCCATGTAGAAAGTGGTGTAATAGTAGCACCGGCTTCTGAAGTACCAAATTGTAGTTGCGTTTGACCAGCTGGAAGAAGCTCATATTTGGCCGAACATGATTTGTAGTGACAGTTGAGGTGGGTGGTTCCAATGCTTTTTTTTGCCATGCTAGTCGTTGTTGGCAGTATTTATATAGTGCTTTGGTTTCTCGAAGTCCATCGACCACACGACCAATGAGAACCAATTTGAAATAGTCCCAACATTTTGCTTGCTCCTTCCCCTTTCTCTTCCCTCTTCCCTCGAAAATATTTAATGTCGGTTCTTCATCTTGTTCCAAATCAATTGGAACACTAGCCGCAACATGAACGTCATCCAAATCAATTGAATGACTATCACGAACGTCGAAATCTTTAATATTTTCGGGGATTGGTAATTCATTGAAACCGGAGAATTCATTTTCAAATTGATTTTGAGTAGGTGTTTGTGTTTCGTTCTCCATACCAAACAAGTTTTCAGCAAATGATCGTGAATCCATTTGTTATGAATAATAGAAATTGAATTTAGAAATGTAAAATTGAGAAGTGAATGAAGATTATGTAGTAGTTGTCGAACGTAATTGTAAAATAATAAGAAATAATGTAAAAAAAAAAGTAGAAGATGATTATAGAATGAATGAAAATGAATGAGAATGATATTGTTGATAATTGATAAATGGAGAATGTAAATTGTAGAGAGTATTGTATAGTAAATATTGAGAGATTGATATTGGTGCGAAAAAATGGTTGATTATGGTAGGTATTTATAAAGGAAAAAATGTTGTGAAATTAAAAAATATATAGGATCAAAACGGTCACTGAATTAAATTTAGTGAACGTTCGCTGAACGATCACTGAGCCCCCGTTTGGTGCACATTATTTTCAAAAGAATGCATTTTTTTGGTTGATGTGATGAAGAATATGTGGTTGAAAAAGAAGGAAAAGTTATTGATGTGATGGAAAATATTATTTTATTGGAGAATATGTGATTGAAAATGAGTAGAAGAATGAGAATGAAAAAAATAATGTGGATCAAACAGAGGCTGAATTTCGTTCAGTGACCGTTCTGGTCACTGAACTTTTTACTTTTAATTTTTTTAAAAATATAAACGAGTGGCTTGTGGGCTGCTCGCCGAGCTGCTCGTTACTTTGGCTCGTGCTCGGACTCGTTAAAAACAAGCCCGAGCGGCTCGTGGGCATGAACAGTACGAGCCAAGCAGCCGAGCCGACGAGCTGCTCGGCCCAATTGCTACCTCTAAAGGAACTCTAGAAATAAGCCCATGTTTGACACACGTTTTTTCAAAATACATTATTTTAAAACTCATTTTCAACTACACATTATTCAACAAAATAATATTTTTATCCCATCAATAAATTTTTCTTACTTTTTAACCACGTATTTCAAATCATATCACTATTTAAAATACATTCTTTTCTCAATAATATTCATCAAACACACACAGATTTTTTCCGTCGTGTTGGCATTAAAACATATGGGACCAAACAATAATGGATATAAAGTGACTGCCAAGTTGCTCAAATAATGAAGTGAATACAGTGTAAAGAATGCAAATTGGTTTCATATATGAATTAACCATTCTTATTGGTTAACCATTCTTCCTCGAGTAAAGAAAGAGGAGAAAAGTGAGAGAATATGAATTAACCATTCTTATTTCTAGAGACAGAATTTGCATAAAATCACAAGGCTAGTTTCCATGTCATAATTATACTAAGAGCGTCTTCAATAGATTCTGTAATAGCCTCATTTTCCTTATTTTAGAGAGCTAACTCCTTATTTTAAGAGTTCAATATACTCTCCATAGCTAAAAGTTTAAAATATAAAGTGAATTTGGATTTCAAAATATGAAGAGCCAAATACACTCTCTATATTATAATTTAACTACTTTCATTTATTATTTACTATTCCCCATACACTTTGTTACTAAATGAAGGAAAATGACAATGTAAACAATGGAGTAGTCAAGTGAAAAAAATAAAATTATAGTGAGTATTTATGCACTTAGCCGGGCTTTTATTATGTATTAATCTAACGGACATATACCTATAATTATGTGTAAAATATTTTAATTGTAAGAAAATACCTATCTGAATACAATTGGCTTGAAAAAAATGTTTGAAGCTTAGTTGGAGTCAATAGGGGCAATTAAAGATGATCTACATTATACGTGATTAATTAGAAAATTTAAGAGGCTAATTGAAGGAAAATCACAAGTTTCGAAAGTTAAACTCAACAATTGAAAAGCTAGAGGATTAAATTACAAATATTTGAAACTTTCATTCGATAAATTATTAATAATTTTTGAGTGTGGAGGAGTAAATTGCCAAGATCCAAAGATGGAGGATCCAAGATGCAAATAGAAATGACCCAAACTAGACAAAAGAGAAAATTTAGGGACCAATTTTTAATGGGAAAAGATGATAAACCTTGTGATCGTAAGGCTCAATCTTTGCAATCGCAAGGCAGTAAGAAATTTTAGCAGAGAGCCAAAAATTTAGCCATGCTATCACACCAAACTACATTGTGTGAACGGAAAAATTGGTTTTCTTGTTCGAATCAACTTCCATTTGAAAAGCAATTAGGGTACGATTTTTTATCTAATTCTTTGGTGTATAAATATATATCTTCATCCAACAATTAAAGGAAGCTCTTAGGGGCAGAAATTACATATATTTTACACAGAAAAAGCCTAATGAGAAAGCTTTTAATTTACAAATCCATATTTCTTTCAAGCTTTATAGAAGCTTTGATACATAACACCTATCCACGCAACTTTCATACAAAATTGCTTATTGATATTTTAATATTGATTTTTAGATTTTGACATTTCTTTGAAGTTTAATGCATTTTCAATTACTTGATCACTAATTATTTGTGCTTCTATTGACATTTAAGAGAAAATTGGGAATGATAGAATGTAGTAACAATCATTGTAAAGTACTTCTATACTCTGCATGATATTATGAATATTCTTATGATTTAATCTTTAATTGTTTGTGTCATTCATAGATATATAGGAAAGTCATATGCAAAAATATATTTAATTCTACTCTAGATATATTATTGAACAAATTTGGGGATCTTTATATATCTAATATATTAAATTTCACATCAAATGAAAATTATTTTCGAACGATTTTAACCCTACCATAATTCGATTATTTCAATAATACCTTTCATTTTTCAATAATAATCAATACTACAAAATAAATGTCATATATGAGTTTCGTATTATTAATTCTTAATTACTTAAACATTCATATTAATCTAGACTCAATGAATCTAGATTTGATGAATCTTGATCTAGATGAATTTATTTAGAAATTTTAATGGTGTTTAAATTAATGTATTACCAATTTATTCTTGTGTGACAAATGTAATATAAAAATGTTGTTCAATTGTAGTATTTCATCATCACAAAAAATTTGAATCATAGAAGTTCAATTTTGAGAGTACAATTTTCTTTTCTTAAATTTTTATCCTAAATTTTATTTTCTTTAATTCGTTTGAGACTCATCAAATCCTCCCAACATATATGTATTAAATATTACTTTTACAATATTTATAAAACATTTCAGAATAACATGCAATGCACGTGTAACTCTAACCAACACAAATAAGTGTTGTCTAAATCTTGAATTGATTTTCAAATGGATGAATGTAGGAAAATTCGAAGTCCAATTGTTTGTCATTACTTAAGTATCATAAAAGCTTCCCAATTAAATAGATAGATTAGCTAGAGTAGTTATGCGTTTAATTTGTTAACATAAAACTATTTGAAAGTCTTACTATTCGATTGAAGTTAGATTTTGTTGGAACTAGATTAAATACTTGGTCCTTATAAAAACGATAATCTGAACTCTTATATCCACTTGATTACTTCTTTACAATATCGGCCACTTACGTAATTTTAATACAACAGTGAACCATAATAGTTTGCCGAAAAAATCATAAAGATGAACTATAAATAGCATATTGGACTTGTAAGAAATGCACTTTAATTTTTAATTATACTTCAAAATGCCTTTTAAGATAATGAGAATTGTTGAAGATGCTCTTACCTTAGACGTAAAATTTAACATAAATGATTTTATGCATGTAGATCCGATTGGATATTAGCTTAGCAAGTGAAGTTTAGGGTAAATGACTTTTTGTATGTAGGTCTTCTTTGTGCCCATGGAAGAATTTTCTTGTATAGAATATTTATGAATGATTTACAAAAAGACTCAAATTCAAAATCTTCCAATTCTTTGATATCATACTAAGCCCTTGATTTGTTTAAAACTAAAAATTAGATTTTTAGATAAAAGTTAACGAAAAATATGGTTAAAGAGTTAGATAGAAGTTTTGAATCTCAAGAAATGTATCATTCAAAATAAGTTTGAAGAAAAATAAGTTTTTAAAAATAGATTATCTCATCATCCAAAACTTTGATCTAATTATCTTATGGACACAATGCAATATAAATAAAGAGAATTCTTGAACGTAAGTGCTCAAATTCTTCAAATTTGGAATAACCAACCCAAAATGTAGCCAGAAAGAAAAAAGAAAAATGTAGCATCACATGCCAAATTCGTTGGAATAATAGTATACTCGGGACATAATTCAAGGAACATCGTAATTATGAATTTTTAGTCATGCTGATGGTAAAATATTGGATGGGATCAACCACGAATTGACATAAAGTGAATGCCAGCTTGCTCAAATAATTTAGAGAAGAGAATACAGTGAATAGATAGCAGCTCAGTCTTATGAAATCCTCGAGCTCAGCCTCTACTTCGTGCTTGTACAGAATAAAAGCTTCATGCTTTGTCTACCAGTATGGTCTTATTGATCTTGTCAACATCCTAGTTTGCATCATTAATTGATACATCGCGTATGGATAGTCGTGGAAATATTTAGACTTGATTAGTTGTTGCAAGTCTTCAGGAATGTTTTTGAATATATCTGGAAAAGAATTTGAGGAAGACATGGTTTTCATGTTGGTTTCAATACGAAATTGGAAGTACAGTGACAATACAGTGGAATTCGCAATGGGGCATTCGGCGTGTCGCCAATTCAAACTTGGCTATAGGTATTGGGGAATGGCGCACCATATATAGAGAGTGATTCTCTGATGCCACGTCATCGTAACTTTAATTCAAATATTCCATTATCCCGCCTGAAGTTCAAATTCAAATGTAGACACATGGAACCCAAATTCGATTATTCCAAATAGAATAGCGCATCGATATGACACGGTGTCCTAGCGGAAAATCATCTATAATATTACATGGTTTTCCGCTGCCTCCACGTGTCATCATCTGATTGGACCACTTGTTACAATCCCATTACTGAAGCCGATCCGGCCGTTAAAATTCAAATTAAAGGCAGGCGCAGAAATCTAACGGCCAATTTTGAATTGGACGTACTTTCTGACGCTCTCCCTCTATAAATTTTGATTGATAGCCATCGCAGAGGCGATGTGATGGATTCCTCGAAGATATTTCTTCTCTTATGAAGAAACTTGTATTTCAAGATTGTTTCCATATCTTTATAAATATTGTGATGAACAAAATTATTTGCGTCACATCATTTTTCGTCTTGTGCGTTGCAATTATTTTGCATAATTATATTGAGGTACATCTACAATGTCTGACGGGGAGCTGTGTTTGATCGAGATTACAAGACGAAAACGATTGAAGCTTGTGCTCATGGAGATTGGTGCGACATATTCTCGGTGTTTTGGATAAATTAGTTTCTGCAGCAAAACACCGTGTCATGCGTATAGATAGGTGTTTGATATCCTATAGAGCACAATGTCCTATTAATTCTCAGGGAATCGTGAGAGTCCAGGTGCATGACACTCGTGTTCAGCAGGCTGATTCCAGACAGGCTGAATTCGTTTTTCCAGTAACATGCAATTGTAACATTACCTATTACGGAAGTAGTTGGAGTTCGAGACATGAGAAGCAATTTCCTTGGTAATTGTGTTATAGACTAGAGGATTCTAACATTAAATCCGGAGTTAAATATTGCAATATGAAAGGCGAACTTAAGATGTGTTCTTGCCGTAAGGCAGATGAAATTGAAGTTAGGCCTCCTACAATAGTGCTATTGTCAAATGGTTTCAGTGATAACGACGTTGATGTCTATTACGTTGGACCTACTAATATGAATCCTGCGTTGAATCGTTGTTTGAGTTATATGGATCACCACCGGATATCTGTGGATGCTATATCCACTATTCCTGGATTGAGTTATCATAATTCCCGGCGATCTATTGCCGGTGTTGGCAACATTTTTGATATGCCTAATTTGTTGCCTTCCGATGTTAAACCTGAAGATAGTGTTAGTCAGACGAGTTCTCGAAACGACTCGTCGTTACTTGGTTCTTTGTCCGGAGGACAGTTAGTCGATGCTGTTCAGCATGTGTACGAGAAGGGGAAGAGTCAGGGTAGAGTACTTAGTGAATTAGATACAAAGAAGTGATTGTAATTACATTCATGTAATCAAAGTTTAAATATATTGAGACTTCAATGTTATTACATTACGTTAATATACTGGTTCTTCACATTGTAATATCATACCTTGAAACGGAAAATATTTCCCTACGAGATATTTGAAATGAAAAATTAGTCCATCATCCCTAATTGGATATCTGACGAACTGAATGATATACAACTCGTGATCTATGAAATCGAGTAACTTAACTTCAATTCCACGATAGTATGGAATTGGATCGCCGTTGACATCGTATTTATGATCAGCTTCCAAGTGTTCTATGACGCTCGCTATAGACACGGTGTTCTTGTCGTTAAGTGAGTATATTTCACTTACGACGTGATCGATAATCTCTTTCACCGTTTGAGGCATGTTTGTCTTCATGTCGTCTTCGTCAAATGCAAAACAGGAATTGTCGGGACACCAAAATGGATATACGAGTCTCGTTAGATACATTGCTCGATTAAATCGGGCTTCGTTCCTTATGTAATCTTCCCAGTATAGTTGTTTTACATGATACTTCATGTCGCTGGGAAGATTGTTGAATATAGTTTCGAAATGTAGTGCCATCAAATGTATTTGATAAGATTTGTTGTAGACAGAGACAATCAATTTATATTGTAATTTAGATTCGAATTAAAGATATGAGAATCTCTTTATGTCTAATCGTTTTAGATTATCGTGATGAATTTTTGAATCATAATTGATTAGTGTGGAATTAATAGCCTTTAACCATGTGATTTGTACGCTTTATGAGACCCTTCTTCTACCTCTATTGGTATGCAGTCATGTCTTGATAGGCAAAGTGCATTGTTGGTTCCTGTAGTAAGTCAATCTTCAGTCTTTTAAATAGCACATTGAGCCACAACCTTTCATTTTAGGCACAATCAGCTTCCAATTATGAAAATAGTTCAAATGTCAACTAAATTATCTTGAAAATATGCCTCCAACCTATGTTGGGATACGAAATCTAACTCCGTCATAAGATTTGACATGTGAGATTACATGATGATTTGACAAATATTTTGACAGATTCCTTCATTCACTAACAACAATTATAATTTAAAGTTGAGGATTCACTTGCTCTTTTAAAGGTTGATGACCATCTTCCTAGTCAGGCAATAAATTGAGGAGTAAATTTATAATTTTTATAGGAAGACAGTACAATAGGAAAAATTGTATAGTTACTCATCAATTTATTGCCTAAGGAACTATATATCGAAACTTCAAAAATGAAGAATTTTAATATGAAGAAAGTATTGATAACCCCTAATACTGAACCCTCTTTGAGAATCATAGAAATTAATTTTTTTTTTTTTAGGAAAATGAGTTTTGAAATAGTGATTTTTTTGAATAATGTGGTTAAGAAATAGGAAAAGGTTTTAAGTTTTCGTGCAAAATATTTTAATATGAGAATATATAGTTGAAAATGAGTTTGAGAAAAAAAAAATTATTTTAACGATTGTCAAACAGGGCTAAGATTTTTATTCTTCATGAGGGCCATCCTTTTGTCCCCAATTTTTTGATAAATTTTTATTTTACCGTAGGGTTAGAACTTTCATATTTTCTGTCAATACTTGTGGAAGAAGATCTCCACACTTGGTCCTACATAGTTTGATTTAAAACTTCTTGTGCTTGTAATTGTAATTTGAGGACATCAGGTTCCTGTTAAAACCTAGATGACGGCAGGAGATTGCTTCATAATACAACATCATTATCTTGGCATGAATTGAATCAACAGTATCTTGTGTATACATAGCAATGTCAACGAGTCGAGCTTTTTTGGACCGAGTTTTTTTCGATCTGAGCTGAGCCGGGCCTGGCCAAAAAAAATGAAGCTCGGCCTGAGCTTTTGGGCCGGGCCGGGCCGGGCCGAGCTTTTTATTTTTTATTTTTTTGTGTGGCATCTTATAACCTAATGTCGAATAACATGTTAGATTTATAAATGACTAAATGAGAATGATTTATTAATTATACTTCAAAATGCCTTTTAAGATAATGAGAATTGTTGAAGATGCTCTTACCTTAGACGTAAAATTTAACATAAATGATTTTATGCATGTAGATCCGATTAAATATTACCGTAGCAAGTGAAGTTTAGGGTAAATGACTTTTTGTATGTAGGTATTCTTTGTGCCCATGGAATAATTCTCTTGTATAGAATATTGACAAATGATTTACAAAAAGCCTCAAATTCAAGATCTTCCAATTCTTTGATATCATACTAAGCCCTTGTTTTGTTTAAGTTAAAAAAATCAATTTTTTAGTAGATTTAGATAAAAATTAATGAAGGTTGAAAAGTTGACAAAAGTTATGAGTCATACAAAACGAGTGGTTGAAAATAACGAGTTTGAAGAAAAATAATTTAAGAAAATGAGGGCCAAACTGGGCTAAATGAAATTTTATCTCCAAAACTTTAATCTAATTATCAGATGGACAAAATGCAATATAAATAAAGAGAATTCTTGAACATTAAGTGCTCAAATTCTTCAAATTTGGATTATCCAACCCCAAAATGTAGCCAAAAAGAAAATAAACTAAAATGTAGCATCACATGCCAAATTCATTGGAAAAATGGAATACGGGACAGAATTTAAGGAACGTTGTAATTATGAATTTTTAGTCATAGCTGATGTTAAAATATGAGACCGACCACGAATGGACATAAAATGGGTGCCAACTTGCTCAAATAATTTAGAGAACACAGACGAACTGGCTTCATATATAATTGATTTGTGTGGAAATTAATAACCATTAGCCTTTGATTTTCATGCTTCATGAGACCCTTCTTCTACCTCTATTGGTATGCAGTCATGTCCTGAAATGTTTGGTTAGCATAGTAACTTAATCTTCAACTTTTTTCTTTCTTTCCCCTTTTTTCTTTATCGTGGAAAAATTTTCCATATAGAAGTATTTGTTGAAGGTATGGAAAACAATTGACGTGATATTTTTCCAATTGTGTGTGGAATTGTCTGCCTTAATTATTGACTTTGTGATTATGACATAAACTTTTCTATTATGGTTATTTTTAACTCTTAGGAATAGGATTTTCTACTTTGAAACAGGAAGGCAAACAATTCATAATTTTCAACATGGTATGAGAGTGGGTTTAGTTCAATTTTTTAGGCTAAACTTGCGAACTTCTATTAACCGGCGAGGGACCTACTGCCACTCGTCCAGCCAGGTTTTCTTGTTTGGTTACTTTGATCTATCTATCAGAGCAACAAAATACCATCTAAATAAAGAAAATTCTTGAACAAAAGTGCTCAAATTCTTACAATTAGGATTATCCAACCCAATATGTAGCCAGAAGAAAAAAAAATGTAGCGTTACATGAAATGTTCATTGGAATGTCAGTATTCTTGGGACAGAATTCAAGAAACATCGTAATTATGAATTTTTGGTCATGCCGATGTTCAAATATGGGACTGACCACGGATGGACATAAAATGAGTGCCTACTTGCTCAAATAATTTAAAGAATATAGTAATAAGATAGCAAATTGGCTTTATGAGACTTCTTCTACCTCTAATGGTATGCAGTCATGTCCTGATAGGGAAGATACATTGTTGGTTAGCATATTAAGTTGAGGACTCACTCTCTCTTTTAAAGGTTGTTGACCAGCTTCTTAATCAAGTAATAAGTCGAGGAGTAATGGTATGGTTTTTCCAGTAAGACAATTCAAAAGGAAAAATTGCATAGTTACTCATCAATTTATTGCCAAAGGCACTATTTCACCAAACTTCAAAAATGAAGAATTTTAATATGAGGACAGTATTGATAGCCTCTAACACTTGATATTTTTATGCTTTATGAGGGCCATCCTTTTGTTCTATTCTCTGTATCCAGTCCATGCATAAGACAATATGGAGACACTATTCTGGTGTGTTCTGATTAGGATCTTTAAAATGGTTCATCATATTCTATGACGATATAAAATTCAAATGTAACAAAAAAATAATATTATAACATTACGTGTTAAAGTTGTGCCTGACGACAGGGGCGGAGCCAGCCATTTGAAGTTGGGGGTCCCAGAATTAAAGATATAGAGATGAAGAGGTGTGGAGCCACGGGGGTTTGCCCCCCAAATTTTTCTTTTTTCTTTTTGATACCTTATTAACATAAAAACCAAAAAAATAAAAATATAAAAGAAAGTATAAATATTTAATTTAGCAAAATCATACCTTATTACAAGTGTTTCTTTCGAGTTCTCTTACTTTGAAAATGGAAATGAAAAATGAAATTGGTAGGGTTTAAGAATTTTATTCAATTTGAGGGCAAAATGACAATGATAAATGCAAAAAGAACCAAAATAAAAAAAATTTTGTCAAATTTTTTTTTTTTTGGGGGGGGGGGGGGGTCCGGGTCCCCCCTAGGACCCCCCTAGCTCCGCCCATGCCTGACGAGGATGTATGGTATAAAAATTTATCTATAATAGAATCTACATCTAGTATCATAGTAAATTCTCATTCGCTGTAGAATGCCATATGATTATCGAAAAAATCATCATCCATTTTGTTACGAATTATTGTCTCATATGTTTCATTTTCTTTCATTTTGAAAAATGCATACAAAAACAAAAACACTTAAATACCCTACAATCCAAAGACAAATGCATGTGTAGTAGTGAAAAGAATTCTGAAAAGTGACATATAAAGAAAAGAAAATTTGAAGGAGTCGGAAAAAAATACAAATCACACCATAGCATACAAAAACAAAACATATTTCCCCAAAACATGAGCTTAACAAAAAAAATTGTTAAGGTGTAAATGGAGACAAGTTTACTTTGGCATCGATGGTCATCAATATTTTTGGCGCCATATCCTAATGTTTTGACACACGTAACGCATGTTCCACTCAACAATAGTATTTACGCGTTAGGCATCAAGTATTTCTCAAGTTAAATGGTTGCATAGGACTGTAGTTTAGATATATATTTACACATTTATGAAATAATTAATTAAATATATATTTTATTAACTAAATATATTAAGGCCATAATTTTATAGTATTTTGTTACAAATTATCAAATTAATTAATTACAATTATTTATCGGTTACAAATACAAAATTTGCAAATTAGTTTACGATCACAAATAAAAATAAATAAAAATAATTGTAGATCACAATTTATTTATCAATTACAAATCACAAATTTTATAAGTCGAGACTCAAATTTTGGGTCACATTATTTATTAGTGACATGTAATTGGTCACAACCTTAAATAATTGCTTGCATATTATTTATTAGTCACAAATTAACTAATTTATTGATCACAATCAACTAAAATAATTGATCTCAAATCCCACTCCACGCCAACTTACCCATAATCACTGCAACATCGCCAAAACCACCATCACAAACAACATCACCAACATCTCACCACTGCAACCTGCATCACAACCACCACCACCACCACCCAACCACCAGTTCACCACCGACACCACCTTACAATTTGTAACAAATAGAAATAGGAAAAGAACCAAAAGGCTGGCACCATCACACCGCTACAGCCACCAATACCACCTCACAATCTGAAACTCACAAAAAGAAACAAAAACGAAAAAGATGGCACCACCTCATCGCCACACCGCCACTGCCACCACCACCAACAAAACCTCATATATAATCTAAAACTCACAAAAACAAAAACCAAAACCAAAACCAAAAAGTCGAACCACCTCACCACTGCGACATCGCTGCGACGTTGCTGACCGGCAACAACGTCGCAGGCTGCAGCACCTGCGATGCTGCTGAACGCTGCTTGCGACGCTGTTGAACGGCAGCAACGCCGCCGTTCTGCAGCAGAGGAGGGGGAGGGAGGAGAGGGGGAGGCGGCGGGCGGTGGCTGGGTGGCGGCGGAGGCGGTGAGACATAGGAGAGATGAGATAAAATGAAATGAATTAGGGTTTTGTTAGAGTTTTATATTTAAATAAAGTTTGTGGGGGTAGGTAGTAGGGTGGATATATATTTAATTTAATTTAAAAATATTATTATTAATATTAATTGCGAAATTAAAACCTGATTTTTGATTAAATAAAGTATAAACCTGATTTTTAAAAACATAAAACAAAACACCTGATTTAGTGTAATTTCCTCATTAAAAAATCTGATTATATGTAATTTCCACTAAAGCGTAACTAGCTTGAAGCCCTTAGACTCTTCTCTAGTAATGCATTAATCGGCCCATTAGACCAACGGAGCTCTCTCACATTTAATTGAGGCTCGACATAATCCTAATACTTATGACCTTTGAGTCCACATATTTACATACGTTTGGCTGTAATGTTCTTTTTAGGCGTATAGCAACCCAATTTTGTTCACATTTTTGTAGTGAATGCAGACTCATCGCATAATTCCACAAGTGGATGAAACTAAGTACTCATAGAAAATTTTGAGTACAAGTATCGTACTCATATAAACTAAGTACTTACTATCAATTTTTATCTTAAATCTAACTTCAATTTAAATTAATGTAGTAAAAACTTGTCAAAACAAGATTTTTAAAACTAATTTATACTAAAAAAATTCAATTTTCGGTCAACCGAAATTTGAGTTTCAAATCAATTTTCCAAAAAATAAAATAAAGTCAACTTTCGATCAACCGAAATTTTAGTTTGAAATTTCGGTCAACCAAAATTATTAATTATTCAATTTGATTATTCAACAGAAAATTCAATTTCCAACGGATTTATTTCTAACGGTATATTACCTTCTGCTGACCGAAATACTCTTCCGAAAGTTCTTCAGCTTGCATCTCTTCTTATTGTATTTAATTTCACCAACTTATAAGAGAATTTTGAGAGCTTATTTATTGAGAAATCGTTGAGTTTACTTGAGTTTAATTTCTATCTCATTTATTACTAGACTTTCTTGATTAATCCAACATATTTCATCCATTTTATCAAGAAGTTTATTTTGTAAAGAACTCTTCATAATTTTATCTATTATTTAAAAGTTTCATTTGCCAACACTTTAATTTAAGTGAAAATCTCTCTTCATAATTAATTTATATTATTTGTTAAGAGAGATCATTGATTTGAAAATTTTGATACAAAAACTTAAACTATTTCATTATCAATCATTTATCAAAATTTTCTTCATAAATACTTGAGTTTCATTATTTGTTATCTATTGAAGTGTTATCCTAACTCCTTAAATACTTGACTTGATTTTATCATTTGTTAAGGGAGTTCTGTCAATTGTAAAATTACAACTTATATTTTGTGGTTTCGAGAGCACTTGAAAAAACTCGATTGTTGTTAAGGATATGTGCTCCTTGTTGTAAGTCACCTAAAGATAAGTGCTCTTTGTTGTAAGTCACTTAATGATAAGTGTCTCTTGTTTGTAAGTCACTTAAAGATTGATACTCATTGTTTGTAAGTTATCATTATAGTTCATTTGACATTACTCGCGACGAAGAGTTTGGTAACGAGGACGTAGAACACATTGTGTATCGAACTCCATTAAATCGATTTATTATTTCTACATTATCGTACTTTGCATTACTATTTAATTGTGCTATATCTATACTTGAATATAATTATTGAACTAGCATATTTAATTCTCGTATCATACTTTGCACTTATATCTTATGTGTTAAATTGTTTTGAGACTAAGTGTCAAAAATGTTTCAAAAATCAATTCACCCCCACCCCCCGATTAGTTATTCTCGAGTTATCATTAACCCATTTTTTATACGTTTTAATAACCAAATTAACTAGTGTTAGCAAATAGTCTTTCTCGAGCAAAACTAGCCTTATTCACATACTCAAGTTTATTTTATCTCTATATAAATTCATATATGAGTAAAAACATTAATTTGTAGGAATTCAATTAAAATCTGGCGTTCCTGATAAAAACATGTCACCTGTTGCACAACGAAACAAATATATCTTATTTCATTCTTAATATTGTCCTTAGACCAGTCAATTGAATGTCAATTAAACACATCCAGCAATTAACACACATCAGAGTAACACGAAATCTATTAAATTAAGTCTTTTGAATTAAATAAATATTAAATATAATCTACATCGTTCATCATGACAATCAATCATTCATAATTGTGGAGTAAAAAAATAAAAGGATTAAAAAATCACCGAGTTCAATACAATGAATTAAGAAAAGAACCCTATAGTTGTTCTTTGTCACCCAATTTTCAATAAGATAATCAATCTTCTCCTTAAAGTTGGTATATCTCTTGGCCAATTGTGTTCTTCAATCTTTAAATCATAAATTAAAATACAAATCTTGAGGGTTCCATGTATTTGAATGTGTAATTTTGCAACAATATTGCATATCTAGCCTCCCTTAATTAAGAATAAAAGATTCATAATTTAGACCTAAATTTAGGACAAAAATAGAGTTCCAAGTTGATAGAGAACAATAATTTTAGTCAAATTAGGATATTCCAAATTGCTGAAAATTATACTTTCACTTGTTTAAATTGGTCCATGTTTCCTTTTTTGTCCATATTGAATCCTTACATATTAAAATTAAAGTCTTTCAACTTCCAAACTTGATTCCTTGGTCCCAACTTCTAAAATATGTCCAACTTTACTCATTTTTGAAAAATCATCATTTCTTTTCATCCGTTCTCGTCCAATATCAATTTTCTACTAAAATATTCAGCAAGCAAGTATGATTAAGTATGAAGAACGAAATAATCACTTACAAAGACTACTTTTAATGGCCAAGATCAGTGTAATTCATAGACTATGAGTGGAAAATCCCCGTCTCCATATTTGAATGACTGAGATAAGTGTAATTCATGAACTATGGGTAGAACATCTTCGTTTCCATATTTGAAAGGTAAATATAATTATATTTGAAAACATACTTCAATATAGGATTTGAACTCTGATTTTCTCGACATTGCAGAGTAGCAACGAAAAAGGTACACTTATAGATCACCTCTGCCCGTCAATTTATTATATAATCTGATGGTAACAAAGATGTCGTTCTTGCACAAACCTACTGAATTCAAGCTTCTATACAATCTTAATTTACAAGCCACGTTGACTGGGTTTCCTCTACTGCTCAATAAACCGTCTAGTCAACGGCAATCCATGTGAGATCAATGTTCGACATCCAGTGACATGCCTCGCCTTCCCCAGGGGAGAATTTCAGAATCTTAAAAGCCACATGATTTGCAGGCCAAGCTGAGGTATCCATGTGACATATTGCAATCACAGTGCTAACTGGGAGTCGAGTCTCAGGTTCAGCCAAGTCTACAGCATAGATTTGAGTTGAAGGGATTGAATGGCAGAAATAGGCTGCAAAGGGAAGATAAACTTCATGGCAGGCCACTACCTTCTGCCTATCAAATTTCTTGATTTTTCCTATCAGGAAGTCACTTTTTTTTTGTGCGTTGTGAAGCTAGAGCAAGTAACCTGTTTTTGCCTAAGGCAAACTTTGAGAAAGTAATCATTTCTTCAAGGGATTTTGGGCAATTCTTGATTTCTCCCTTTATAGCTTCTGCATTGCAATAAGAAAGTGTTGTTTCCATAGAATTTTTTGACAGTTCAAAGGACTTGGGAAATAGTTTTGTAATGCTTTTTTCTGCTGATAAAAATTTTTGATGCTATTTCTTGAGGGAGAAATGCTCGATTTGGAATTTTTTCTTCTAAATCTGAGAGATGGAACTTATTTCCTTCTGTAAGGATTGATATCCTGAAGTAAGAAAATTTGTCTACCTTATTGGAGTGGACAGGTAATGCACCATTATTATTGTACGTATTGGTCACCCCGTATAAATTCCGTTGCTGAAAATTGATTACTTCGGATGAACAAGAGAGTTTAGCAAGTGAGCAAAAACTGGGATTTTCTGAGAAATCGTTTTTGGATAACATTTTTTTGTAATAATCGCGATCCCTTTTTGTTAACGGGGATAGTTTTTTGAAGACAGAATCTGGCATTTTGTTGTACACATTTTCCGACCAGAACTTGATCTGTTCGGAAGCAATGGATGATGAAGAGACTTGAGTTGACGCAAAAGAAGTGAAACTTAGAGAAAAGGCCAAGTGAAAGAAGAGGAGAAAAGTAAGAGAATGTGAAGTAGCCATCCTTTTTTCTAGAGAGGGAGAGAGTGCATAGAATCAACAAGATAAGTTTTGCTAGGAGGATAGTTTCCAGGTCATATTTATACTTGAATCTTGAAGAGTAAAATTGAAGACACGTACCCCCGGTGATTAAAATCTATTTTTTAGTTTAAATCAAAGTTAATCATTAATTTTAACCATATATTTTATGAAATTCACAACTTTTCAACCATTTATTTTGCCAACTTTTTCAAAATTTACTAAAAATATGATTTTAATCCACATCATACGGGGCATAAATTTTTGCATTTAGGTCCAAAGAATTAGGGTACATGGATATAAGAAAGAAAATAATGGTGATAAGAACTGATTTTCTTGTAATTATGACACAGTGGATAAATATTTGATGCATAAAACTTCTATAAATGATTAACGACGAGACTCAAATGTAAAATCTTCGAAGTCTTTGATATAATAATAGATCACATCCCATCATCTAAAACCTTGATCTAGTTAACAGGATGACAAAAACTCAAATCTAAATAAAGAAGAATTTTTGAACAATTCTTTTAAAAAATGCTCAAATTCTTCAAATTTCTATTTTCCCATCCGCAAGCATTTTGTTTGTTTTATCCAAAAAGGAAAAAAAAATGTGGCACCCTAAGCATTTGGAGTATCAGTTGTATACCTGGGATAAAAATCCAAGGAACTTAGTGGTGACAATGGGCCGAGTCGAGTCGGCTCGGCCCATACTCGGGCAGGCTCGGCTCGTGGCTCGTTAACCACTACCAGAGCGGGTGCTCGGCTCGTGCCTGAGCTCGCCCAAGATGAGCCGAGCAGTTCGGCTCGCTGGCTCTTTTTATATATATATATATATATATATATATATATATATATATATATATATAATAAGTGTAATTTATAAACTACTAAATTACTAAACATAAATATATATATACACTAATATACACAAACATTATCTAAATTTTTTTTAAATATACATTTTTCAAAACAATTTTAATTTTTAAAATAATAAGAACAAAATTTTATTTGTTGAGAAATGAGAACCTAAATAAAAATATATATAAACACGTTTTGTAAACAATTTTTTAAATATACTTTTTTCAAAACATTTTTATTTTTTACAATTAAAAAAAAAAGATAAATCATCCTCCTTTATCCGGGTTTGGGACTGACTACTTCAATTTCTAGTATGCGGAGTTAAAAATTGTACACGAACAACTTGTTACGTGTATAATTTTTTTAAAAAATTATAAAGATATGAAAATAAAATATTATGATGAATGTGGTGAAAATTAAATATCAATTGCTTGGTTATATGCAATTTTGACATATTTGTCTTAAATTCGATAATTAGCGTCTTCCTAATCCTTCACGCACATTAACACTTCCAAAATATCTTTTTTTAGTCGACTTCTAACCTCATAGAGAACCCTCTTTCATGCAGTAAAAGCAGATTCCAAATCTACAGTGCTAACCGGAGGTGTTAGTAGATCTTTTATCGTTGCAGAAACTACTAGCTATCGGCGTTCGTTATTTCGCCAGAATTCAAGGACATATTCAAAACTTTTACTAGTTGCTTTGTTAGTAGGCAAAGGTTGACTAAAGTAATCAATTAATTCATATGGCAACATATTTGGATTTTGACTACAGTTGGAAGTTTGAGTACATGCAGTAGAAGCCAAACTACTACTAGAGGAACCACATGCATATGCAGTCGCATCAAATCTATACGAGTGCATACTTTCAAATAAATTCATAATTTCAGCGTCGTCGTCTTTTATATTATTAGGAGGAGTGTATGGAGGTACACGATTAATTGTGCACCCATTCGTGAAGCATATAATGCATACATTTCACGAAACGTCTTTCCAAATTTCTATAAGTAACATGTGTATTAAAAGTTAAAACATTTGACATTTGATCAATTATAAATTTAGTACCCGATAAATTATATCGTGTGTCCATGACATATGCTAAAGGAAATAACATAGCTAATTCTTCCCAATATTTTCTAAATTTCAATTCCATGGAATATATAACAACATGAAAATCAGGATCATTTTGAAATCTAGTAAAAGCTTAGCAATTATATAAAAAGGTTCAAGAATCATACAACTAGTGGGATAATAAATACCAGACAATATATTTGTAGACTGATAAAAACTTGTCAAAAATTTTTTTATTTTAAAAACTATATTCCAATCGGATTCACTCAAAATAGTATCGTATTCGTCTCTAACATACATATTGTTATAAAATTCAGTAATATACGCTTCATAACATTCACGTGATTTTAGTAATAAGTACGTGGAGTTCCATCTATGGCCTACGTCAGTAATAAAGATTTTCATATCCATCATTCCAGATTCTGCATAAAAATACTCAAATCCTTATTTTCTACTAAGTATACACGTGATATACATAAGTGCATTCCTAATTCGGTTAATTTCATCCTTAACATGTTTTAAATCTTGTACTATTAAATTAAAAATATGGCATACACATCGAATATGAAATAAATAGCCACTGAAATCAGGATTAAGAACTCTATGCAATTTATCGATAACAACTTTATTTACAGTAGTGTTGTCGAACGTAAAAGAACGAATTTTACTTTCACATTTTTATTCTCGAATTATTAACATATTAGCATTAAATATAGTTTGAGCGTTGTGCAGATACTCAACAATTTTAAAAGTAATAATTTTTTTATGCATGACCCAAAGTGTGTCTATATAGTGTGAAGTTGCAGCCATATTACTCTGCTTATTAATTACTTCCTACATATCTGAAGTTAAAGATATCACACCCCCATATTTTCCCAATTCCGAAATCAATAGTTGCTTTGCATTAAGAAACTATACAATTGTATCAGAACGAAGAGTATTTCGACTTACCCATTGGTACCTCGGTTGAAGATATCTTTTGACGTAGTTAACGAAATGTTGGCTGTCCACTATTGCTAGTGGCAACTCCGCCGTGGTAACGGACTTTACCATTCTCGTTTGAGCTTCCTCCTCCGAAAACATCCATATAGAAAGTGGTGTAATAGTAGCACCGGCTTCTGAAGTACCAAATTGTAGTTGCGTTTGACCAGCTGGAAGAAGCTCATATTTGGCCGAACATGATTTGTAGTGACAGTTGAGGTGGGTGGTTCCAATGCTTTTTTTTGCCATGCTAGTCGTTGTTGGCAGTATTTATATAGTGCTTTGGTTTCTCGAAGTCCATCGACCACACGACCAATGAGAACCAATTTGAAATAGTCCCAACATTTTGCTTGCTCCTTCCCCTTTCTCTTCCCTCTTCCCTCGAAAATATTTAATGTCGGTTCTTCATCTTGTTCCAAATCAATTGGAACACTAGCCGCAACATGAACGTCATCCAAATTAATTGAATGACTATCACAAACGTCGAAATCTTTAATATTTTCGGGGATTGGTAATTCATTGAAACCGGAGATCATTTTCAAATTGATTTTTTTTTTTTTTTTGGAGATTTTGTGATTAAAAAGTTGAAAATGTTTTCAACAAATGATCGGGAATCCATTTGTTATGAATAATAGAAATTGAATTTTAGAAATGTAAATGGAGAAGGGAATGAAGATTATGTGGTAGTGTCAAACGTTAATGTAAAATAATAATAAATATGTAAAAAAACGTAGAAGATGATTATAGAATGAATGAAATGAATGAGAATGATATGTTGATTAATTGATTAAAATGGAGAATGTAAAATTGTAGAGAGTATTGTATAGTAAAAAATGAGAGATTGGATAATTGGTTCCCCCCCCCCCTCAAAAAAATGGGTTGATTATGGTCGGTATTTATAAAAGAAAAAAAAAATGTTGTGAAATTAAAAAATATATAGGATCAAAACGGTCACTGAATTAAATTTAGTGAACGTTCGTTGAACGATCACACTTGTAAGCCCCCGTTTGGTGCACATTATTTTCAAAAGAATGCATTTTTTTGTTGGTTGATGTGATGAAGAATATGTGGTTGAAAAAGAAGGAAAGTTATGATGTGATGGAAAATATTATTTTATTGTTAGAATATTGTGATTGAAAATGAGTAGAAGAATGAGAATGAAAAAAATAATGTGGATCAAACAGAGGCTGAATTTCGTTCAGTGACCGTCTGGTAACTGAAACTTTTTACTTTTAATTTTTTTAAAAATATAAAACGAGTGGCTTGTGGGCTGCTCGCCGAGCTGCTCGTTACTTTGGCTCGTGCTCGGACTCGTTAAAAACAAGGGGGGGCCCGAGCGGCTCGTGGGCATGAACAGTAAGAGCCAAGCAGCCGAGCCGACGAGCTGGAGTAGGCCCAATTGCTACCTCTAAAGGAACTTTAGAAATAAAATCTTACCAAAAAAAAAAAAAAATTTTTTCAAAAATTATTATTTAAAACTCATTTTTCAAATACATTATCACAAAATTAAATTTTTATCCCATCAATAAAATTTTCTTACTTTTTAACAATTTTTTTTTTTTTTTTTTATAATATTTAAAATACATCTTTTCTCAATAATATTCATCAAACAACACAGATTTTCCGTCGTGTTGGCATTAAAACATATGGGACCAAACAATAATGGATATAAAGTGACTGCCAAGTTGCTCAAATAATGAAGTGAATACAGTGTAAAGAATGCAAATTGGTTTCATATATGAATTAACCATTCTTATTGGTTAACCATTCTTCCGAGTAGAAGAAGAGGAGAAAAGTGAGAGAATATAAATTAACCATTCTTATTTCTAGAGACAGAATTTGCATAAAATCACAAGGCTAGTTTCCATGTCATAATTATACTAAGAGCGTCTTCAATAGATTCTGTAATAGCCTCATTTTCCTTATTTTAGAGAGCTAACTCCTTATTTTAAGAGTTCAATATACTCTCCATAGCTAAAGTTTAAAAAATATAAGTGAATTTGGATTTCAAAATATGGAGAGCCAAATTACCTCTCTAATTATAATGTAACTCTTTCATTATAATTTATATTCCCCAGACACTTGTTACTTAAAGAGGAAATGACAATGTAAAATGAGGTAGTTCAAAGTGAAAAAATAAAATTAAGTGAGTATTTATGCAATAGCCGGGCTTTTATTATGTATGAATCTAACGCATATACCTTATAATTATGTGTAAAATTTATTTTAATTGTAAGAAAATACCTATCTGAATACAATTGGCGTGCCCCAAAAAAATGTTGAAAGCTTTGTAAGATTAGTTGGAGTCAATAGGGGCAATTAAAGATGATCTACATTATACGTGATTAATTAGAAATTTAAGAGGCGTAATTAAAGGAAAAATCACAAGTTTCGGAAGTTAAACTCAACAATTGTGAAAAGAGGATTGAATACAAATATTTTAAACTTTCATTCGATAAATTATTAATAATTTTGAGTGTGGAGGAGTAAATTGTCAAGATCCAAAGATGGAGGATCCAAGATGCAAATAGGAATGACCCAAACTAGACAAAAGAGAAAATTTAGGGACCAATTTTTAATGGGAAAAGATGATAAACCTTGTGATCGTAAGGCTCAATCTTTGCAATCGCAAGGCAGAGAGAAATTTTAGCAGAAAGCCAAAAAAATATTTAGCCATGCTATCACACCAAACTACATTGTGTGAACGAAAAAATGGTTTTCTTGTCGATTCAACTCCATTTGAAAAGCCCAATTTAGGTACGAGTGTTTATCTAATTCTTTGGTGTATAAATATATATCTTCATTTCCAAACAATTAAGGAAGCTCTTAGGGGGCAGAAATTACATATATTGTACACAGGAAAAGCCTAAATGAGATAAGCTGTTAATTTACAAATTCATATTTCTGCAAGCTTTATAGAAGCTTGATATATAACCACTATCCACGAACTTTATACAAAGATGCTTATTGATCTTATAATATTGATTTGAGATTTTTTTTTTTTTTTATTTTTATTTTAATGCATTTCAATTACTTGATCACAATATTTGTGCTTCTATGACATTTAAGAGAAAATTGGGAATGATAGAATGTAGTAACAATGATTGTAAAGTACTTCATACTCTGCATGATATTATGAATATTCTTATGATTTAATCTTTAATTGTTTGTGTCATTCATAGATATATAGGAAAGTCATATGCAAAAATATATTTAATTCTACTATAGATATATTATTGAACAAATTTGGGGATCTTTATATATCTAATATATTAAATTTCACATCAAATGAAAATTATTTTCGAACGAACCCTACCATAATTCGATTATTTCAATAATACCTTTCATTTTTCAATAATAATCAATACTACAAAATAAATGTCATATATGAGTTTCGTATTATTAATTCTTAATTACTTAAACATTCATATTAATCTAGAGTCAGTGAATCTAGATTTGATGAATCTTGATCAAGATGAAATTATTTATATTCACGTATCTAGAAATTTTAATGGTGTTTAAATTAATGTATTACTAATTTATTCTTGTGTGACAAATGTAATATAAAAATGTTGTTCAATTGTAGTATTTCATCATCACAAAAAATTTGAATCATAGAAGTTCAATTTTGAGAGTACAATTTTCTTTTCTTAAATTTTTATCCTAAATTTTATTTTCTTTAATTCGTTTGAGACTCATCAAATCCTCCCAACATATATGTAGTAAATATTACTTTTACAGTATTTATTTTAGAATAACATGCAATACACGTGTAACTCTGACCAACACAAATAAGTGTTGTCTAAATCTTGAATTGATTTTCAAATGGATGAATGTAGGAAAATTCGAAGTCCAAGTGTTTGTCATTACTTAAGTATCATAAAAGCTTCCCAATTAAATAGATAGATTAGCTAGAGTAGTTATGCGTTTAATTTGTTAACATAAAACTATTTGAAAGTCTTACTATTCGATTGAAGTTAGATTTTGTTGGAACTAGATTAAATACTTGGTCCTTATAGAAACGATAATCTGAACTCTTATATCCACTTGATTACTTCTTTACAATATCGGCCACTTACGTAATTTTAATACAACAGTGAACTATAATAGTTTGCCGAAAAAATCATAAAGATGAACTATAAATAGCATATTGGACTTGTAAGAAATGCACCTTAATTTTTAATTATACTTCAAAATGCCTTTTAAGATAATGAGAATTGTTGAAGATGCTCTTACCTTAGACGTAAAATTTAACATAAATGATTTTATGCATGTAGATCCGATTGGATATTAGCTTAGCAAGTGAAGTTTAGGGTAAATGACTTTTTGTATGTAGGTCTTCTTTGTGCCCATGGAAGAATTTTCTTGTATAGAATATTTATGAATGATTTACAAAAAGACTCAAATTCAAAATCTTCCAATTCTTTGATATCATACTAAGCCCTTGATTTGTTTAAAACTAAAAATTAGATTTTTAGATAAAAGTTAACGAAAAATATGGTTAAAGAGTTAGATAGAAGTTTTGAATCTCAAGAAATGTATCATTCAAAATAAGTTTGAAGAAAAATAAGTTTTTAAAAATAGATTATCTCATCATCCAAAACTTTGATCTAATTATCTTATGGACACAATGCAATATAAATAAAGAGAATTCTTGAACGTAAGTGCTCAAATTCTTCAAATTTGGAATAACCAACCCAAAATGTAGCCAGAAAGAAAAAAGAAAAATGTAGCATCACATGCCAAATTCGTTGGAATAATAGTATACTCGGGACATAATTCAAGGAACATCGTAATTATGAATTTTTAGTCATGCTGATGGTAAAATATTGGATGGGATCAACCACGAATTGACATAAAGTGAATGCCAGCTTGCTCAAATAATTTAGAGAAGAGAATACAGTGAATAGATAGCAGCTCAGTCTTATGAAATCCTCGAGCTCAGCCTCTACTTCGTGCTTGTACAGAATAAAAGCTTCATGCTTTGTCGACCAGTATGGTCTTATTGATCTTGTCAACATCCTAGTTTGCATCATTAATTGATACATCGCGTATGGATAGTCGTGGAAATATTTAGACTTGATTAGTTGTTGCAAGTCTTCAGGAATGTTTTTGAATATATCTGGAAAAGAATTTGAGGAAGACATGGTTTTCATGTTGGTTTCAATACGAAATTGGAAGTACAGTGACAATATAGTGGAATTCGCAATGGGGCATTCGGCGTGTCGCCAATTCAAACTTGGCTATAGGTATTGGGGAATGGCGCACCATATATAGAGAGTGATTCTCTGATACCACGTCATAGTAACTTTAATTCAAATATTCCATTATCCCACCTAAAGTTCAAATTCAAATGTAGACACATGGGACCCAAATTCAATTATTCCAAATAGAATAGCGTAGCGATATGACACGGTGTCCTAGCGGAAAATCATATATAATATTACATGGTTTTTCGCTGCCTCCACGTGTCATCATCTGATTGGACCACTTGTTACAATCACATTACTGAGGCCGATCCGGTCGTTAAAATTCAAATTAAAGGCAGGCGCAGAAATCTAACGGCCAATTTTGATTTGGACGTACTTTCTGACGCTCTCCCTCTATAAATTTTGATTGATAGCCATCGCAGAGGCGATGTGATGGATTCCTCGAAGATATTTCTTCTCTTATGAAGAAACTTGTATTTCAAGATTGTTTCCATATCTTTTATAAATATTGTGATGAACAAAATTATTTGCGTCACATCATTTTTCGTCTTGTGCATTTCAATTATTTTGCAGAATTATATTGAGGTACATCTACAATGTCTGACGGGGGAGCTGTATTTGATCGAGATTACAAGATGAAAACGATTGAAGCTTGTGCTCATGGAGATTGGTCCGACATATCTCTAACTCTTCCCGGTGTTTTGAATAAATTAGTTTCTGCAGCAAAACACCGTGTCATGCGTATAGATAGGTGTTTGATATCCTATAGAGCACAATGTCCTATTAATTCTCAGGGAATCGTGAGAGTCCAGGTGCATGACACTCGTGTTCAGCAGGCTGAATTCGTTTTTCCAGTAACATGCAATTGTAACATTACCTATTACGGAAGTAGTTGGAGTTCGAGACACGAGAAGCAATTTCCTTGGAAATTGTGTTATAGACTAGAGGATTCTAACATTAAATCCGGAGTTAAATATTGCAATATGAAAGGCAAACTTAAGATGTGTTCTTGCCGTAAGGCAGATGAAATTGAAGTTAGGCCTCCTACAATATTGCTATTGTCAAATGGTTTCAGTGATAACGACGTTGATGTCTATTACGTTGGACCTACTAATATGAATCCTACGTTGAATCGTTGTTTGAGTTATATGGATCACCACCGGATATCTGTGGATGCTATATCCACTATTCCTGGATTGAGTTATCATAATTCCCGGCGATCTATTGCCGGTGTTGGCAACATTTTTGATATGCCTAATTTGTTGCCTTCCGATGTTAAACCTGAAGATAGTGTTAGTCAGACGAGTTCTCGAAACGACTCGTCGTTACTTGGTTCTTTGTCCGGAGGACAGTTAGCCGATGTTGTTCAGCATGCGTACGAGAAGGGAAAGAGTCAGGGTAGAGTACTTAGTGAATTAGATACAAAGAAGTGATTGTAATTACATTCATGTAATCAAAGTTTAAATATATTGAGACTTCAATGTTATTACATTACGTTTATATACTGGTTCTTCACATTGTAATATCATACCTTGAAACAGAAAATATTTCCCTACGAGATATTTGAAATGAAAAATTAGTCCATCATCCCTAATTGGATATGTGACGAACTGAATGATATACAACTCGTGATCTATGAAATCGAGTAACTTAACTTCAATTCCACGATAGTATGGAATTGGATCGCCGTTGACATCATATTTATGATCGGCTTCCAAGTGTTCTATGACGCTCGCTATAGACACGGTGTTCTTGTCGTTAAGTGAGTATATTTCACTTACGACGTGATCGATAATCTCTTTCACCGTTTGAGGCATGTTTGTCTTCATGTCGTCTTCGTCAAATGCAAAACAGGAATTGTCGGGACCAAAATGGATATACGGGTCTCGTTAGATACATTGCTCAATTAAATCGGGCTTCGTTCCTTATGTAATCTTCCCAGTATAGTTGTTTTACATGATACTTCATGTCGCTGGGAAGATTGTTGAATATAGTTTCGAAATGTAGTGCCATTAAATGTATTTGATAAGATTTGTTGTAGACAGAGACAATCAATTTATATTGTAATTTAGATTCGAATTAAAGATATGAGAATCTCTTTATGTCTAATCGTTTTAGATTATCGTTATGAATTTTTGAATCATAATTGATTAGTGTGGAATTAATAGCCTTTAACCATGTGATTTGTACGCTTTATGAGACCCTTCTTCTACCTCTATTGGTATGCAGTCATGTCTTGATAGGCAAAGTGCATTGGTTCGTGTAGTAAGTCAATCTTCAGTCTTTTAAATAGCACATTGAGCCACAACCTTTCATTTTAGGCACAATCAGCTTCCAATTATGAAAATAGTTCAAATGTCAACTAAATTATCTTGAAAATATGCCTCCAACCTATGTTGGGATACGAAATCTAACTCCGTCATAAGATTTGACATGTGAGATTACATGATGATTTGACAAATATTTTGACAGATTCCTTCATTCACTAACAACAATTATAATTTAAAGTTGAGGATTCACTTGCTCTTTTAAAGGTTGATGACCATCTTCCTAGTCAGGCAATAAATTGAGGAGTAAATTTATAATTTTTATAGGAAGACAGTACAATAGGAAAAATTGTATAGTTACTCATCAATTTATTGCCTAAGGAACTATATATCCAAACTTCAAAAATGAAGAATTTTAATATGAAGAAAGAATTGATAACCCCTAATACTGAACCCTCTTTGAGAATCATAGAAATTAGTTTTTTTTTTTCTAGGAAAATGAGTTTTGAAATAGTGATTTTTTTGGATAATGTTGTTAAGAAATAGGAAAAGGTTTTAAGTTTTCGTGCAAAATATTTTAATATGAGAATATATAGTTGAAAATGAGTTTGAGAAAAAAAATTATTTTAACGATTGTCAAACAGGGCTAAGATTTTTATTCTTCATGAGGGCCATCTTTTTGTCCCCAATTTTTTGATAAATTTTTATTTTACCGTAGGGTTAGAACTTTCATATTTTCTGTCAATACTTGTGGAAGAAGATCTCCACACTTGGTCCTACATAGTTTGATTTAAAACTTCTTGTGCTTGTAATTGTAATTTGAGGACATCAGGTTCCTGTTAAAACCTAGATGACGGCAGGAGATTGCTTCATAATACAACATCATTATCTTGTCATGAATTGAATCAACAGTTTATTGTGTATACATAGTAATGTCAACGAGTCGAGCTTTTTTGGACCGAGTTTTTTTTCAATCTGAGCTAAGCCGGGCCTGGCCAAAAAAAATGAAGCTCGGCCCGAGCTTTTGGGCCAAGCCGAGCTTTTTATTTATATTTTTTTGTGTGGCATCTTATAGCCTAATGTCGAATAACATGTTAGATTTATAAATGACTAAATGAGAATGATTTATTAATTCTACTTCAAAATGCCTTTTAAGATAATGAGAATGGTTGAAGATGCTCTTACCTTAGACGTAAAATTTAACATAAATGATTTTATGCATGTAGATCCGATTGAATATTACCTTAGCAAGTGAAGTTTAGGGTAAATGACTTTTTGTATGTAGGTATTCTTTGTGCCCATGGAAGAATTTTCTTGTATAGAATATTGACAAATGATTTACAAAAAGCCTCAAATTCAAGATCTTCCAATTCTTTGATATCATACTAAGCCCTTGTTTTGTTTAAGTTAAAAAATCATTTTTTTAGTAGATTTAGATAAAAATTAATGAAGGTTGAAAAGTTGACAAAAGTTATGAGTCATACAAAAACGCGTGGTTGAAAATAACGAGTTTGAAGAAAAATAAATTTAAGAAAATGGGGGCCAAATTGGGCTAAATGAAATTTTATCTCCAAAACTTTAATCTAATTATCAGAAGGACAAAATGCAATATAAATAAAGAGAATTCTTGAACACTAAGTGCTCAAATTCTTCAAATTTGGATTTTCCAACCCAAAAATGTAGCCAAAAAGAAAATAAACAAAAATGTAGCATCACATGCAAAATTCATTGGAAAATGGAATACGGGACAAAATTTAAGGAACGTTGTAATTATGAATTTTTAGTCATAACTGATGTTAAAATATGAGACCGACCACGAATGGACATAAAATGGGTGCCACTTGCTCAAATAATTTAGAGAACACAGACGAACTGGCTTCATATATAATTGATTTGTGTGGAAATTAATAACCATTAGCCTTTGATTTTCATGCTTCATGAGACCCTTCTTCTACCTCTATTGGTATGCAGTCATGTCCTGAAATGTTTGGTTAGCATAGTCACTTAATCTTCAACTTTTTTCTTTCTTTCCCCTTTTTTCTTTATCGTGGAAAATTTTTCCATCTAGAAGTATTTGTTGAAGGTATGGAAAACAATTGACGTGATATTTTTCCAATTGTGTGTGGAATTGTCTGCCTTAATTATTGACTTTGTGATTATGACATAATCTTTTCTATTAGGGTTATTTTTAACTCTTACGAATAGGATTTTCTAGTTTGAAACAAGAAGGCAAACAATTCATAATTTTCAACATGGTATGAGAGTGGGTTTAGTTCAATTTTTTAGGCTAAACTTGCGAACTTCTATTATCCGGCGAGGGACCTAGTGCCACTCGTCCAGCCAGGTTTTCTTGTTTGGTTTCTTTAGATATCTTCTTCTCTATTTTTATTTTTAGCATTCTGAATTTGGTCGGCCAAAAACTTTGAACTGTCTATCAGAGCAACAAAATACCATCTAAATAAAGAAAATTCTTGAACAAAATTGCTCAAATTCTTACACTTAGGATTGTCCAACCCAATATGTAGCCAGAAGAAAAAAAAAATGTAGCGTTACATGAAATGTTCATTGGAATATCAGTATTCTTTGGACAGAATTCAGGAAACATCGTAATTATGAATTTTTGGTCATGCCGATGTACAAATATGGGACTGACCACGGATGGACATAAAGTGAGTGCCAACTTGCTCAAATAATTTAAAGAATATAGTAATAAGATAGCAAATTGGCTTTATGACACTTCTTCTACCTCTAATGGTATGCAACCATGTCCTGATAGAGAATGTACATTGTGGGTTAGCATCACAAGTCATTCTTCGACCTTTGAAAGAGCATGTTGATCCACAATCTTTCATTTTAGGCACAATCAGCCTCCAATTATGGAAATAGTCCAAACCTCAATTAAATCATCACGAAAATATGTCTCTCTTCAAATTTCTAGGCACCATACCAGGTTGGGATACGAAATCTAAATTCGTATGGTTGGACATGTGAGATTATGTGATGATTTAACAAATATTTTTACAGATTCCTTCATTCACTAACAACAATTGTAATGAAAAGTTGATGATTCACTCTCTCTTTTAAAGGTTGATGACCAACTTCTTAATCAAGTAATAAGTCAAGGAGTAATGGTATGGTTTTTCCAGTAAGACAATTCAAAAGGAAAAATTGCATAGTTACTCATCAATTTATTGCCTAAGGCACTATTTCGCCAAACTTCAAAAATGAAGAATTTTAATATGAGGACAGTATTGATAGCCTCTAACACTTGAGATTTTTTTTGCTTTATGAGGGTCATCCTTTTGTTCTATTCGCTGTATCCAGTCCATGCATAAGACAATATGGAGACACTATTCTAGTGTGTTCTGATTAGGATCTTTAAAGTGGTTCATCATATTCTATGACGATCTAAAATTCAAATCTAACAAAAAAAATAATATTATAACATTACGTGTTAAAGTTGTGCCTGACGACAGGGGCGGAGCCAGCCATTTGAAGTTGGGGGGTCTCAGAATTAAAGATATAGAGATGAAAGGGTGTGGAACCACGGGGGTTTGCCCCTCAATTTTTTTTTTTTTGATACCTTATTAACATAAAAACCAAAAAAAAAATATAAAAGAAAGTATAAATATTTAATTTAGCAAAATTATACCTTATTACAAGTGTTTCTTTCGAGTTCTCATACTTTGAAGACGGAAATGAAAAATGAAATTGGTAGGGTTTAAGAATTTTATTCAATTTGAGGATAAAATGGTAATGATAAATGCAAAAAGAATCAAAATAAAAAAATAAAAAAAATTTGTCAAATTTTATTTTTATTTTTGGGGGGGGGGGGGTCCGGGTCCCCCCCAGGACCCCCCCTAGCTCCGCCCATGCCTGACGAGGATGTATGGTATAAAAATTTATCTATAATAGAATCTACATCTAGTATCATAGATCTCATTCGCTGTAGAATGCCATATGATTATCGAAAAAATCATCATCCATTTTGTTACGAATTATTGTCTCATATGTTTCATTTTCTTTCATTTTGAAAAATGCATACAAAAACAAAAACACTTAAATACCCTACAATCCAAAGACAAATGCATGTGTAGTTGTGAAAAGAATTCTGAAAAGCGACATAAAGAAAAGAAAATTTGAAGGAGTCGGAAAAAGGATAATCATTCAGCCAATGTTTGAGCTCAATTTTCCCAAAACTCATTTTATCTAAAATTCATTTTCAATTACACATTTTCTCGTAAAATAATTTTACAAGTAAAATAAAAAATTTCCTTATTTTTTAACCACATTTTTTTTTTTTACAAAAAATTACTATTCCAAAACATATTTCCCCAAAACATGAGCTTAACAAAAAAAATTGTTAAGGTGTAAATGGAGACAAGTTTACTTTGGCATCGATGGTCATCAATATTTTTGGCGCCATATCCTAATGTTTTGACACACGTAACGCATGTTCCACTCAACAATAGTATTTACGCGTTAGGCATCAAGTATTTCTCAAGTTAAATGGTTGCATAGGACTGTAGTTTAGATATATATTTACACATTTATGAAATAATTAATTAAATATATATTTTATTAACTAAATATATTAAGGCCATAATTTTATAGTATTTTGTTACAAATTATCAAATTAATTAGTTACAAATTATTTATCGGTTACAAATACAAAATTTGCGAATTAGTTTACGATCACAAATAAAAAAAAAAATTGTAGGTCACAATTTATTTATCAATTACAAATCACAAATTTTATAAATCGCGACTCAATTTTTGGGTCACATTATTTATTGGTGACAGGTAATTGGTCACAAAATATCCAATTTATTGGTCACAATCTTAAATAATTGGTCGCATATTATTTATTAGTCACAAATTAACTAATTTATCGATCACAATCAACTAAAATAATAGATCACAAATCCCACTCCACGCCATCTTACCCATAATCACTGCAACATCGCCAAAACCACCACCAACAACAACATCACCAACATCTCACCACTGCAACCTGCATCACAACCACCACCACCACCCAACCACCAATTCACCACCAACACCACCTTACAATTTGTAACAAACAGAAACAAGAAAAGAACCAAAAGGTTGGCACCATCACACCGCCACAGCCACCAATACCACCTCACAATCTGAAACTCACAAAAAGAAACAAAAACGAAAAAGATGGCACCACCTCATCGCCACACCGCCACTACCACCACCACCAACAAAACCTCATATATAATCTAAAACTCACAAAAAAAAAAAAAAAAAAACAAAACCAAAAAGTCGGACCACCTCACCACCACTATCACCTTACAATCTGAAACAGAAACAAAAACAAAAATCGGCTATGAGGCACTATGAACAAACACCACTGTGGCACTCAAAGCAGTGCCGCACAACAAAGATATGAAGGTGATGCTGCTTTCAGAGCTCAAATTTGACGCAGAACGGAAGTAACAAGATTTACTAGCGTAAATCTTGAAAACAAGAAAACTGGAATTCTCCAAGAACGAAATTTTATTCAAAATCAATAATAACGGAAAAACGTCCAAAAGCCTTTAAATAGGCATTACAAGAAACCCTAAAAACATAGAAAAGGAAATCGTTCCAAAAATAGCGAAAATCTAAAACGGGAAATACGAAAATTGATCATTCGGGGGCCTAAACAAGGGAATTTGGCTAAAATCACGAGATCTTGGACACCCCGAGTCCTATTTTTCGGGCCGTTTCCAATCAACCTGCCAAATTTCAGCCCATTCCGACACCGTCGCAACAAATGACAAAATTACCCTTGACGCGATTTTTCTTTGCCAATTTTCTGTCCAACACTTCCTCAAACTCCAAATCTAGTTGTTCTACATCAGTCTCTCCCACCTATGAAGAACTCGACCCCGAGTTATATTCCGGATAGAGTGGAACATCATCACAAAACTCATAAAGATCAGCTACATTGAAAGTGCGAAAGATGTTCATATCAGCAGGCAAGTCGATCACATAGGCATTGTCATTAATCTTCTTGATCACCTTGTACGGGCCATATTTTCTTGGCTTCAACTTGTTGTATGAACCAACCGGAAACCTTTCCTTATGTAGAAACACCATGACCTGATCTCCTTCAACAAACAATTTCCTACGCCTCTTGATATCTGCAGCAGCTTTATACTTCGCATTATTCTCCTCCAACTGTAATTTTACCTCTGCCTGAACATCACGAACTTGCTCAGCCATGTTCTCAACAGCCATACTTGCTCCAGCAACCTTTGGAAGTTTTGCCAAGTCTAATGCATGTTTAGGAGGTTGAAAATATACCAAAGCAAAAGGAGATTTACGAGTAGCAGTGTGAACTGCATTATTATATGCGAATTCCGCTTGAGCCAGCGCCACATCCCACTGCTTTGGTTTGTCCCCACAAATACTCCGAATCAGATTTCCCAGTTTGCGGTTCAAGTTCTCAGTTTGGCCGTCAGTCTGGGGGTGTGCAGTGCTACTGAACTTCAGCGTAGTATCCATCCATCGCCACAAGGTAATCCAAAAATGGCTAAGGAACTTCGAATCCCTATCAGAAGTAATAGAATGTGGCACTCCATGCAAACGAACCACCTCACGAAAGAATAGCTGAGCCACATGAGAAGCATCAGAAGTCTTTAAGCAAGGTATAAAATGCCCCATCTTAGAGAACATGTCGACCACCATAAACACAGAATCGGCCCCACGCTGAGTTCGTGGAATCCCCAAAACAAAGTCCATCAATAAATCTTCCGATACGCCATTCGATATAGGTAGAGGCATGTAGAGACCCGTATTCTGCACTTGCCCTTTAGAAGTCTGACACACAAAACACTTGCGAACAAAATTACCCACATCGCGTTTCAACTGAGGCCAGTAATACCGCTCAGCTACTCCACCGATAGTCTTGTCACGCCCCAGGTGACCACTCAAACCTCCACCATGTAACTCCCGAATCAGTTTCTCCCTCAAAGAGCTCCGAGGGACACACAGCTGATTACCATGAAACAGGTAGCCATCATCAATATGGAACTCCCCCTCTGTTTGCTTCAGGACACATTTCTCCCATACATTGGCAAAGTCTTCGTCATCAGTATACAATTCTTTTAGAAACTCGAACCCAACAATCTCTTGCTGCATAGTCACCAACAAACTTGTACATCGACTCAATGCATCGGCTACTTTATTCAGAACCCCGGATTTATGCTTCAGAACGAAAGGAAATTTCTGCAAGTAGGTCGACCATCGAGCATGCATATTACTCAAACTCCTCTGACTGTTGAGGTACTTTAGAGCCTGATGATCAATATATAATATGAATTCCCTCTGAATCAGATAATGCTCCCAATGTTTTAGAGCACGAACAATGTCATAAAATTCCTGATCATAGGTGCTCCACTTTCGCCACGCATTACTGAGCTTTTCACTGAAGAATGTCACTGGTTTCTTCTCTTGGGAAAAAACTGCTCCAATCCAGCATCACATTCTACCTCAAATAATTTATCAAAACTGGGTAAGGCCAGAATAAGAGTAGTGCACAACTTTTCTTTGATCACTGCAAAAGTCGTGTCCGCTGCTTCATCCCAATGGAACTTACCTTTCTTCAGACACTCAGTTATAGGTACTACAATGCTACTGAAATCTCTAATAAATCGACGGTAAAACATCGCCAACCCATGGAAACTCATCACCTCTCCTACTGTCTTTGGTGTGGGCCACTCACGAATGGCTTTCACCTTCTCTTCATCAACCAATATCCCCTCTGAACTGACTACATACCCCAAGAATAACAATTTATCAGTTAACCAACTGCACTTCTTAAAGTTAATAAACAGTTTATTCTCAGACAACACTTCCAACACAGACCAAAGATGTTCCATATGTTCACTCTCACTTCGACTGTAAATCAATATATCGTCAAAATAAACAACTACATACTTTCCAATGAAAGGTCGTAATACTTGGTTCATAAGCTGCATAAATGTACTCGGTACATTGGATAGTCCGAAAGGCATCACCAACCACTCATAGAGTCCATCCTTCGTCTTGAAAGCTGTTTTCCATTCATCACCCGGTTTCACCCGAATCTGATGGTAGCCACTTCGCAAGATCAATTTTGGAGAACAACTTCGAACCCTCTAACATATCCAGCATGTCATCCAACCGTGGAATTGGAAAGCTGTACCTGACTGTTATCTTGTTTATAGCGCGACTATCAACACACATCCGCCAACTCCCATCTTTCTTTGGAACCAGTAACGCGGGGACAGCGCATGGACTCATGCTCTCTCGAATAAACCCTTTTTTCATCAGCTCATCTACTTTTTCCTACAGAATTTGATTCTCCTTGGGACTCATCCGATAATGTGGCAAATTTGGTAAACTTACTCCTGGAACCAGATCAATATGGTGCTGAATGTCTCTCAATGGTGGAAGGTCATTTGGCAAATCATCTGACACCAACATACTGAATTCGCCCAAAAGAGACTGCACCTTTTCGGGTACCACCTCCATCTCTTCTTCCTTTCCTTCTATCACTAGAGCTCGCACAACCACAACATGAACCTCCTGTGCTTCCTTAACCTCCAACTCCAAATCAGTTACTGAAGTTACTAAAGAAAGTAAGGACTGACCCCCTGTAGTAACCTTAGTTGAGATAGCTGATTTCTGTTTCGGGACTATTGCAATCTTTCTATCCTCCCAATTGAAAACATACACATTATCGCGCCCCTTATAGGTCACATCCACATCAAATTGCCAAGGGCACCCCAACAACACATGGCTAGCATCCATGTCGACTACATCGCAGACTACTTCATCTCTGTAGTGCTGACCAATTGAGATAGGGACTTTACACACTTCTGTCAGCTCACCTTAGGCCTTTTCTGGATCCATCCAATCACATAAGGTTTCGGGTGTTTTTCAACCCACAACTTCAGATGCTCCACCAGCCTTTTGGATACAAAATTCTCACAACTACCAGTATCAACAATCAAATCGCAGACCTTACCTTGCACACTGCAACAAGCTTTAAAAATGCTATTTCTCTGAGAGGACTCTTCCACTTTGGTTGAGCACATGACATGCTGAACTACACGGTTTACAAGCTCTCCATGCTCTTCTGCAATTTCTGCCCCCGTCCAACAGTTCCTCCAATTCAGCCCCTTCTTCCACATACTGCTCATCTTCACCATCATCTCCAGCACCCACAAAATTCACTGACCTCCTGGCTGGGCATTCATTCGAGCGATGGCCTAGCTGGCCACATCTGTAACATTTAAAACCACCTGGTTTAGCATACGGGTTTGGCACTCGCGGGGCTTCCTTTGTAACTGTTGCTGGACGAGTTCCAGCTTGGTTATTGTTGGGTCCAGCACTTCTTTGAACTTGATCTGCAATGTTCCTAGGTTGATTCTGCCCATTACTTGGTGAAAATCTGCCTATATTCACACTTGTATAAAAAGACTCACCCAAGTCCCTCTTGTAATTGGAAAAGCGATGGGGTGTTTTCTCCATTAACTCTACCTTCAAAGCCGTGTTATGCGCCTCATCCACTGTCCAAACCACCTGCAAACCAATCTTGTCTCGAATGGAAGTTTCAATCCTTCCAAATATCTGGAAACCTGCTGTCCCTTAGTCTCATTCAGGTTGTTACGAACTGACAGCCTCGACCATTCCTCAGTATAATCTGCCACAGATTTGTTGCCCTGTACACAATTCTGAAAACTCTGGAAAATAAACTGCTCATAATCTGGAGGTAAAAATCTGTTCATCATAAGTTGTTTCATCCGCCTCCAAGATCGCACAGGGGTTTTACCTTGGCGCCTCCTATCCATCTGCAATTTTTCCCACCAGATAGCAGCCCCACTTCTCAATTTATACGACACCAGTTTCACTTGCCGCTCCTCCACGACCTCAGAAAATTCGAAGAATCTTTCCACCTCAAAAATCTAATCCAATAACTCTTCAATCTGTAATTTCCCATGGAACAACGGGATGTCTGCGCGGATTCTATAATCAGGCTAGTTTCAGATCTGCTGATGGTTCCATGGATAACCAGCAAAATCGTCCTCGGATTCCTCATCACTAAAATCATTGATCTGCACGTGTCTCGCTGCCCTAGGTGGACGCCCACCTCCATGACGACCAAGGGCAACTCCTTCGAATCCATCTTGGTTGGCAGGGATAGGGGGTTCACAGCAGGTGCGTTAGGATTGGGTTGCCGCCCCAACAGTTGCTGTAGCATGCCCTCCAACCTCTCCATCGCTTGTCGCTGCTCGTCAATTGCTGCCTATAGATCTGCATCGCCTTCCTTGCGACCAGTGTCACGAGAGTTCACTCTTCTGGCTTCGTTGTTGGCCATCAAACAAGGCAAATCCTTCGCTCTGATACCACTTGACGCAGAACAGAAGTAACAAGATTTATTAGCGTAAATATTGAAAACAAGAAAACTGGAATTCTCCAAGAACGAAATTTTATTCAAAATCAATAATGACGGAAAAACGTCCAAAAGTCTTTAAATAGGCATTACAAGAAACCCTAAAAATATAGAAAAGGAAATCGTTCCAAAAATAGCGAAAATCTAAAACGGGAAATACGAAAATTGATCATTCGGGGGCCTAAACAATGGAATTGGGCTAAAATCACGAGATCTCGGAAGCCCCGAGTCCAACTTTTCGGGCCGTTTCCAATCAACCTGTCAAATTTCAGCCAATTCCAACACCGTCGCGACAAATGACAAAATTACCCTTGACGCGATTTTTCTTTGCCAATTTTCTGTCAAGCAATTCTTCAAACTCCAAAGCTAGTTGTCCTACATCAAAATTAGTGACACACAACGGCGTGGCTTCTTCAAGCTTGGCAAAGGGAAAGTGGTGGCATGGCGTGCGACGAAGATAAAGGAAAGAGAGCGACGTGATGAGCGATGAAGAAAGAGACAGAACGACGTGGCTTCACGATAAATTGCACAGATGCACGACAGAGTTTGGAGGTCTTCAATGACGACGGTCCATGTGTGTGTGTGTGTGTGTGAGAGAGAGAGAGAAAGTAGGGTTTAGGATCAAATTTGGTGGGTTGAGGTCGATGGAGGTAGGTTTGGTATATAAAATAATTTTATTTTATACTATCATCATTTATATTGATTTAATATCTGATTTTTATATAAACAAATTTTAAATCTGATTTTTGAAATGGTAAATTAAAAAATCTGATTATATGTAATTTCCACTAAAGCGTAACTAGCTTGAAGCCCTTAGACTCTTCTCTAGTAATGCATTAATCGGCCTATTAGACCAATGGAGCTCTCTCACATTTAATTTAGGCTCGACATAAGCCTAATACTTATGACCTTTGAGTCCACATATTTACATAGGTTTGGCTGTAATGTTTTTTTAGGCGTATAGCAACCCAATTTTGTTCTCATTTTTGTAGTGAATGCAAACTGATCGCATAATTCCACAAGTGTATGGAACTTGACAAGTAATAATAGCGTATTTTGAGTACAAGTATCGTACTTGTAATAACCCAATTTTTATAAGTCAAAGTCAATGGTTGAATTGTCTAAGTCAAAGTCAAATATGGAGTTAAATGAGAATAAATTAATTGCTTGGGACTTATTTTTAAAGTAGGAAAAGAAAAAGTTTTAAAATGGATTAAATTAGAAGTTGTGGATTTACTTATTTGGCATTGGAGAGTTGAGGGACTTCCTTTGCAATTAACCCTTTTACTAGACTTTTCCCCAAGTCATTGTCCCACTTCCCACTATACATACACACTGTACGCAGAGAGAGTGAGAGACCGAGACAGAGAGGTGAAATTGGGGAAAATAGAAAGGAAGAAAGGGAGAAAAAGAGAAGAAAAAAGAGAAGAAAAGGAGAAGAAGGCAAAGTGGGTATTTTGAACTCGAATTTTTATTGTTTCCTCGTTATATTTTTAGGAATAGAGGTATATTATGTTAAATTTCTAAGGTTTAAATTGTGATTAAATTTTCAGATTTATGATATATTAGTACTATTGGAGCTTGAGATTACGGGGTTTTTAGTCTCCATTGATATTAAGGTAAGAAATGGAATTTTTGGTCAAACCCTAGATTTTTAGTTAATATTTGTATAAGTTTTGTTAGTGGGAAGTATTGTATTAATGAAATGCTTACTAGAAAACATGAGATTATGGAACTATATGCATGTTAAATTGGTTGTAGTATTGATTGCTAGCTTTACTAGTTGGAAGTGGATAATTGCATTTATGATTGGATGGAAGGTGATGTTAATGTATTGGTTATTAATAAATGGACTAGAAGGTGTAGTTAGACCCACTTGATTAAGGGAATAAATTGGGACGTTTATACTAGCATCGAGAAAATTTAGTTGTAATGTTATAGCATTAGATGTTAGAGGTTTCTTGACTTGACAATAGTTGAATTAGCTATCTTGTATGGTGTTTCAAGTGGTGACGAAGAAATTGGAAAAGCTTACGGATCGTCCTAGACGGTAGCTTGTTTTGAGTGAGTGGAGAACTTACTTTCAAAAAATAAGATTTTTCATTTACAAATTTATAAACATGTTTATTTAATATAAATGGTTATATGATTCCAAATTTGTAGAGAAGCATATTAGTTGCACTAAAGGTCTTACTTTTGAGAAATTGGTAAATGAACATGATTATGTTGATGCTATCAGAAAATACCCCAATGTAGTTATCTTACTCTAGTGCACTGAGGGGCTATGGCCGTGTACTAGAGTTGTGTATTTGACTCCTATACACTGAGGGGCTAAAGCCGTGTATAAAGGTGACTCTTATCCACTGAGGGGCTACGGTCGTGTGTAAGGGTACCTATTATACACTGAGGGGCTACAGCCGTGTATAAGGATGATTATGTTATTTCCACTTTATACACTGAGGGGCTACGGCCGTGTATAAAGATGATTATGTTAGTTCCACTTCGTACACTGAGGGGCTACGGCCGTGTACAGAGGTGTTGATCAGCCATTTACGTGCATATGGCTAGAGTTTTCATATCATTAGCTGATGACTACATGGGGTATATTTTGATGTGATGATTCAGTGTATAATGGGTTATTAACTTTTAGTTTATAGTCTTAGCTTACAAAGTAGCTTATGGAATTTAGATTATGGTTTCACCTTACTGAATTTGATTAGTGTACTTGCTCAATGTGTTGTATCAATTTTTATCATTTTCCTTGATATCAGCTTGAGTCTAAATTATGAATTAGTATGTATCCGCATTATTAATTTAGAAGATGTTAGGTAAACAGCTTTCTAATGGTTACCGATGACATCATGGTGATTGACAAACTCAGTGTTCTTTTAATAAATGAATGTACTTACCTAGAGGATTGTGTAACCATTGTATAAACATTTCACTCACTGGGATTATTATCTCATCTATTTTCTTAACATTTTCTTTATAGGAGGCAGTTGATTGAGCATGGGTGAAGATTATATTGATAGTTTTTGCAGCTACTACTATCACCTACTGTAGGTTTTTTTTGCTTAGACTTTAATCAATCAAGCGAACATTTTGCTTCAATTTTTGAGAGTTTTGTACTTAAATGTATCTACTATCACGATGGAATATTGTAAACTAAAACGCCATCGCTCTTATGTCGTTGCGAAGCAGTTATGATGCATGGTAATGATATAACATTGTTACTGTGATCGAGGCATTGATTTTATGATGTTTGTATATGGGTGATTGGAAGTTTTTATGCTAACAGTACGGAAAATAATGTCATTTTTAAAGGATACCTGCAATTTTTTTTAAAAACTTCCTTTTAGTTAAAAGCTATATATCCGAGGGGTACGTTCTGGTTGCATTGGTGGTGGGTCCGTCATTTAACTGGTATCTACCATCGGCGCACAACACATGTCAGGTCCATTATGGTGACTTGAGACGGGTCGTGTTAGTACTCACATAAACTAAGTACTTACTATCAATTTTTATCTTAAATCTAACTTCAATGTAATTAATTAGTACAACCTTTCAAAAAAGATTTTTAAAACTAATTTATACTAAAAAAAGTCAATTTTCGGTCAACCAAAATTTGAGTTTCAAACCAATTTTCCAAAAAATAAATAAATTGGTCAACCGAAAATTTTCAGTCAACCGAAATTTTAGTTTGAAATATGAAAAAATAAATTTTAATTATTCATTTGATTATCAACATAAATTCATTTCCAACGGATTTATTTCTAACGGTATATTACCTTCGACTGACCGAAATACTCTTCCGAAAGTTCTTCAGCTTGCATCTCTTCTTATTGTATTTAATTTCACCAACTTATAGTAAATTTTGAGGAGCTTATTTAATTGCGAATCGTTGCCAAGTTTACTGAGTTTAATTTCTATCTCATTTATTACTAGACTTTCTTGATTAATCCAACATATTTCATCCATTTTATCAATAAGTTTATTTTGCAAAGAACTTTTTTTTTTTTTTTTTTTTTTTTTTTAAAAATTTATTTTGCCAACACTTAATTTTAATGAGAAATCTCTCTCATAATTTAATTTGTATTATTTTGTTTTTTTTTTTTTTTTTTTTGAAAAACTTTGATACAAAAACCTTAATTATTTCATTATGTCATCATTTATCAATTTTCTTCATAATAAACACTTGAGTTTCATTATTTGTTATCTATTGAATGTTATCCTAACTCCTTAAATACTTGACTTGATTTTATCATTTGTTAAGGGAGTTCTGTCAATTGTAAAATTACAACTTTACTTTGTAGTTTCGAGAAGCACTTGTGAAACTTGATTGTTGTTAAAGATATGTGCTCCTTGTTTGTAAGTCACCTAAAGATAGTGTTTTTGGTTTGTAAGTCACTTAAGAAATGGTACCCCTTATTGTAAGTTACCAAAGGATAAGTGCTCCTTAAGTGTTCATTGTTGTAAGTTATCATTATAGTTCTTTTGGCCTTGCTCGTGACGAGAGCTTGGTAATGAGGACGTAGAACACATTGTGTTTATCGAACCCCATTCAATCGATTTGTTATCTTTAAATTACGTCTTCAACTTTACTTTGGCATTACTTATTTAATTGTGGCTATACTATAACTCCTCGAAATATATTATTGAACTACATATTTAATTCTCGTATCGTACTTTCACTTATATCTTGTGTGTTAAATTGTTTTTGAGACTAAGTGTCAAATCATGTTCCAAAAATCAATAATTCACCCCCACCCCCCGATTAGTTATTCTCGAGTTATCATTAACCCCTTTTTATCATTTTAATAACCGAAAGTAACTAGTGTTAGCAAATAGTCTTTCTTGAGCAAAACTAGCCCTATTCACATACTCAAGTTTATTTTATCTCTATATAATTCATATATGAGTAAAAACATTAATTTGTAGGAATTCAAATTAAAATTGCATAGACTATAATTATCTGGCGTTCCTGATAAAAACATGTCACCTATTGCACAACGAAACAAATATAACTTATTTTCGTTCTCATATTGTCCCTTAGAACCATCACTTGGTGATCAAAAGCAACTGAATTTCATTAAACACATCCAGCAATTAACACACATCAGAGTAACATGAAATCTATTAAATTAAATCTTTTTCGAATTAATAAATATTAATTAATCTACATCGTTCATCATGACAATCAATCATTCATAATTGTGGAAATAAAAAAAAAAAAAAAAAAAAGAATAAAAAATCACCGAGTTCAATACAATGAATTAAGAAAAGAACCCTATAGTTGTTCTTTGTCACCCAATTTTCAATACGATAATCAATCTTCTCCTTAAAGTTGGTATATCTCTTGGCCATTGTGTTTCTTCATCAACATAAGCACATCATAGCATAAAAAAGTAGATAATTTTTTTAAAAAAATTTTAATGTGTAATTTTGCAACAATATTGCATATCTAGCCTCCCTTAATTATGAATGAAAGATTCATAATTTAGACCTTAATTTAGGACAAAAATAGAGTTCCAAGTTGATAGAGAACAATAATTTTAGTCAAATTAAGGATATTCCAAATTGCGGAAATTATACTTTCCACTTGTTTCAAATTGGTCCATGTTCCTTTTTTTTCCATTTGAATCCTAATATTAAAATTGAAGTACTTTCAACTTCCAAACTTGATTCCTTGGTCCCAACTTCTAAAATATGTCCAACTTTACTCATTTTTGAAAATCATACATTTCTATTTGCATCCGTTCTCGTCCAATATCAATTTTCTACTAAAATATTCAGCAAGCAAGTATGATTAAGTATGAAGAACGAAATAATCACTTACAAAGACTGCTTTTAATGGCCAAGATCAGTGTAATTCATAGACTATGAGTGGAAATCCCCGTCTCCATATTTGAATGACTGAGATAAGTGTAATTCATGAACTATGGGTAGAACATCTTCGTTTCCATATTTGAAAGGTAAATATAATTATATTTGAAAACATACTTCAATATAGGATTTGAACTCTGATTTTCTCAACATTGCAAAGTAGCAACGAAAAAGGTACACTTATAGATCGCCTCTGCCCATCAATTTATTATATAATCTGACGATAACAAAGATGTCGTTCTTGCACAAACCTACTGAATTCAAGCTTCTATACAATCTTAATTTACAAGCCACGTTGACTGGGTTTCCTCTACTGCTCAAGAAACCGTCTAGTCAACGGCAATCCATGTGAGATCAATGTTTGACATCCAGTGACATGCCTCGCCTTCTCCAGGGGAGAATTTCAGAATCTTAAAAGCCACATGATTTGCAGGCCAAGCTGAGGTATCCATGTGACATATTGCAATCACAGTGCTAACTGGGAGTCGAGTCTCAGGTTCAGCCAAGTCTACAGCATAGATTTGAGTTGAAGGGATTGAATGGCAGAAATAGGCTGCAAAGGGAAGATAAACTTCATGGCAGGCCACTACCTTCTGCCTATCAAATTTCTTGATCTTTCTTATCAGGAAGTCACTTTTTTTTTGTGCGTTGTGAAGCTAGTGCAAGTAACCTGTTTTTGCCTAAGGCAAACTTTGAGAAAGTAATCATTTCTTCAAGGGATTTTGGGCAATTCTTGATTTCTCCCTTTATAGCTTCTGCATTGCAATAAGAAAGTGTTGTTTCCATAGAATTTTTTGACAGTTCAAAGGACTTGGGAAATAGTTTTGTAATGCTTTTTCTGCTGATAAAAAAATTTGATGCTATTTCTTGAGGGAGAAATGCTCGATTTGGAATTTTTTCTTCTAAATCTGAGAGATGGAACTTATTTCCTTCTGCAAGGATTGATATCCTGAAGTAAGAAAATTTGTCTACCTTATTGGAGTGGACAGGTAATGCACCATTATTATTGTACGTATTGGTCACCCCGTATAAATTCCGTTGCTGAAAATTGATTACTTCGGATGAACAAGAGAGTTTAGCAAGTGAGCAAAAACTGGGATTTTCTGAGAAATCGTTTAGGATATCATTTTTTTGTAATAATCACGATCCCTTTTTGTTAACGGGGATAGTTTTTTGAAGACAGAATCTGGCATTTTGTTGTGCACATTTTCCGACCAGAACTTGATCTGTTCGGAAGCAATGGATGATGAAGAGACTTGAGTTGACGCAAAAGAAGTGAAACTTAGAGAAAAGGCCAAGTGAAAGAAGAGGAGAAAAGTAAGAGAATGTGAAGTAGCCATCCTTTTTTCTAGAGAGAGAGAGTGCATAGAATCAACAAGATATGTTTTGCTAGGAGGATAGTTTCCAGGTCATATTTATACTTGAATCTTGAAGAGTAAAATTGAAGACACGTAACCCGGTGATTAAAACCTATTTTTTAGTTTAAATCAAAGTTAATCATTAATTTTAACCATATATTTTATGAAATTCACAACTTTTCAACCATTTATTTTGCCAACTTTTTCAAAAATATAATTTTAATCCACATCATACGAGGCATAAAATTTTGCATTTAGGTCCAAAGAATTAGGGTACATGGATATAAGAAAGAAAATAATGGTGATAAGAACTGATTTTCTTGTAATTATGACACAGTGGATAAATATTTGATGCATAAAACTTCTATAAATGATTAACGACGAGACTCAAATGTAAAATCTTCGAAGTCTTTGATATAATAATAGATCACATCCCATCATCTAAAACCTTGATCTAGTTAACAGGATGACAAAAACTCAAATCTAAATAAAGAAGAATTTTTGAACAATTCTTTTAAAAATGCTCAAAATCTTCAAATTTCTATTTTCCCATCCACAAGGTGACAAGCATTTTGTTTGTTTTATCCAAAAAGAAAATAAAAATGTGGCACCCTAAGCATTTGGAGTATTAGCTGTATACCTGAGATAAAAATCCAAGGAATAGTGGTGGCAATGGGCCGAGTCGAGTCGGCTCGGCCCATACTCGGGCAAGCTCGGCTCGTGGCTCGTCAAATACGAGCAGAGCGGGTGCTCGGCTCGTGCCTGAGCTCGCCCAAGATGAGTCGAGCGGTTCGGCTCGCTGGCTGTCTAAATTTTTTTAGAAAATATACATTTTTCAAAACAATTTTAATTTTTAAAATAATTAGAACAAAATTTTATTTGTTGAGAAATGAGAACCTAAATAAAAAAATATATAAACACGTTTTGTAAACAATTTTTTAAATATACTTTTTTCAAAACATTTTTATTTTTTACAATTTAAAAAAAAAAAATCCTCCTCCGTTATCCGGGTTTGGGACTGGCTACTTCAATTTCGAGTAGGCGGAGTTAAAAATTGTACACGAACAACTTGTTACGTGTACAATTTTTTTTAAAAATTATAAAGCTATGAAAATAAAATATTGTGATGAATGTGGTGAAAATTAAATATCAATTGCTTGGCTATATGCAATTTCGACATATTTATCTTGAATTAGATAATTATCGTCTTCCCAGTCATTCACACACATTAACGCTTCCAAAATATCTTTTTTTAGTCGACTTCTGACCTCATAGAGAACCCTCTTTCATGCAGCAAAAGTAGATTCCGAATCTACAGTGCTAACCGGAGGTGTTAGTAGATCTTTTGCCGTTGCAGAAACTACTGGCTATCGGCGTTCGTTATTTCGCTAGAATTCAAGGACATATTCAAAACTTTGACTAGTTGCTTTGTTAGTAGGCAAATGTTGACTAAAGTAATCAATTAATTCATATAGCAACGCATTTAGATTTTGACTATAGTTGGAAGTTTGAGTACATGCAGTAAAAGTCAAACTACTACTACTACTAGAGGAACCACGTGCATATGCAGTCGCATCAAATCTATACGAGTGCATACTTTCAAATAAATTCATAATTTCAGCGTCGTCATCTGTTATATTATTAGGAGGAGTGTGTGCAGGTACATGATTAATTGTGCACCCATTCGTGAAGCATATAATGCATACATTTCACGGAACGTCTTTCTAAATTTCTATAAGTAACATGTGTATTAAAAGTTAAAGCATTTGACATTTGATCAATTATAAATTTAGTACCCGATAAATTATATCGGGTGTCCATGACACATGCTAAAGGAAATAACATAGCTAATTCTTCCCAATATTTTCTAAATTTCAATTCCATGGAATATATAACAACATGAAAATCGGGGTCATTTTGAAATCTAGCAAAAGCTCTAGCAGTTATATAAAAACATTCAAGAATCATACAACTAGTGGGACAATAAACATCAGACAATATATTTGTAGACTGATAAAAACTTGTCAAATTTTTTTTTAATTTTAAAAACTATATTCCAATCGGATTCACTCAAGGTAGTATCGTCTTCGTCTTTAACATGCCTATTGTTATAAAATTCAGTAATATACGCTTCATAACATTCACGTGATTTTAGTAATAAGTACGTGAAGTTCCATCTATAGCCTATGTCAGTAATAAAGGTTTTCATATCGGTCATTCCAGATTCTGTATAAAAATCATCAAATCCTTATTTTCTACTAAGTATATACGTGATATACATAAGTGCATTCCTAATTAGGTTAATTTCATCCTTAACATGTTTTAAATCGTCTTATATTATTAAATTAAAAATATGGCATGCACATCGAATATGAAATAAATAGCCACCGAAATCAGGATTAATAACTCTATACAATTTATCGATAACAACTTTATTTACAGTAGTGTTTTCGAACATAAAAGAACGAATTTTACTCTCACATTTATATTCTCGAATTATTAACATATTAGCATTAAATATAGTTTGAGCGTTGTGCAGATACTCAACAATTTTAAAAGTAATAATTTTTTTATGCATGACCCAAAGTGTGTCTATATAGTGTGCAGTTGCAGCCATATAACCCCGCTTATTAATTACTTCCTACATATCTAAAGTTAAAGATATCACGCCCCCATATTTTCCCAATTCCGAAATCAATAGTTGCTTTGCATTAAGAAACTATACAATTGTATTAGAACAAAGAGTATTTCGACTTACCCATTGCTACCTCGGCTGAAGATATCTTTTGACGTAGTTAACAAAATGTTGGTTGTCCACTATTGCTAGTGGCAACTTCGCCGTGGTAACGAATTTCACCATTCCCGTTTGAGCTTCCTCCTCCGAAAACATCCATGTAGAAAGTGGTGTAATAGTAGCACTGGCTTCTAGAGTACCAAATTGTAGTTGCGTTTGACCAGCTGGAAGAAGCCCATATTTGGCCGAACATGATTTGTAGTGACAGTTGAGGTGGGTGGTTCCAATGCCTTTTTTTGTCATGCTAGTCATTGTTGGCAGTATTTACATAGTGCTTTGGTTTCTCGAAATCCATCGACCACACGACCAATGAGAACCAATTTGAAATAGTCCCAACATTTTGCATGCTTCTTCCCTTTTCTCTTCCCTCTTGCATCGGAAATATTTAATGTCGGTTCTTCATCTTGTTCCAAATCAATTGGAACACTAGCCGCAACATGAACGTCATCCAAATCAATTGGATGACTATCACGAACGTCGAAATTTTCAATATTTTCGGGGATTGGTAATTCATTGAGACCGCAGAATTCATTTTCAAATTGATTTTGGGTAGGTGTTTGTGTTTCGTTCTCCATACCAAACAAGTTTTCAGCAAATGATCATGAATCCATTTGTTATGAATAATAGAAATTGAATTTAGAAATGTAAAATTGAGAAGTGAATGAAGATTATGTAGTAGTTGTCGAACGTAATTGTAAAATAGTAAGAAATAATGTAAAAAAAGTAGAAAATGATTATAGAATGAATGAAAATGAATGAGAATGATATTGTTGATAATTGATACATGGAGAATGTAAATTGTAGAGAGTATTGTATAGTAAATATTGAGAGATTGATATTGGTGCAAAAAAATGGTTGATTATGGTGGGTATTTATAAAGGAAAAAATGTTGCGAAATTAAAAAAAAAAATATAGGATCAAAACGGTCACTGAATTAAATTTAGTGAATGTTCGCTGAACGATCACTGAGCCCCCGTTTGGTGCACATTATTTTCAAAAGAATGTATTTTTTTGGATGATGTGATGAGGAATATGTGGTTGAAAAAGAAGGAAAAGTTATTAATGTGATGGAAAATATTATTTTATTGGAGAATGTGTGATTGAAAATGAGTAGAAGAATGAGAATGAAAAAAAAAAAAATAATGTGGATCAAACAGGGGCTGAATTTCGTTCAGTGACCGTTCTGGTCACTGAACTTTTTACTTTTAATTTTTTTAAAAAATATAAACGAGTGGCTCGTGGCTCGTTAAAAAAGAGCCCACGAGCCGGCTCGTGGGCTGTTCACTGAGCTGCTCGTTACTTTGGCTCGTGCTCGAGCTCGTTAAAAACAAGTCCGAGAGGCTCGTGGGCATGAACAGTAAGAGCCAAGCAGCCGAGCCGACGAGCCGCTCAGTCGAATTGCCACCTCTAAAGGAACTCTAGAAATAAGCCCATTTTTGACACACGTTTTTTCAAAATACATTATTTTAAAACTCATTTTCAACAACACATTATTCACCAAAATAATATTTTTATCACATCAATAAAATTTTCTTACTTTTTAACCACGTATTTTAAATCATATCACTATTTAAAATACATTTTTTCCTCAATAATATCCATCAAACACACCCAGATTTTTTCCGTCGTGTTGGCATTAAAACATATGGGACCAAACAATAATGGATATAAAGTGACTGCCAAGTTGCTCAAATAATGAAGTGAATACAGTGTAAAGAATGCAAATTGGTTTCATATATACTTGATTTGTTTGGATCCCTTTGAGTCTTGTCCGGATGGAGAAAATTGTAATGTTAGTGTTTCTAATTTATTTCGGTGTAGTAAGTTTGTATACAACCTTTACAAAGAGAAAGATGATCCCTCAGCTTTTAATTGTCATAGACGATCAATCTCCAGTGACGAAAATCGTCCAAATCTCAATTAAATTGTGTCATGTAGTAACCTCGAGATGTGCCTCATTTAAATTTCTTAACACCAGCCCAAGTTTGGACTAGCTTGTAAACTTAGAGATGTGCACTGGATGACTTAACAGATATTTGGTCGGAAGCAATGGAGGACAAAGAGGCTCGAGTCAATGCAAAGAAGTGAAAATTAGAGAAAAACTCGAGTAAAGAAAGAGTAGAAAAGTGAGAGAATATGAATTAACCATTCTTATTTCTAGAGACAGAATTTGCATAAAATCACAAGGCTAGTTTCCATGTCATAATTATACTAAGAGCGTCTTCAATAGATTCTGTAATAGCCTCATTTTCCTTATTTTAGAGAGCTAACTCCTTATTTTAAGAGTTCAATATACTCTCCATAGCTAAAAGTTTAAAATATAAAGTGAATTTGGATTTCAAAATATGAAGAGCCAAATACACTCTCTATATTATAATTTAACTACTTTCATTTATTATTTTACAATTCCTCATACACTTTGTTACTAAATGAAGGAAAATGACAATGTAAACAATGGAGAAGTCAAGTGAAAAAAATAAAATTATAGTGAGTATTTATGCACTTAGCCGGGCTTTTATTATGTATTAATCTAACGGACATATACCTAATCTTGTGTTAAATATTTTAATTGTAAGAAAATACCTATCTGAATACAATTGGCTTGAAAAAAATGTTTGAAGCTTAGTTGGAGTCAATAGGGGCAATTAAAGATGATCTACATTATACGTGATTAATTAGAAAATTTAAGAGGCTAATTGAAGGAAAATCACAAGTTCCGAAAGTTAAATTCAACAATTGAAAAGCTAGAGGATTAAATTACAGATATTTGAAACTTTCATTCGATAAATTATTAATAATTTTTGAGTGTGGAGGAGTAAATTGTCAAGATCCAAAGATGGAGGATCCAAGATGCAAATAGGAATGACCCAAACTAGACAAAAGAGAAAATTTAGGGACCAATTTTTAATGGGAAAAGATGATAAACCTTGTGATCGTAAGGCTCAATCTTTGCAATCGCAAGGCAGAAAGAAATTTTAGCAGGGAGCCAAATATTTAGCCATGCTATCACACCAAACTACATTGTGTGAACGGAAAAATTGGTTTTCTTGTTCGAATCAAATATATTAAATTTATACATTTAATATATTAAATTTCACATCAAATGAAAATTATTTTTGAACGAACCCTACCATAATTCGATTATTTCAATAATACCTTTCATTTTTCAATAATAATCAATACTACAAAATAAATGTCATATATGGTTGCGTATTATTAATTATTAATTACTTAAACGTTCATATTAATCTAGAGTCAGTAAATCTAGATTTGATGAATCTTGATCTAGATGAATTTATTTATATTCACGTATCTAGAAATTTTTATGGTGTTTAAATTAATGTATTACCAATTTATTCTTGTGTGACAAATGTAATATAAAAATGTTGTTCAATTGTAGTATTTCATCATCACAAAAAATTTGAATCATAGAAGTTCAATTTTGAGAGTACAATTTTCTTTTCTTAAATTTTTATCCTAAATTTTATTTTCTTTAATTCGTTTGAGACTCATAAAATCCTCCCAACATATATGTAATAAATATTACTTTTACAGTATTTATTTTAGAATAACATGCAATGCACGTGTAACTTTGACCAACACAAATAAGTGTTTTCTAAATCTTGAATTGATTTTCAAATGGATGAATGTAGGAAAATTCGAAGTCCGAGTGTTTGTCATTACTTAAGTATCATAAAAGCTTCCCAATTAAATAGATAGATTAGCTAGAGTAGTTATGCGTTTAATTTGTTAACATAAAACTATTTGAAAGTCTTACTATTCGATTGAAGTTAGATTTTGTTGGAACTAGATTAAATATTTGGTCCTTATAGAAACGATAATCTGAACTCTTATATCCACTTGATTACTTCTTTACAATATCTGCCACTTACGTAATTTTAATACAACAGTGAACCATAATAGTTTGCCGAAAAAATCAAAAAGATGAACTATAAATAGGATATTGGACTTGTAAGAAATGCACTTTAATTTTTAATTATACTTCAAAATGCCTTTTAAGATAATGAGAATTGTTGAAGATGCTCTTACCTTAGACGTAAAATTTAACATAAATGATTTTATGCATGTAGATCCGATTGGATATTACCTTAGCAAGTGAAGTTTAGGGTAAATGACTTTTTGTATGTAGGTCTTCTTGTATAGAATATTTATGAATGATTTACAAAAAGACTCAAATTCAAAATCTTCCAATTCTTTGATATCATACTAAGCCCTTGATTTGTTTAAAACTAAAAATTAGATTTTTAGATAAAAGTTAACGAAAAATATGGTTAAAGAGTTAGATAGAAGTTTTGAATCTCAAGAAATGTATCATTCAAAATAAGTTTGAAGAAAAATAAGTTTTTAAAAATAGATTATCTCATCATCCAAAACTTTGATCTAATTATCTTATGGACACAATGCAATATAAATAAAGAGAATTCTTGAACGTAAGTGCTCAAATTCTTCAAATTTGGAATAACCAACCCAAAATGTAGCCAGAAAGAAAAAAGAAAAATGTAGCATCACATGCCAAATTCGTTGGAATAATAGTATACTTGGGACATAATTCAAGGAACATCGTAATTATGAATTTTTAGTCATGCTGATGGTAAAATATTGGATGGGATCAACCACGAATTGACATAAAGTAAATGCCAGCTTGCTCAAATAATTTAGAGAAGAGAATACAGTGAATAGATAGCAGCTCAGTCTTATGAAATCCTCGAGCTCAGCCTCTACTTCGTGCTTGTACAGAATAAAAGCTTCATGCTTTGTCGACCAGTATGGTCTTATTGATCTTGTCAACATCCTAGTTTGCATCATTAATTGATACATCGCGTATGGATAGTCGTGGAAATATTTAGACTTGATTAGTTGTTGCAAGTCTTCAGGAATGTTTTTGAATATATCTGGAAAAGAATTTGAGGAAGACATGATTTTCGTGTTGGTTTCAATACGAAATTGGAAGTACAGTGACAATACAGTGGAATTCGCAATGGGGCATTCGGCGTGTCGCCAATTCAAACTTGGCTATAGGTATTGGGGAATGGCGCACCATATATAGAGAGTGATTCTCTGATGCCACGTCATAGTAACTTTAATTCAAATATTCCATTATCCCGCCTAAAGTTCAAATTCAAATGTAGACACATGGGACCCAAATTTAATTATTCCAAATAGAATAGCGCAGCGATATGACACGGTGTCCTAGCGGAAAACCATCTATAATATTACATGGTTTTTCGCTGCCTCCATGTGTCATCATCTGATTGGACCACTTGTTACAATCCCATTACTGAGGCCGATCCGGCCGTTAAAATTCAAATTAAAGGCAGGCGCAGAAATCTAACGTCCAATTTTGAATTGGACGTACTTTCTGACGCTCTCCCTCTATAAATTTTGATTGATAGCCATCGCAGAGGCGATGTGATGGATTCCTCGAAGATATTTCTTCTCTTATGAAGAAACTTGTATTTCAAGATTGTTTCCATATCTTTTATAAATATTGTGATGAACAAAATTATTTGCGTCACATCATTTTTCATCTTGTGCGTTGCAATTATTTTGCAGAATTATATTGAGGTACATCTACAATGTCTGACGGGGGAGCTGTGTTTGATCGAGATTACAAGACGAAAACGATTGAAGCTTGTGCTCATGGAGATTGGTGCGACATATCTCTAACTCTTCCCGGTGTTTTGGATAAATTAGTTTCTGCAGCAAAACACCGTGTCATGCGTATAGATAGGTGTTTGATATCCTATAGAGCACAATGTCCTATTAATTCTCAGGGAATCGTGAGAGTCCAGGTGCATGACACTCGTGTTCAGCAGGTTGATTCCAGACAGGCTGAATTCGTTTTTCCAGTAACATGCAATTGTAACATTACCTATTACGGAAGTAGTTGGAGTTCGAGACATGAGAAGCAATTTCCTTGGTAATTGTGTTATAGACTAGAGGATTCTAACATTAAATCCGGAGTTAAATATTGCAATATGAAAGGCAAACTTAAGATGTGTTCTTGCCGTAAGGCAGATGAAATTGAAGTTAGGCCTCCTACAATATTGCTATTGTCAAATGGTTTCAGTGATAACGACGTTGATGTCTATTACGTTGGACCTACTAATATGAATCCTACGTTGAATCGTTGTTTGAGTTATATGGATCACCACCGGATATCTGTGGATGCTATATCCACTATTCCTGGATTGAGTTATCATAATTCCCGGCGATCTATTTCCGGTGTTGGCAACATTTTTGATATGCCTAATTTGTTGCCTTCCGATGTTAAACCTGAAGATAGTGTTAGTCAGACGAGTTCTCGAAACGACTCGTCGTTACTTGGTTCTTTGTCCGGAGGACAGTTAGTCGATGCTGTTCAGCATGTGTACGAGAAGGGGAAGAGTCAGGGTAGAGTACTTAGTGAATTAGATACAAAGAAGTGATTGTAATTACATTCATGTAATCAAAGTTTAAATATATTGAGACTTCAATGTTATTACATTATGTTAATATACTGGTTCTTCACATTGTAATATCATACCTTGAAACGGAAAATATTTCCCTACGAGATATTTGAAATGAAAAATTAGTCCATCATCCCTAATTGGATATCTGACAAACTGAATGATATACAACTCGTGATCTATGAAATCGAGTAACTTAACTTCAATTCCACGATAGTATGGAATTGGATCGCCGTTGACATCATATTTATGATCGGCTTCCAAGTGTTCTATGACGCTCGCTATAGACACGGTGTTCTTGTCGTTAACACTTACGACGTGATCGATAATCTCTTTCACCGTTTGAGGCATGTTTGTCTTCATGTCGTCTTCGTCAAATGCAAAACAGGAATTGTCGGGACACCAAAATGGATATACGAGTCTCGTTAGATACATTGCTCGATTAAATCGGGCTTCGTTCCTTATGTAATCTTCCCAGTATAGTTGTTTTACATGATACTTCATGTCGCTGGGAAGATTGTTGAATATAGTTTCGAAATGTAGTGCCATCAAATGTATTTGATAAGATTTGTTGTAGATAGAGACAATCAATTTATATTGTAATTTAGATTCGAATTAAAGATATGAGAATCTCTTTATGTCTAATCGTTTTAGATTATCGTGATGAATTTTTGAATCATAATTGATTAGTGTGGAATTAATAGCCTTTAACCATGTGATTTGTACGCTTTATGAGACCCTTCTTCTACCTCTATTGGTATGCAGTCATGTCTTGATAGGCAAAGTGCACTGTTGGTTCCTGTAGTAAGTCAATCTTCAGTCTTTTAAATAGCACATTGAGCCACAACCTTTCATTTTAGGCACAATCAGCTTCCAATTATGGAAATAGTTCAAATGTCAACTAAATTATCTTGAAAATATGCCTCCAACCTATGTTGGGATACGAAATCTAACTCCGTCATAAGATTTGACATGTGAGATTACATGATGATTTGACAAATATTTTGACAGATTCCTTCATTCACTAACAACAATTATAATTTAAAGTTGAGGATTCACTTGCTCTTTTAAAGGTTGATGACCATCTTCCTAGTCAGGCAATAAATTGAGGAGTAAATTTATAATTTTTATAGGAAGACAGTACAATAGGAAAAATTGTATAGTTACTCATCAATTTATTGCCTAAGGAACTATATATCCAAACTTCAAAAATGAAGAATTTTAATATGAAGAAAGTATTGATAACCCCTAATACTGAACCCTCTTTGAGAATCATAGAAATTAATTTTTTTTTTTAGGAAAATGAGTTTTGAAATAGTGATTTTTTTGGATAATGTGGTTAAGAAATAGGAAAAGGTTTTAAGTTTTCGTGCAAAATATTTTAATATGAGAATATATAGTTGAAAATGAGTTTAAGAAAAAAAAAATTATTGTCAAACAGGGCTAAGATTTTTATTCTTCATGAGGGCCATCCTTTTGTCCCCAATTTTTTGATAAATTTTTATTTTACCGTAGGGTTAGAACTTTCATATTTTCTGTCAATACTTGTGGAAGAAGATCTCCACACTTGGTCCTATATAGTTTGATTTAAAACTTCTTGTGCTTGTAATTGTAATTTGAGGACATCAAGTTCCTGTTAAAACCTAGATGACGGCAGGAGATTGCTTCATAATACAACATCATTATCTTGGCATGAATTGAATCAACAGTTTCTTGTGTATACATAGCAATGTCAACGAGTCAAGCTTTTTTGGACCGAGTTTTTTTCGATCTGAGCTGAGCCGGGCCTGGCCAAAAAAAAAAATGAAGCTCGGCCTGAGCTTTTGGGCCGGGCCGAGCTTTTTATTTTTTATTTTTTTGTGTGGCATCTTATAACCTAATGTCGAATAACATGTTAGATTTATAAATGACTAAATGAGAATGATTTATTAATTATACTTCAAAATGCCTTTTAAGATAATGAGAATTGTTGAAGATGCTCTTACCTTAGACGTAAAATTTAACATAAATGATTTTATGCATGTAGATCCGATTAAATATTACTTTAGCAAGTGAAGTTTAGGGTAAATGACTTTTTGTATGTAGGTATTCTTTGTGCCCATGGAATAATTCTCTTGTATAGAATATTGACAAATGATTTACAAAAAGCCTCAAATTCAAGATCTTCCAATTCTTTGATATCATACTAAGCCCTTGTTTTGTTTAAGTTAAAAAATCAATTTTTTAGTAGATTTAGATAAAAATTAATGAAGGTTGAAAAGTTGACAAAAGTTATGAGTCATACAAAAACGAGTGGTTGAAAATAACGAGTTTGAAGAAAAATAATTTAAGAAAATGAGGGCCAAACTGGGCTAAATGAAATTTTATCTCCAAAACTTTAATCTAATTATCAGATGGACAAAATGCAATATAAATAAAGAGAATTCTTGAACATTAAGTGCTCAAATTCTTCAAATTTGGATTATCCAACCCCAAAATGTAGCCAAAAAGAAAATAAACTAAAATGTAGCATCACATGCCAAATTCATTGGAAAAATGGAATACGGGACAGAATTTAAGGAACGTTGTAATTATGAATTTTTTGTCATAGCTGATGTTAAAATATGAGACCGACCACGAATGGACATAAAATGGGTGCCAACTTGCTCAAATAATTTAGAGAACACAGACGAACTGGCTTCATATATAATTGATTTGTGTGGAAATTAATAACCATTAGCCTTTGATTTTCATGCTTCATGAGACCCTTCTTCTACCTCTATTGGTATGCAGTCATGTCCTGAAATGTTTGGTTAGCATAGTCACTTAATCTTCAACTTTTTTCTTTCTTTCCCCTTTTTTCTTTATCGTGGAAAAAGTTTCCATATAGAAGTATTTGTTGAAGGTATGGAAAACAATTGACATGATATTTTCCCAATTGTGTGTGGAATTGTCTGCCTTAATTATTGACTTTGTGATTATGACATAATCTTTTCTATTGTGGTTATTTGTAACTCTTACGAATAGGATTTTCTACTTTGAAACAAGAAGGCAAACAATTCATAATTTTCAACATGGTATGAGAGTGGGTTTAGTTCAATTTTTTAGGCTAAACTTGCGAACTTCTATTATCCGGCGAGGGACCTAGTGCCACTCGTCCAGCCAGGTTTTCTTGTTTGGTTACTTTGATCTATCTATCAGAGCAACAAAATACCATCTAAATAAAGAAAATTCTTGAACAAAAGTGCTCAAATTCTTACAATTAGGATTATCCAACCCAATATGTAGCCAGAAGAAAAAAAAATGTAGCGTTACATGAAATGTTCATTGGAATATCAGTATTCTTGGGACAGAATTCAAGAAACATCGTAATTATGAATTTTTGGTCATGCCGATGTTCAAATATGGGACTGACCACGGATGGACATAAAGTGAGTGCCTACTTGCTCAAATAATTTAAAGAATATAGTAATAAGATAGCAAATTGGCTTTATGAGACTTCTTCTACCTCTAATGGTATGCAGTCATGTCCTGATAGGGAAGATACATTGTTGGTTAGCATATTAAGTTGAGGACTCACTCTCTCTTTTAAAGGTTGATGACCAGCTTCTTAATCAAGTAATAAGTCGAGGAGTAATGGTATGGTTTTTCCAGTAAGACAATTCAAAAGGAAAAATTGCATAGTTACTCATCAATTTATTGCCTAAGGCACTATTTCACCAAACTTCAAAAATGAAGAATTTTAATATGAGGACAGTATTGATAGCCTCTAACACTTGAGATTTTTTTGCTTTATGAGGGCCATCCTTTTGTTCTATTCGCTGTATCCAGTCCATGCATAAGACAATATGGAGACACTATTCTGGTGTGTTCTGATTAGGATCTTTACAATGGTTCATCATATTCTATGACGATCTAAAATTCGAATGTAACAAAAATGTCATAATATAACATTACGTGTTAAAGTTGTGCCCGACGAGGATGTATAGCATAAAATTTATCTATAGTAGAATCTACATCTAGTATCATAGTAAATTCTCATCTGTTGTAGAATATCATATAATCACCGAGAAAATCATCATCCATTTTGTTACGAATTGATGTCTCACATGTTTCATTTTCTTTCATTTAGAAAATGCATTAAAAAAAAAAAAAAACACATAAATATCCCTACAATCCAAAGACAAATGCATGTGAAGTAGTGAGAAGAATTCTGAGAAGCGACATTATAATGAAAAGAAATAAAATTCAAAGGAGTCCGAAAATGGATAATCATTCAGCCAATGTTTGAACTCAGTTTTCCCAAAACTCATTTTATCTGAAATTCATTTTCCACTACATATTCTCTCTTAAAATAATCTTACACGTAAAATAAAAAAATGTCTTATTATTTTTTTTTTCAAAAAATTACTATTCCAAAATATATTTTTCTCAAATCAGTGACACACAACGGCATGGCTTCTTCAAGCTTGGCAAAGGAAAAGTGGCGGCGTGGCGTGCGATGAAGATAGAGAAAAGAGAGCGACGTGACGGGCGGCCAAGAAAGAGATAGAAGACGGCAGAACGACGTGGCTTCACGGCAAAGTGCACAGATACACGACAGAGTTTGAAGGTCTTCAATGACGACGGTCCATGTGAAGGAGAAGAGAGAGAGAGAGTAGGGTTTAGGATCAAATTTGGTGGGTTGAGGTTGATGGAGGTAGGTTTGGTATATAAAATAATTTTATTTTATACTATCATCATTTATATTGATTCAATATCTGATTTTTGAAATGGTAAATTAAAAAATCTGATTATGTAATTTCCACTAAAGCGTAACTAGCTTGAAGCCCTTAGACTCTTCGCTAGTAATGCATTAATCGGCCCATTAGACCAATGGAGCTCTCTCACGTTTAATTGAGGCTCGACATAAGCCTAATACTTATGACCTTTGAGTCCACATATTTACAAACGTTTGGCTTAATGTTTTTTTTTTTTTTACATACGTTTGGCTGTGGGTTTTTAGGGAACTTTAGGGTACTAGCCTTATGGCAATTCGGTATGGAGAGGAAATAGGTATAGCAACCCAATTGTATTCTTCAATCTTTAAATCATAAATTAAAATACAAATATTGAGGGTTCGATGTATTTGAATGTGTAATTTTGCAACAATATTGCATATCTAGCCTCCCTTAATTATGAATGAAAGATTCATATTTTAGACCTTAATTTAGGACAAAAATAGAGTTCCAAGTTGATAGAGAACCATAATTTTAGTCAAATTAGGATATTCCAAATTGCTAAAAATTATACTTTCACTGGTTTAAACTGATCCATGTTTCCCTTTTTGTTCATATTGAATCCTTACATATTACAATTAAAGTCTTTCAACTTCCAAACTTGATTCCTCGTTCCCAACTTCTAAAATATGTCCAACTTTACTCATTTTTGAAAAATCATCATTTCTTTTCATCCGTTCTCGTCCAATATCAATTTTGTACTAAAATATTCAGCAAGCAAGTATGATGAAGTATGAAGAATGAAATAATCACCTCCAAAGACTACTTTTAATGGCCAAGATAAGTGTAATTCACAGACTATGAGTGGAACATCTCCGTCTCCATATTTGAATGACTAAGATAATTGTAATTCACGAACTATGGGTAGAACATCTTCGTTTCCATATTTGAAAGGCAAATATAATTATATTTGAAAACATAATGCAATATAGGATTTGAACTCTGATTTTCTCAACATTGCAGAGTAGCAATGAAAAAGGTCACTTATAGATCACATCTGCCCATCAATTTATTATATAATCTGATGATAACAAAGATGTTGTACTTGCACAAACCTACTGAATTCAAGGTTCTATACAATCTTAATTTACAAGCCACATTGACCGAGTTTCCTCTACTGCTCAAGAACTATTGCTGCAGATCGAATACACACATTCCAATTTCTACCGTCTAGTCAACGGAAATCCATGTGAGATCAATGTTCGACATCCAGTGACATGCCTCGCCTTCCCCAGGGGAGAATTTCAGAATCTTAAAAGCCACATGATTTGCAGGCCAAGCTGAGGTATCCATATGACATATTGCAATCACAGTGCTAACTGGGAGTCGAGTCTCGGGTTCAACCAAGTCTACAGCATAGATTTGAGTTGAAGGGATTGAATGGCAGAAATAGGCTGCAAAAGGAAGATAAACTTCATGGCAGGCCACTATTTTCTGCCTATCAAATTTCTTGATCTTTCTTACTAGGAAGTCACTTTTTTTGGTGCGTTGTGAAGCCAGTGCAAGTAACTTGTTTTTGCCTAAGGCAAACTTTGAGAAACTAATCATTTCTTCAAGGGATTTTGGGCAATTCTTGATTTCTCCCTTTATAGCTTCTGCATTGCAATAAGAAAGTGTTGTTTCCATAGAATTTTTTGACAGTTCAAAGGACTGGGGAAATAGTTTTGTAATGCTTTTTCTGCTGATAGAAATTTTTGATGCTATTTCTTGAGGGAGAAATGCTCGATTTGGAATTTTTTCTTCTAAATCTGAGAGATGGAACTTATTTCCTTCTGTAAGGGTTGAGATCCTGAAGTAAGAAAATTTGTCTACCTTATTGGAAGGAGCACAATTGTACGTATTGCCTGCGTATACATTTCTCAGCTGAAAATTGATTAATTCGGATGAACAAGAGAGTTTAGCAAGTGAGCAAAAACTGGGATTTTCTGAGAAATCATTTTCGGATATCATTTTTTTGTAATAATCGCGATCCCTTTTTGTTAACGGGGATAGTTTTTTGAAGACAGAATCTGGCATTTTGTTGTGCACATTTTCCGACCAGAACTTGATCTGGTCGGAAGCAATGGATGATGAAGAGACTTGAGTTGACGCAAAAGAAGTGAAACTTAGAGAAAAGGCCAAGTGAATGAAGAGGAGAAAAGTGAGAGAATGTGAATTAGCCATTATTCTTTATTCTGGAGAGAGTTCGCATAGAATCAACAAGATAAATTTTGCTAGGAGGATAGTTTACAGGTCATATTTATACTTGAATCTTGGAGAGTAAAATTGAAGAGACATACCCCGGTGATTAAAATCTAAATTTTAATTTAAGTCAAAGTTAACCATTAATTTCAATCACGTATTTTATAGAACTCACAATTTTTCAACCATTCATTTCACCAACTTTTTTTCAAAATTTATTAAAAATCTGATTTTAATCAACATCGTACGGGGCATAATTTTTTTGGATTTAAGTCCAAAGAATTGGGTACATGGATATAAGAAAGAAAATAATGCTGATAAAAACTGATTTTCTTGTAATTATGACACTATGGATAAATATTTGATGCATAAAACTTCTATAAATGATTAAGCCTATGTTTGACACCCTTTTTGGGTTAAACATTGATTTTTAAATAGTGATTAATAGAAGAATGTATGGTTAAAAAGTAAGGAGGATTTTTGGGTTTATGTGTAATATTATTTTATTGACAGAATGTGTGGTTGAAATGAAGAAAAAGAATGAGAATGAGAAAAAAAAAAAGAAAAAAAAAAAGGTGTCAAACATAGGCTAAATGTAAAATCTTTGAATTCTTTGATATCATAATATATCACATCTCATCGTCTAAAACCTTGACAAAAAATCAATCTAAATAAAGAAGATATTTTTGACCAATTCTTTTAAAAAATGCTCAAAATCTTCGAATTTGTATTTTCCCATCCACGAGCATTTTGTTTGTTTTATCCAAAAAGGAAAAAAAATGTGGCACCCTAAGCATCAGTGGTGTTCTCCTGTCTACGATGGGAAGTCTTATTATGCCCACTCGAAGAGAACCCTTGCCACATCAGCAGGTGGGCAGTCTTACTCTACCCACCGTGGGCAGGAGAACAATTCCACCCTAAGCATTTGGAATGTCAGCTGTATGCATGGGATAAAAATCCAAGGAACTCTATAAACTAAGTCCATATTTGACACATATTCTTTCAAAACTTATTTTCTACCGCACATTCTTCAATAAAATAATATTTTTCATCACATCAATAACTTTTCTTTACTTTTTAACCACATAATTCACATCATATCATTATTTAAAATACATTCTTTCCTTAATAATATCCATCAAACACACCAGATTTTTTTCGAATCATGCCGACATTAAAACTTATGGGACCAACCAAGAATGGATATAAAGTGACTGCCAAGTTGCTCAAATAATGGAGTGAATAGTGTGAAGAATGCAAATTGGCTATTTGGCTTCATATATACTTGATTTGTTTGGATCCCTTTGAGTCTTGTCCGGATGGAGAAAATTGCAATGTTAGTGTTTCTAATTTATTTCAGTGTAGTAAGTTTGTATACAACCTCTACAAAGAGAAAGATGATACCTCAACTTTTCATTGTCTTGGACGATCATTCTCCGATGACGAAAATTGTCCAGATCTCAATTAAATTGTCGTGTAGTCACCACGATATGTGGCTCATTTAAATTTCTTAACACCATCCCAAGTTTGGAATGAACTCGCTTGTAAGCTTAGAGATGTGTACTGGATGACTTAACGGATATCTGGTCGGAAGCAATGGAGGACAAAGAGACTTGAGTCAATGCAATGAAGTGAAACTTAGAGAAAGCTAAAGTTGAGGTTGTATATCGGACAAAAATCATTTCGTATTAAATATATTAATTGTAAGAAATACCTATTTGAATACAATTGGCGTGAAAAATAATGCTTTGAAGCTTAAATGGAGTCAATGGGGGCAATTAAAGATGATCTACATTATACGTGATTGAAGAATTAAGAGGCTAATTGAAAGAAATTCACAAGTTTCGAAAGTTAAATTCAACAATTGAAAAGCTTGAGGATTAAATTACAAATTTTTGAAACTTTCATTTGATCAATTATGATTTTCGAGTGTGGAGGAGTAAATTGTCCAGATCCAAAGATGGAGGATCCAAGATGCTATAGGAAGGACTCAAACTAGACATAAGAGAAAATTAAGGGACCAAGTTTTAAATGAGAAAAGATGATAAACCTTGCGATCGTAAGGCTCAATCTTTGCAATCGCAAGGTAGAAAGAAATTTCAGCAGAGAGTCAAAAATCTAGCCATGCAATCACACCACACTACATTGTGTGAACGGCAAAATTGGTTTTCTCGTTCAAATCAATTAGGGTAAGATTGGGTCTATAAATGTATACCTTCATCCAACAATTAAAGGAAGCTCTTAGGGGCAGAAATTATATATATTTTACAAAGAAGAAGCCTAATGAGGAAGCTTTTAATTTACAAATCCATATTTCTTTCAAGCTTTATAGAAGCTTTGATACAAAACACCTATCCACTCAACTTTCATACAAAATTGCTTAGGTTGAAGAAGAATCATCAAAGGAGATTGATCAAATAGCCATTGAAGAGATGTAATAATTCAAGATTCATTTCATCTTCATTCTACTATTTTATTTCTGGTGATATTTTATCTATTTATTTCGTGTTATTGTATTATTATGATGCTCGGATAAATGTACAGATTCTAGGATAACATTGAACTTTATGCTTTGATATTTTAATATTAATTTTCAGATTTTGACATTTGTTAGAATTTTAATGCATTTTCAATTACTTGATCACTAATTATTTTTTATTTCTATTGACATTTAAGAGAGAAATATGAATTACAGAATGTAGTAACAATCATTATAAATCCTAATATGGGATAGAAATATATTCCTTGTTTAAGCTTTACTTGTTTGTGTCATTCATAGATATATAGGAAAGTCATATGCAAGAATATATTTAATTTTAGTCGAGAGATATTATTGAACAAATTAGGGGATCTATAATCTATAATATATTAAATATCACGTCAAATAAGAATCATTTTCGGACGATTTTATCCCTACTTCCAATTCAGTTATTTCAATAAAACTTACATTTCGTTTTTCAATAATAATAAATACTACAAAATTCTTATCGTGAATTTCGTGTTATCATTTCTTAATTAATTAACATTCATAATAATCTAGACTCAACGAATCTTAATTTGATGAACCTTGATCTACATGAATCAAGAGTTATTATAGATGAATTTATTTTTATTTATGTATCTAGAAATTTTAATGGTGTTTAAATTAATGTATTAACAGTTTATTCTTGTGTAACACTTGTAGTATAAAAATGTTGTTCATTTGTAACATTTCATTGTCACAAAAAAATTGAATCATAGAAGTTGAATTTTGAGCTTAAATTCTCATTCTAAATTTTATTTTCTTTAGTTCGTTCGACACTCATCAAATCCTACCATCATATTGGTATCAAAAATTACTTTTACAACACTTATAAATATTTCAAAATAACGTGTAATGCACATTCAGTTCTGACTAGTACAAATAAGTGTTGTCTAAATCTTGAATTGATTTTTAAATGGATGAATGTAGAAAAATTCGAAGTCCAAGTGTTTGTCGTTACTTAAGTATCATAAAGGCTTCCCAATTAATTAGATGGAATTTGTTAACATAAAACTATTTGAAAGTCTTGCTATTCAATTGAAGTTAGATTTAGTTGGAACGATAATCTAAACTGATAATCTAAACTCTTATATTTGAAATACTTAATCCTTGTAGAAACGATAATCTAAACTCTTATATCCACTTTATTACTTCTTTACAATATCGTTCACTTACGTAATTTTAATACAACAGTGAACCATAATAGTTTGTCAAAAAGTCATAAAGATGCACTACAAATAGCATATTGGATTTGTAAGAAATGCTCTTTATTTTTAATTATACTTCAAAATGCCTTTTAAGACACTGAGAATCGTTGAAGATCTCTTACCTTAGAAGTAAAATTTAACATAAACGACTTTATGCATGTAGATCCAATTGAATATTACCTTAGCAAGTGAAATTTAAGGTAAATGACTTTTTGTATGTAGGTATTGTTTGTGCATTGCACGTTGTTAAATAGGCGTTAAAATATTTATAAATGATTTAGAAAAAGACTCAAATTCAAAATCTTTCCATTCTTTGATATCATGCTAAGCCCTTGTTTTGTTTAAAACTAAAAATTAGATTTTTAGTATATTTAATCATTTAGATAAAAGTTAATGAAAACTATGGTCAAAAAGTTAGATAGAAATTATGAATCTCATGAAATATATGATTGAAAATAAGTTTGAAGAAAAATAAGTTTTAAAAAATAGATGCCAGACTATATGAAATCTCATCATCCAAAACTTTGATCTAATTATCTTATGGACAAAATGCAATATAAATAAAGAGAATTCTTGAACAAAATGTAGCCAGAAAGAAAAAAGAAAAATGTAGCATCACATGCCAAATTCGTTGGAATAATTCAAGGAACGTCGTAATTATGATTTTTTAGTCATGTTGATGGTAAAATATTGGACCAACCATGAATGGACATAAAGTGCCAACTTGCTCAAATAATTTAGAGAATACAGTAAACAGATAGCAAATTGGCTTCATATTGATTTGTGTGGAAATCAATAGCCTTTAACTATGTGATTTTTATGGTTTATGAGACCCTCACTACAACAAAAATAACTATTTACGGCATTGCTTTATACAACGTTTTGTTGTACGCCGTGAAGAGTTATTTACGACATACAATGCATGCCGTAAATAATAAACTTTGTTGTAGTGACTTCTTCTACCTCAATTGGTATGCAGTCATGTCTTGATAGTCAAAGTGCATTGTTGGTTCCTATAGTAAGTTGAGCTTCAATCTTTTAAAGAGCACGTTGATCCACAACCTTTCATTTTAGGTACAATCAGCTTCCAATTATGGAAATAGTTCAAATGTCAACTAAATTATCCTGAAAGTATGCCTCCAACCTATGTTGCGATACGAAATCTAACTTCGTCGTAAGATTTGACATGTGAGACTACATGATAATCTAACAAATATTTTGACAGATTCCTTCATTCACTAACAACAATTATAGTTTAAAGTTGAGGATTCACTTGCTCTTTTAAAGGCTGATGACCAACTTCCTAATCACGCAATAATTTGAGGACTAAAGTTAAAATTTTTATAGGAAGACAATACAATAGGAAAAATTGTATAGTTACTCGTCAATTTATTGCCTAAAGAACTATTTCTCCAAACTTCAAAAATGAAGAATTTCAATATGAAGAAAGTACTGATAGATATTTGTTGAAGATACAAAAACTATAGATATTATTCTTCGCGATATTTTCCCAATTGTGTGTGGTATACATTATTCTCCTTAAATAATTGATTTTGTGATTATGACGCAATCTTTTCTATTACAGTTATTTGTAACCCTACAAATAGGATTTTCTACTTTGAAACAGGAAGACAAACAATTCATAATTTTCAACACAGTATGATAATTCAATTTTTGAGGCTAAACTTGCAAACTTCTATTTTTCGGTGAGCGAACTAGTGTCACTCGTCCAGCCAGGTTTTCTTATTTGGTTTCTTTAAATATCTTCCTCTTTATTTCTTTTTCATTATCTTCTGACTTTGGTCGGCCAAAAACTTTGATCTAATTATCAGAGGGACAAAATAACATCTAAATAAAGAAACTTCTTGAACAGAATTACAGAAGTGCTCAAATTCTTCAAATTTGGTTTATCCAACCCAAAATGTAGCATTACACGAAATATTCTTTGGAATATCAGTACACCTGGTATAGAATTCAAGGAACATCGTAATTATGAATTTTTAGTCACGCTGATGTTAAAATATGGGACCAACCACGGATGGACATAAAGTGAGGGCCAACTTGCTCAAATAATGAAGAGAATACAGTAAAGGGAAAAGCCCTTTGTCCTAGCTCAATGAACGGGACAAGGGCGTAGCCCCCCCTCCAATAGTTGGTGCCAGTTAGCGCCCTTGTCCTTGTCTTGGTCATTGAGCCAGGACAAGGAGCACGACTCTACAGTAAAAGGATAGCAAATTGGCTTAATAATTGGTTTGCAGTCATTTTCTGATAAGGAAATGGCATTATTTTTTTAATCTTCAACCTTTCATTTTAGGCACAATTAGCCTCCAATTATGAAAATAATCCAAATATTAACTAAATTGTTAATATTATCCATAAATATGCCTCACTTCAAATTTCTAGACTCTAGTCCAGGTTGGGATATGAAGTATAACTTTATAAGGTTGGACATGTGAGATTATGTGGTGATTTAACAAATATTTTGAGAGGTTCCTTCATTCACGAACAACTATTATAATGTACAGTCGAGGATTTACTTTCTCCTTTAAGGTTTGATTGGAAAAATTGCATAATAATCTTTAATTTATTGCCCAAGGAACTGTTTCTCCAAGCTTCAAAAATGAAGAATTAGTTATAAACTGACAGTATTGATAGCCTCTAACACTAAGATTTAGTGCTTTATGAGGGACATCCTTTTGTTCTATCCACAGTATCCATTGCATGCTATCATGCACAAGACAATATGGAGACTCTATTTCTGCTGTTCTCTGATTAGGGTATTTACAATGTTCATCTTATTTTATGACGACGACATATATAGTATGATAGACATAACGGGATTGGAAAAATTTGTTAGGTCTCCTACTTGTAATTGGCTATTCCTTAGACAAAATCTAGGTTATTTGAGTTATAAATAAAGTTAAAGAGATGGGATTGGTTGTATAGGTCAAATAGAAGTCTTAGGGCTTGAGTATGAAATAAGGAATTAAAGTTTTCAAAATGATGTTAGCTCAACGCCAAGATCATACTCAAGCGCCCAAAACAGTGATGATGATGCTAGCCTAGCACCAACATTTTGCTCGAGCAAAACCCCCAACATCAGGCGAGCATCAGCAAAATCCTAGTATTTCGTGAAACCCTAATTTGCAATTTTAAACACTTTTAACAATACTGTACAACCCCAAATACTACCCATCATAAATATGCATGCCCTACTTTGTCTAAGATGTGTTGAATCATTATTTTTCTAAGAGATCTCATTGTTGAAGATCATAAACACATTCAATTAATTCTATTGATTCAACCTCAAAATTATTGTTCATATAAATTAGTTGAGTCTGGACCATACCGTAAGTCACGTCGTTTATATTGAATTTTAGTGATAATGTGCCCACAGGTTTTTGTACCTATTGAAGAGGTTTTTCTCCATGATCATATTTGGTGTTCATATTTATTTACTGTTTTTGATCTATTGTGATTTTTAAATATAGAAATTAATTATTTTAATCATCTAGAAACAATTAATAAGTGACTCATTGCTTTTTATTGTGACTAATTCCGCAAGTGGGTCAAAAATATTCGGCAAATTTAATCTTTCAAAATTAAAGAGCAAAGAATATGTAACAAAATTTATCAATCGTCATGTTCATCCTATTCAATTCACATACTAAACATGATGCCCATAAAAGACTTGATATGGCATTTAGTAAGTGCTATACTCCATGCAATTCACAGTTATCAATAGAACTACTTACTACTGACAATATTACTACACGATTACTGCAGTTCTGTGTTGTCTTACTCATATCCAAAAGAGAAACAGGGTATTTAAAGTTTCCATAGACAATGTACATGAAAGTCAAATAAGTACACATAGCTACTTTTTTCAACGATAAAGGGGATATAATTTATAACCAAATCAAGACATTCAAGTATCTTTGTGGTGGGGTTCTAGTTAGTATGACATTTCTTTTTGATATAGTGTTACCATGTTCCATGTATCTAGGTTCGTGCTTTTTTTTTTTTACTTGATAAATTGTTAATTGGGTGGATATTTATCTAATTTGTGTAATTATGTTAATTGTAGCAAAAATCTGGGCTTGGATGTATTTGGAGAGAAAATGATGATATTGAACTTAATTGTAGTGAATTCATGGAAATTGAAGGCTAATCGAATTGCACGTATTGATAAGAAGCATTAATAGAGTAATCGGAGAAAATTCACTAGTTTGGGAAGAGAAATTCAACATTTGAAAAGTTTAAGGACTTATTTCCTAACTTTTCGGATTTTGTGAAGGACCAATTTCGGGTTATTGTGGATGATGGGGACTAAAGTGTAAAGAGTTGAAAGATAAATCTTGTGACAACTAGTAGAGAAAAGCCAAACCCAGCATGCTTTGACGTTGAACCACGCGATCACAACTCTTTGAAACATGTGATCCTAGAGTTATATGAGGCAGCCATAATTTTCTCTCCTAATCCAATTAGACTTTGACATGGAATGAGGATGGGACACAAATTTTACCCTAATCTTGGGACTATACATAGAGAACTTCATCTATCGTTGAAAATGGAATATTTCATAACATAAATACAAAATCATACACAAATTCAATCTTTTTTGCTTAGATTTTGGAAGAAGACGATGAGGATATAAGAAGTTTATTCAAGAATTGTTGAAGTGAATCAAGAGTTCAAGAATTATTTTCCCTTTTCTCTACAATTGAAATCCGAATGATGTATTATCATTCCAAACCTTGTTTTTGTAATATTATGATGCTCAGCTAATAGTCCTACTGTCCTATACTTCGAAGTTTTGATGTTAATTTAAAGATTTTGGGGTTAAACACTTGTTTGATTTGAATGGTTGTTCAGTTATTAATTCTTTCAATTACGTTATCTATAATTGGATGGATTTGTGATTTTTATCTTGTTCAGAGAAGGAAAGAATTTAGAACGTAGTAACATTTATTGTAAAGTTCAATAGGGAATAGAGATATATCGTTATGCTTGACATGATCTTCTCTTTATAATTGTCATCCTTTATAGAGATATATAGTAGGGTTATATGTGTGGATAATTTTAATATTATTATAATGAAATTATTAAATGAAATAGGAACATTGATTGTCAAGTACAAATATAAGTATTGTCCATTTCCTGAGTTGATATTAAAATAAAAGAGCATAGAGGGATTCAAGGTCCTAGTAATTTTATTTGATTGAGTTTTCATAAACGCTTAATAGTTTAGTAAAAAAATTATAGCTAATAGTTTAGTTATAGAATTTACTTTGCAATAATCGATCTCCATACAATTTTACCATTTTAGTTAAAGCTAATATTAATTGAAAACTAATTACATACATAGTTGGAACTATCTTTTATTTGCTCTTTATTACTTGTCTATAATACCATATACATAAGAACACCCATTTTTTTTATATATACTAAGATGATAGCATAGCTTTTCTTTTTACAAAAACCTATATAGAGTTTAAACACATGTACAATCTTATTGTACAAGTCATGGCTATCCAGTTTCCTTTACTGCTCGAGAACTGCGTCCACTCATGTTTACTAGACATGTTCTAACAAACATATAGTGGGTGTTTGGTGAGAATTAAAATTATATTTTAGTAGATTGTGATAAGAATTTTTGAAATGTGTGATTGAAAAGCTGTGAGACCCATAAAAAATGTTGTTAATATTCTTGGGCTGCCTCACTATTACTTGGCTTGTTGGGCCGTTTGTGCAAGTGGGCCACATTTAAGTGAACACAGTTTTTGCCTCTTGATGGTTGAGGATCTGCCCCACACGTGGCTACATTTTGATCCTTGAATTGTAATTGTTGAGTGTGATAGATACGTGACTTTGTCTTGGCACTTGGGCTTCCCAAATTATTCTGTTCTTGGTCTCTTCATTTTTCACTCCTTTTCTCTGAGTGATAGTTAGGGTTTTCTCTTCAATAATCTGTAATCGATTTTTGTGGTTTTTTCAATCTCTGTTCTTTGAGAGTTTTTTATTGTTATGTACAATCATTTAGAGATTAGGCTTGTGTGATTACGGTTTGTTATAGAGGCTAGAAAGAACTCGAAGAAACCGTTGGTTTCTTCGTATATTCTATACTGTTACTTGGCTTTTCTTAGTGAATCTTGAGCTATATTTCATTGTAGATGCTCAACGGGTGATTAGATTCGCAAGACTAAATATCCGGGCCCTTAGGAGCAAAAAAATCATTTGTATTCTGTGTTGTTCTTTTTTTTTTGCAATTTGGTGTTTTTACAAACTTCAATCCTTAGAATAACTAATTTTGGGGCCTAACAAATGGTATGAGAGCTGCATTTTGGGAAAAGATTTGGCTGGTGTTAATTTTTTTTTCTTTGCTGTTTCTTAGTGTAGATTTGAGGATCTGGGTTGAGAGTTTCATATATTTGGTGAGGCAAAATTAGATTTTCCTCAAAACTCGTTTAAACTTGCTATCAACTCTCTTTAATCGTCTATTTTTCACTGAGTCTTGGTGATTTTAAAATCGGACTCAGTATTGCATTCTGGTGTTTTGTTGACTCGTATTGGTTTAGATGAGTTGGGTAACTCATACCGATTCCTGCTTTCTTGCACCTGTGTTGAAATTCTTGGTGCGATTATAGTATTCTCTTATTGCTTCCACATTTGGAAACATTAAGGTTTTAGACTCTGGTATTTTCTTTCACCGTTCTTTAATTATTTATACTTCTATTATATTTGAAATTGATTATTAAGGTAAGTGATTCTCCATTTCTTTCCTTTGTCCAAGATCTCCTGCGAGGATCTGAGAATCTGATGGAGTAGTGGAACCCAAGATTTCGAGTCCTTAAACCTTTTTTTCAAACTATAACATACTTCTTTAATTGCTTTAACACTAATTTGTGAATTGCATAAAAAGATATATTTGTTACTATCTGCTTTATTCAGCTGGTCACTAATCTTGTTCATTCTATAAAGTGTCTGAATCATTATACTCTGTGTGATGTATGATTGCAATTTTGTGTACATATCTGTCATCATGTCTATTGCACATAAATTTGAACTTGAGACATGGAATGGGTCTGGAGACTTTAGTCTCCAGTGCCAAAAGATAAAGGATCTATTACTGCAACAAAGATGTGTTGCAGCCCTTGATGGTCAATGAGCTACAGAAACTAATGCCTATAGGAGATAAGAATTAGATGATACTGCATGAAGTTCAATTTTCTTACACTCATATGATAATATGATTAGAAAAGTTGGAGAGACTACCTTTGCTCAGGCTATGTGGACTAATTTAGAGGCTCTTTATCTTACTAAGACCATGCCTAACAAATGTTATCTCTTAAGGCAATTTTTATAACTTTAGGTTTGATCCCTCCTCTGAATTGGAAGATAATCTTGACAGATTCACAAAATTTATTCAAGACCTAGCAATTTGTGATGAGAAGCTTTCTGATAATCAACAAGTTGCTTTACTAAACTCTCTTAGTAAGAACTATAAGGACATCAGAAATGCCTTAGAATATGGGGGATACAATCTTAACATTTATATTATAACCTCAACTTTGAGGAACAAAGAAGTTGAGTTGAAAGTTGAGTCAAAAGACTCTAAGTATGCGGAAAGATTGCACAAAAAAGGGAAACTGAATCATAATAAGTAACAACACATATAATTACAATCCTCATAAGGAAAAACTCAGAACTTTAGATTCAAAGAGAAAAAAAATGTAATGTGAAATCCAAGAACCAAATTAGAAAATGTTATTATTGTGGTAAAACAGAGCATATAATAAAATATTGTTTCAAAAAAATCTCAAATATGAAAGATAGAAACAACTCTGATGGTTCTGCAGCTCTGGCCTATAAGAATGAACTTGATATTCAAGGGGTGGTTCTTGTGAGTACCACCAGAAGAGACCCAAAAGAGTGAGTCTTTGACTCTGGTTGTTTCACATGTGTCCTTTTAGATAATGTTTTTTGAGTTTGTTGACCTCAATGGAGGACAAATTCAAATGTGTAATGACATGATTTGTCAAATAAAGGGAATTGAAAATATTAAATTGTTGTTGAATAACTACATTCTTAAACTTGACAACACTAGATATGTGCCTGAGCTTACAAGAAACCTAATTTTTTGGGACAATTAGATGACAGGTACAATATCATGATTCATAAAGACCTGTTGAGACTAAAACAAAGAAATAAAAATGTGACATCCTCTCTTAAAATAAATGGTATATACACTGTCTCTGTTGAAGCTATGGTAAGCTATTGTTATACAGCTTTAAACGCTGAGTCTAACAAGTCTTTAATTTGACATAAAAGACTTGACCACATTTCAGAAAAGGGATAGACTCTTTTGAATAACATTTGTTGTTTTGGAAATGATAATATTAAAAAATCGGATTTTTGCAAAAACTGTGTATTTGGAAAATAGAAAATGCTGCCTTTCAAAATTGGAACCCATAAATCCACCTCCATTCTGGATTATTTACATGCTGACATGTGGGAAGCATATGTAAATACCTTAAGTGGATTTAGGTTCTATTTACTTATAGTAGATGATTTTCAAGAAAATTATGGATATTTCTTCTAAAACAAAAATATGATACTTTTAAAACTTCTAAACAATGGAAATTAATGATTGAAAACGAAACCAACAAGAAAATCAAAGCATTGAGGACTGATAATGGACTTGAGTTTTGTAATTCAAAATTTGATTCATTTTGTAAAGAATCTGGAATTCTAAGACACAAAACTATAACATACACTCCTCAACAAAATGGTATTGCTGAGAAAATGAATAGATACATATTGGAAAAGGTAAGGTGTATGCTATACAGTTCTGGTCTTCTGATAAGTGTATTTTATACACTTATTTGGGCTCTAAAATATCGACATTTTGTGGTTCTTTTAATGAAATTATAGCTTAGTTTATTATATAATATGTTTTTAGGTGAAACTCAATGAATGGAAGTAAAATTGAAAGAAAGAAGCGAAAAGAGTTAAAAATGGCAAGATCCAAAGTTTGGGGGCTAAAGTGAAAATACTCAAAAATTGTGTCGAAGCTCATAATGAAGATTCGAGAATTCTAGAAGTCGAATGGATGCAACTAAAGATCAAAAGGAGTGACAACAAATCAATTTTCAACCGTACAAGGATATCGAAAGTTTTAGTTGGAGATTGAGACCTATTTTTGGTATAGTAAAAGCTTGAAGTGAAGAAGAGATATTTCTAGCAAAGTTGTAGTATTTCAAGGTATCTTTCCAACACATCTTGAATCACCTCAATCGGACATCCGAAGGAAAAGTTATGACAAAAGTACTGAAGCAAACGCAAAGTGGACAGAAACTCAGTGCTCAGGCACTGTACTAGCCGAGAAAATACAATTTTCAACAGATTTCCAGCGCTCAAGCTCTGTCCTGTAGCGCTCAAGCCCTGCTTGCCGCCACAGATTTTAGGTTTTTATTGTTTGAGCCGCGAAAACTCCATAAAAAGACTCCAAATTAGCCAAGAACGTGTATGAAAGTATAAATAGACCTAAGGAGGCATGTATTAGGGCGTTCCCACACATTGAAAAGAAGGTTCCATACATTGTAACATTGAGAGAAAAACACAAGATCAAAGAGGAAGAATTCGAGTTCAAATCAAGGATTGGAAGTTGAAGAAGATCTTGGTGCAAGAGCTGATTCTTTTCCATCTTTTTATCATTTAAATCTGGTGATGTATTCGAATTTAGTTATTTATTTCATTGTTTTGATTATGAGTAGCTAAATTCATTATTAGGGCAAATAATGTAATCTATTGAAACCCTTAGTTCTTTAATTCATGAATTCTGAGTTTTATTCTGTCATGTGTTGATTTTATTATAATTGCAATGCATTGAATTACCTGATCAATAATTTGATGATCTATTGAGTTTCTTACAAATCGAGATGTGAGTTTGAGACTTAGAACGTGTAATAAAATCTGGTAACGAGATATAACGTGTAGAGATACATATACTAAGTGCTACGGTCGTTATATGAATTCCTAGTGTCATAACTCGTTTAACTAAGGATAATTCGAATAGAGATATGGAATTTAATTAGTTAAATAGGCTCAATGAGAACTCGAGATGGGTAAATTGAATACCGTAGGAGAACTCGATCGAACACTACGTTAGGCTAGAATCTTGAATTGGGAATTAAGGTGATCATTAGATGAAGTTGTTTTACCCTAATACATCTTACATACATGAATCTTTGATCTATTTGTATTTGTTATTTCAGCATAATTTTCATTTGTTTTAGGCATCTAATTTATTTAAGAAAACCAATATTCACAACTTTTATCATTCTTTATTTGTTTATCTTTTATCAAATAGGAGTTTGAAAAGTAGATTAAGACTAAAGCATAGTCCTCGTGGGAACTATAATCCAAACTCTTAGGTCCATTATATTACTTGTTACGATATCGTACACTTGCGATAAAAAAATACGCAACATCTTCCTAAGTTTTTATAGGGTGAAACCCTAAAAACTTCACCCTATAAAAACTGTAGCTTATCTTATAAATAGAAGTCCATCCCGTGCCATTGATTTTCAAGTTCCTAAAAATCTATGGTCTGAAGAAATACTTGCTTACAACAGACTAAAAGTTTTTGGTTGCATTGTTTATTCACATCAAAGTGAAGGTAAACTTGAACCAGTGTCCTTAAAATGTGTTTTTCTGGGCTATGGAGAGGAAGTTAAAGGGTATAGACTGTGGGTCAAATGTCAAAATGATTATAAAGTAATTGTTAGCAGAAATGTCATCTTTAATGAAAATGACATGCCTTGTAATGAATCATCTGATCTTAAAACTTCTAAAACTGCACATGTTAAAGAAATTGTCCTGGAAAATAAAAATGAAAATACTGTTAATCAAAAAGATTTGAATGAGGCGGAGTCCACTCAATCGGAGCCAAATCATGAGCAAACTGAATTTGAAAACGAAATTAAATTTGTTGATCCCACTCTTGCTGATTATCAATTAACTAGGGACATAAAAGGGAGAGATATAATATCATCTACCAGATTCAATAGTGATGAATTTGTTACCTTATTATCTGCTCTTGACTCCTTGAATTATGAACCTGCTACTTTTGATGATACCATTATAGTCCACTCCTTTTGATGATGTCATTATACCTCAAAACAACTTTCTGAATGGTGACCTTGATGAAACTATATATATGAATCAACCTTTGGGGTTTGAAGTTAAATCTAAAACAAAAAAGGTCTGTCTGTTGAAGAAATCACTCTATAGGATGAAACAAGCCCTCAAGCAATTGTATATCAAATTTAACTCTTATGTGCAGACATTGGGTTTTACAAAAAGCAATTATGATTCCTGTTTCTTTTTCAAATGGTCAGGTGGACCTGAATCCATTTATTTGCTTTTATATATTGATGATATATTACTTGCTTGTCATGATAGATCTGAAATTGATTTCATTAAGTCAAAACTAAAATCTGAATTTGAAATGAAAGATTTGGGACAAGCTAAAAGGATTCTTGGAATTGAAATAGAAAGAGATAGGGATAATTTCTTATTGTTGTTAAAATAGGGCTCTTATGTGAAGAACATACTTGAAACATTTTCTGTACTTGAGTGTAAACATGTTACTTTGCCTATTGCTAATCACTTTAAATTGACTAGTGAGCAATCGCCTAAAACAGAAGATAAATTCAAAAGAATGGAAAAGGTAACTTATGCAAACACTATAGGTTCAATAATGTATCTTATGGTGTTTACTAGACCTGACCTAGCATGTGGTATTAGCATTCTAAGCAGGTTTATGGCAAACCCAGGTGAGACATACTGGTTGGCTATAAAATGGATGTTAAGATACCTTAAAGGCTCTTCTGATTTAAGTTTAGAATTTAAAATAAATAATGAAGGGATAAAATTAAAATGTTACACTGATTCTGATTTTGCTGGTGACTTGGATAAAAGAAGATCCACATCTTCTTATACTTTCACTATGTTTGATGGTTACATTAGTTGGAAGTCACGGTTACAAAAATTAGTTGCATTGTCCTCAATTGAAGCTGAATACATTGTTGTATGTGATGCGGTAAAAGAAAGTATGTGGTTAAAAGGTTTGTTAAATGAAATTGACTTAGTGAATGAATCTGTTAGGATTTACATTGATAATCAAAGTGTCATTCATCTAAGTAAAAATCATGTTTAACATGATAGAACTAAACACATAGACATAAAGTTTCATTTTGTAAGAAATATGGCAGAACAAACAGGGCCATAATCTAATTATCTACAATCCATGCAAGATCAATGTTCGACGCCCAGTGACATGCCTCACCTTTTCCAAGGAAGAATTCGAGTATCCTAAAAACTACTAGATTCTCAGATCATGCCAGAGTTGTCTAGGCGACAATGGTGACATGTTGCAGTCACGGTGTTAACCAAGTCTACAGCATAGATTGGAGACGAAGAGATTAAATTGGCTGCAAAGGGAAGATAAACTTCATAGTAGGCCACTTTTTTTTTTGCCTTACCAAATCTCTTAGGGTGTGTTTGATAGCCTAAAAAATTAGGTGGAAAAAGAAAATGTTTTCCAACTTCATCTAATTAATGGTGTTTGATTGCAAAAGGTTTCTTGGCTTTTGTTTTTCCTACATTTTCTAGGTACAACCATTTTATACACATTTTCTTGATTTTGTTTTAGCAATTTCCATCTTTTTTTTTTTTTTTTTTTTGCTTTTTTTTTTTTAAAGTAATGGCAACAAATTCTATCAACTATTGCAAAAAGAATTTTCACTTTTGTTGAAAATTTCTATGTAAAACAAAGTCAAACGAATATAGTAATTTTTTCTAATTGTTTAAATTTTTTATTTTTATTTTTTTTACTTTTTGGTAATTGAAACAAATTTTAGACGCAATGGTAAAATTATCACTTTAATGGACAATTTCCATAAACAATGAAGTCTAACGGACACCAAACTTTCAACATTTTCCAGGTGAAAAATTATACCAATCAAACACAATTAATTACAATTTCCAGTAAAAAAAATTCTAGGCAATTCAATTCCTAGTAAAACATTTTCTTTCCACCCATTTTCCACATTTGCAATCAAACGGACCCTTAATATTTTTTTTTCTGGAAATCACCTGTTTTGTGCTTTTTGAAGCCAATTGGAATAACTAATCATTTCTTCATGGGATTTTTGGCAATTCTTGATTTCTCCCTTTATAGATACTGTCTATTACAATAAGAAAGGGTTGCTTCGAATGAATCTTTTGACAGTTCAAACAACTAGGGAAATATTTTTCTCATGAATTTTCTTTGATAGAAATTTTTATGCTATTTCTTGATGAAGAGTGCTCGATTATTTTCTTCTAAATCTAATATGTAACTTATTTCCTTTCTAAGATTTGAGAGCCTGAAGTAAGAAAATTTATCTACCTTACTGAATTGAAAAAGTTTGTGCCACCAAATCATCAAATTTAGATGAACAAGATGTTGGGAACCTACTTAATCATGCGCAGCGGAAGTAAAGCAAATTTCGATTCTCAAACAGGATCTGCTTTATGTTTAGATAGAAACTGTGATAGAAATAATACCTTTGATGAATTCTGCAAACTCTTTTGATGATTCACGAACTCCAATGATCACGATCTGCAATCCAAACTGTCCAATTGTCCAGCCTCCAATGGTGATCCACACAGAGAACAAGAATGACGGCTAGGGTTCTTTTCTTGTGCTAGCAAGAATAATGAAAATTCCATTAGGTTTTTCAAACCCTAGCAGCCTATTAATATAAGTCCAAACGAGCTGGCTCATCTCTTAACTTAATCCGGTCCAACATTTAATTAATCAAATTAATTAAATTCGGTTCATGAATTAATTAATCCAATTAATTAATTCGGGCATATTAATAAGCAACCCAATTAATTAATTATCCAACACTTGTCAATTAATTAATTGGTAAATTTCATTCTTCTGATTCTCTTTTGTGTGTGACCCATTAGGTTCCCGATCACGATGCCTAACTACGTGAATTAATATTTTGATCTAATCAAAATTGATAAATTAAAATACCCCTTTTAATTTATCATCAATTCACATTCGTCGTCCCAGATTGACATCTAGCAATGTGTCAGGGCAATACATGTGACGAGAAATATCACGTGGCATGACAAAACCAAACTTGTTCGTTTATCGTGAAACTATAATCCCTTCGTTAGATATGATCCGATCAATTACGAGATATGGACGTGTGTCAATCTCAATTATCGATCATATCTTTTATCCTACTGTTAAGTCAATGTAAGTCGAAAACTCTTTTCCGACTTATGAGTTCACATTGGCCAAGGATTTCATTATCAACTCAACTGGATGAAATGTAGATCATAATCTCTTACTATCTAAGAGTGACGAATCCTCTATTGATCATTCACAACCTTCATATGATTCTTGACATACCCGAACGATGCCGTATTAGCGACCCTTGACAGAGCAACATCCGACACCACCAAAGTATAACTGTCCTCATATAAGGCACTATGATGACCTCAAGTCAAAGGACCAATTCCACTACCGAACGTTAGAGATTAACCACTGACACTCAGATAGTCTTCCATGTGGAATCTCTCAGCGGGTCTCCAATGTTTTGTTCTATAACAAAACATTCACGTATTCATTCAAGTGTCACCACACTTTAGCTTGTGAGATCAACTACTTACTTCATAAGTAAGAAATGCCACACGTGATGGTCTATCCATAATAACGATATCCGTGTCTCGTTATTACATACAACCACGGACGATTTAAGATTCAGTCATATGTAATTTGTATCTCACAATCACAACTCTTTGTGATTAACAAATCACCAAAACTTGAATCTATGGATTCTATTATTTAATTAATTAGAATATTAATTCAATAATAGATCTTGCCATAAATGTGCATCGGTTATATATATACATTAAAAGTGTTTATGTCCAAAGTTGATTGGACCTAGGGCATAACACTTACAAACTCCCACTTGCACTAGATCCAATCTCTTATGTATCTTATTTCATAAGAGTCTACATGACAATCATGTTTATACTGCGACAACTCTTTGTCAATGGATCTGTAATTTAATAACTTATGGGAATTCGTTCTTTCTTTACGTCATTTCATTGTATTATCTTTCCAATGAGATAATACTGCCTTAACACATGTTTGGATCAATGATGAGACCTTAGTTCCCTCGTTTGCACGATGGCTCCACTATTATCACAATACAGAAGCATGTGATCAACAATGTTAGGAACTACTCCAAGTTCATTAATGAACACTTTGACCAGACAACAACTTTTGTTGCTTTCTAAAGCAGTGATGTATAAGGCTTCTATTATTGAATCAACGATGATTTTCGATTTGGAACCTTTTCAACACATCGCTTAAGAGTAAACCAATATCCTAATTGAAATATGCTATCATTCTAGTCCGACTAGAAGTTAGCATCAATGTATCCATGAACTCCCAGTTCATTTTCTCCACATAAAATCTTCTTAAGATTTTATCTATATAGATCTGGATGAGTTAAGCAATATTATAAATCTATCTCTATAGATCAAGCTATTTCTCGCATATCTATTATGAAGAAATTATTTAACAACCATAATTTCAACAATTGAAATATAAAGACGTTGTTTCCTATTAATATGTCTCATACATATAATATTAGGAATGCGACAATGCTCCCACTATCTTCTTTTAAACACACAATTCATATTTGATAAAATCAAACATTTTGACTTTTATATCAAATTGAATATTTCAGCTCCATAAGACTTATTTTAATCCATATTGAACTTTTCTTGTAAACTTATTTACAACTTATGGGTTCTAATCCATTAGGCGGATTGACCAAGGTCTAAACCTTGGCAACATTAAGTTCATATCGGATATCATAGCCTTATGTCATGTCAGCAAGTCAACACTTGACTTTGCTTATGCATAATTAGTAGGTTCATCATCCTCGATTAGTAATGCTAGATTAGTAATTATGGATTCTTACCTTCCAGAAGGTCGAATGATCCTACAAGATTTACATGGAGCTGTCGTATCCTCAGGAGTCTCCACTTCCTGATCAAGAGTATGTCCCTCAACACTTTGGGATCAGACTCAGGTTATCTACTTGGTTAACTATATCTGGGAATCTTTGAACTCTTTCAAGATTTACTCTACTCCCACTGTCCTCTCCTAGAATAAACATTTTCTCTAGAAGTGTGACATATCTTGAGATGAACACATTCTTCTCAACGAAATTATAGAATTGATATTCAATTGTCTATTGAATATCCCACAAATATATATTTATCGGATTTAGTTTCAAACTTATTCGATTCAGCGCGCTTCACATAAGCGTCACAGCCCCAATCTTTCATATGAGAAAAGTGGGGCATTCTGTCTTTCCATAACTCGTATGAAGTTTTGTTAACCGATTTAGATGGGACACGATTAGTGCATGGCATATGGCAATCAGTGCATGATCTCAAAACGATTTTAAAGCATTTGCATAGCTTGTCCTTATTGCACTATATCTAATAGTACATGATTCCTCATTGCAAATACATCATTATGTTGCAATGCATGTAGAGGAATCCACTGCGAGAGAATCACATTCTCTTTTAGATAATCTAAAACTCTACATTTTAGATATTCTCCACATCGATCAAATCTTAGTGTGAGAATTTATTTACCTATTTGTTTCTCAATTTCTAGTTTGAATCCCTTGAACATTTCAAAAGTTTCATACTTGAATTTCATCAAATATACATGACCATTTCTGAAATAGCCGTCTAGTAAATGTGATGAGATAAAAGAAACTTTATCTAGCATTGATTGATATGTGTCTACATACATCACTATGTATTAGACTCAGTAATTATGCAGATCTTTCTCCTTTTCAAGTAAAAGGAGATATGGTCATTATGTCTAACAGACATATTTTGCATTTGTCAAATAATTCAAAATCATTTGACCCAAGTGTACATCTTCATGTAAGTTTGGAACTGCATTTTCATTTATATGACCAAATCTCCAATGCCAGATATAGGTGTTATTCAGATTATCATTTTTATGCCTTTCGGTATCTATACTCATTATAAAATACTCAATATTTAGAATACAAATATCATTTTATAATTTACCATGACCATGAAGATCTTATCAAGATAAAAGGAACAACAATTGTCCTTAACGTTAAAATAATTCATGTCCAAACATGAAATTTATTTAATACTCTTGGTAATGGAAAGAACAAAACAATATTTCTCTAATTCTAATATTGATCCTAAGGCAAAGGCAAGAAGTAACTCCTACAGACAATGGGGCAACTTTTGCTCATTTTCAACGTACAGGTCAATTTCTCCCTTTTTGCAGTGATCTACTTCTGTTTAGTTTCTGCATATTTATACAAATATGAGATCCATATCTAGTATCCAATACCCATGAAACTAATGAAGTAGATATAAGCCTTTTAATTTTCTTTTGAATGACCTATCATTCCAAAATAATAATAATGGTCATTAGATTTGGTATTGTCCTTATTTGCTTTAACTTTCTTAGTCATCTTAGATGTTTTCTTAAAATATCTTTTAGACTTCACTGGATGAATCTATGACTAACATTTGCCCATTATAAACATAGATATCGGGCTTAACGGTCTTAAGCATGTTCAACAACTCAATAAGTGTGCATTCAAATTTATCCATGTTAAATTCATAATTAGTCATGAATAATCTACTGGCAAAGATTGTAGAACCAAGTCATACTCAGTTCATTGTTCATGATTGAACTCAATTAAGACAACTTCTCAAAGTAGTCAACGTCTTCAGCACATCAGAACTGGCCGGAGACTCTTTTGCCATTATACACTGGTATAGTTGCTAGGAAATCTCATATCTTTTCACACGTGATTATTTATCATTCAACACTTTGAAATGAAAATCATGTGTTAGCATCTATACTCTTATGTTGCTTTTGTAACTCAGGTGACATAGTCGCAAACATCACACATGTTGCAGTACTATCGTCATCACTGTATTTATTATAGCAGCCACCTCTTCCTTTATCGAGTCATCAACGAGTGTCTCTGGAAAGCGCTACTCAAGGACATAATCAATTATCATGCATGAGAACAATTCTCAGATTGTGGTGCCAATCAAGAAAATTTGGTTTGGTTGTCGGCATACAGTATGCCGCTCAAATACATATGGTTACTCAAGATTCAATAAATGTAAACGACGAAAAGTAAAAGAATAATATATAAAATGCATCAATTAATTTAATATGGTCTTTTATTAAATTTATTTCGCTCTCACTGTTTAACTCAAATTTATGACCCTCTCACATAAATTTATGGAATCCATACTTGATTCCCAATGGGCTGGGATCCCATTTATTATATTAAAACCTTGAGTGTACTCAACAAATCTTAATAAAACATTTGGGTAGATACTATTATCAATTGTATCTCCATACAACTCCCAGATCATTAAGCTGACAACTTTTTGTCTTCACACATCTTATGTGTTAGCTTAACATGCCTCTAAAATTCATCTCCTTGAGTGTACTCAACAAGAGATAAGTTTTAGTTAAGTCAAACCCATCATTCAGAAATATCTAATATTTCATAGTGTCAAACATATCCCTAATAGACCAGTCTTGAGTGTACTCAACAAGCTGAGATCGATTTCGGACTCTTGTTTTTCACTATAATGATGGAAAACAAATATGAATATGACTTAATATTTTAATATGCCTCTAAAATTCATCTTCTTGAGTGTACTCAACAAAAGATAAATTTTAGTTAAGTCAAACCCATCATTTAGAAATATCTAATATTTCATAGTGTCAAACATATCCATAATAGACCAGCCTTGAGTGTACTCAACAAGTTGAGATCGATTTAGGATTCTCGTTTTTCACTATAATGATGGAAGGCGAATAAGAAAATGACTTAATATTTTCAACGAGGGATTTTGCATGCAAAGGTCTCATCGTAATAATTATATATATTTTATTATACATCTAACATGCAAATAAACATACATACAATAGTGTGGACGATTATGGACTTATACTATCTAGTCATCCCGAGCCATAAGGAAGACTAGTTGGTCAGCTCCTAGGGGGTATAACATTTATTCATACAATGCTCCATCTCTATGGTCTCCTCCTCTTCTTGTATCTACAATTAGTCCAGCTGCAACTTGTATCATATACTAGTTGGCACGCAGGCCTAAACAATATTGGACGCGCATACCCATAATAATAACGGACTCGCAGGTCCAAAATAAATTAGGGCTCGCAGGCTCATAATAACAACAAGAATAAAACTAACCATTCAACACATCCACATGATCGAGTCCATAATCATCCACTAGTAAAACATTCATCATATAAATACATTCCTATATAATATCTAATATTATATGCAAACATTTTTCAAGTTTCTAGCAATTAAAGTCGTCTAAACTAATTTAGACAAATGGATCGGAATATTTAATCAATCAAATTAATCAATTAATTTAATTAGCGGGTATATTTAATTAAAATCAAATTTTAATTTTATATACCAAATTAGAATCTCATTCTAATTCCACTATTATAAGGCGGAACTATTTTAATTAAAATCAAATTTTAATTAAATATAAAATTAGTGTCCAACTCTAATTTCAAAGTTTTAAAATAAGATAATTTAATTAAAATCGAATTCTAATTAAATATCAAATAAAAGTCCAACTCCAATTTCAAAACTTAAGGCAATTAAATTTAATTTAAAATCAAATTTTAAATAAATACAAAATTAGAGTCAAACTCCAATTCCAATATATTAGGGTGAACTTATTTAATTAAAATCAAATTTTAATTAAATACAAAATTAGAGTCCAACTCTTATTCTAAGAAAATTTTTAGGACGAGACAATTTAATTAAAATCAAATTTCAATTCAAATGTCAAATTAGAGTCCAACTCTAATTTCAAGAATATATTAGGGTGATATAATTTAATTAAAATCAAATTTTAATTAAATATTAGATTAGAGTCCAACTCTAATTTAATTGAATTAACATTTTAATTTAGGATAAAACTCCTAACTAAAATAAAATTCAATTTAGGGTCAAAAGTTTATTATTTAAGTTAAAATCCAATTTTAACGAAAATATAAAAACTCGTCAATTTTAAATAAAATTTTAAACAGGTCAAAATTGATAATATGGGTCAAAACTCATTTAAAATAAAATTAAAAATCATTTTAATATTTAAATTCAAAACCATTTTGTAAATTACAAATCTAACCCAAGTTTAAAATTATAATAAGGGCCTTTCAATTTCGAAAATTTCAGAACAGGTCCCCTTTTCTAAAATTGCAAACTTAACCCTTTGAAATAATTGCAAAAAGAACACTCCTTTTAAAATTTGCAAATAGACCCTTTCTTCCATAATTACAGGCGGGGGCCTGCAATTTCTGAAATTGCACCAGAGGCCCCCGCCTCCACCTCTTCACCCGATTTCTGTAAACCCTAGAATTTCACCATTTTTTTTTATAATAATCAGCGGCGCCGGTGATGGCGCCGCAATGATTCACTGAGGCGGATCGTCGCCGCTTACATCGGCGTTCAGGCTGCAGGCTGTTGACTGCAGCGTGAACGCTGCAGTCGCTGCAATTTGCAGCGGCGACAATCGCCGCCGCTGCTGAGCAGCGCTCCCTGCAGCGGGCGACGCTGCAGGGTCCAGCGGCGGTGTTACCGCTGACAACCCCTCGACCCGACCTTTTTTTTCATTCAGATCCAAAATATTTTATCATCGTTCAGAAACATATTTTTAAAAGATGAAAAATATAATATTAAATTGCTAGATTCAAGAAAAATTAAACAATCAACTTTTGATTATTCAAACATGCAAAAACAATTTCTAACAAACACAAAGTAGGCTCTGATACCACTATTGGGAACCTACTTAATCATGCGCAGCGGAAGTAAATCAATTTTCGATTCCCAAACAGGATCTGCTATATGTTTAGATAGAAACTGTGATAGAAATAATACCTTTGATGAATTCTGCAAACTCTTTTGCTGATTCACGAACTCCAATGATCACGATCTGCAATCCAAGCTGTCCAATTGTTCAGCCTCCAATGGTGATCCACACAGAGAACAAGAATGACGGCTAGGGTTCTTTTCTTGTGCTAGCAAGAATAATGAAAATTCCATTAGGTTTTTCAAACCCTAACAGCCTATTAATATAAGTCCAAACGAGCTGGCTCATCTCTTAACTTAATCTGGTCCAACATTTAATTAATCAAATTAATTAAATTCGGTCCATGAATTAATTAATCCAATTAATTAATTTGGGCATATTAATAAGCAACCCAATTAATTAATTATCCAACACTTGTCAATTAATTAATTGGTAAATCTCATTCTTCTGATTCTCTTTTGTGTGTGACCCATTAGGTTCCCGATCACGATGTCTAACTACGTGAATTAATATTTTGATCTAATCAAAATTGATAAATTAAAATACCCTTTTAATTTATCATCAATTCACATTCGTCGTCCCAAATTGACATCTAGCAATGTGTCAGGGCAATACATGTGACGGGAAATGTCACGTGGCATGACAAAACCAAACTTGTTCGTTTACCGTGAAACTATAATCCCTTCGTCAATATGATCCGATCAATTACGAGATATGGACGTGTGTCAATCTCAATTATCGATCATATCTTTTATCCTACTGTTAAGTCAATGTAAGTAGAAAACTCTTTCCGACTTATGAGTTCACCTTGGCCAAGGATTTCATTATCAACTTAATTGGATGAAATGTAGATCATAATCTCTTACTATCTAAGAGTGACGAATCATCTATTGATCATTCACAACCTTCATATGATTCTTGACATACCCGAACGATGCCGTATTAGCGACCCTTGACAGAGCAACATCCGACACCACCAAAGTATAACTGTCCTCATATAAGGCACTATGATGACCTCAAGTCAAAGGACCAATTCCACTACCGAACGTTAGAGATTAACCACTGACACTCAGATAGTCTTCCATGTGGAATCTCTCAGCGGGTCTCCAATGTTTTGTTCTATAACAAAACATTCACGTGTTCATTCAAGTGTCACCACACTTTAGCTTGTGAGATCAACTACTTACTTCATAAGTAAGAAATGCCACACGTGATGGTCTATCCATAATAACGATATCCGTGTCTCGTTATTACATACAACCACGGACGATTTAAGATTCAGTCATATGTAATTTGTATCTCACAATCACAACTCTTTGTGATTAACAAATCACCAAAACTTGAATCTACGGATTCTATTATTTAATTAATTAGAATATTAATTCAATAATAGATCTTGCCATAAATGTGCATCGGTTATATATCTCTTCTATATAAAAAGTGGCTATGAAACGGAAGTTATTGTTTTTGACAGAAATTCTTGTTCCACCGTTAACTTTGATGAATTCCGTTAAGTAGCAATTAAGGCAGCCCATTTAAATTGTTAATTAATTAAGTTAATGAGTTAACATGGGAGTGACACGTGTAGTTTTATATGTTATTAATTGGTTCTTTTATAAATGAGAATGGTGAGTCAACCACATGATAGAATTGAAAGGGTGTCAAATTATTCTTTACTATTTCAATACCTTGATTTTGGGGATATCTGTAATGATGACATGTCACTTTTGTATTTTTGTGGATGGGAAATGAAGTCTTTTTATTTAATTGCATGAATTACCGGGATTGAGACATTGGAGGAAAAACACGGTAATTCATAGATTTTTATATACCGTGTAAAAGAAATAATTTTCTACCCAAAAGATAAAAAGAGAGAAGAAGAAGAAGACAATGTAGATACGTATTACGGACGTGAAGTAGAAATTGAAGTGTTGGGAAAATGAATTCAAGGAAATTGTCACCGTGTAAGCCAAAGTGAGAAAATGGATTCCCTAGAAAAAAGTGTCTATCAAACACATGAAAAACGGGAAAATGGAAAATGTTTTCATGGAATTGGATGGCTTTCAAATACACCCTTATATAATCTTATTTAATATTTGAAAATATTTATTTTAATAAACATTAAGTATTTGGAGTTTATTCGGCTATAATGGCAATTGCCCTTGCAAATGGTGGAGTAAGAACATAATTTTTAAACTCATTGCTAAAAAGTATGCATTTTTTCTGGAGAGTTTGCTAATGTCTAAATTAAATTCAAGTTCTACAGGGAAAGCATCCGGATTGGCAAGACTTTGTGGGTATTATTACTTTATTTGTGATAAATTCAACTATTAGTTTTATTGAGGAGAACAATGCTAGCAACGCAGCAGCAACTCTCATCGCCCATCTTGCTCCAAAAGCTAAGGTTAAATTGATATTATCTTATGTTGGACTTACCATGAATGGTTTGCCTTGTTTGTTTTTATCTGATAAATAATATGAATTATGATGTAGGTTTTTAGAGATTGGAGGTGGCGTGAGGAAGATGTTGCGATTTTAGATCTCGGTGATATAATCAGTATTAAACTTGACGATGTTTATTTTTTTTAATATATCACAACGTCTAATTATTTAACAATTATACAAACATTACATCATTAATTATTTAATTAACCAAAAAAATTATATCTTTATTAATAACAAATTAATTCTTAAACGAAATTATTAAATATAAACTAAGCAAACGTGCATTGCACGTTGCTTACACCTAGTATACATTAAAAGTGCTTATGTCCAAAGTTGATTGGACCTAGGGCATAACACTTACACAAGAGAGTTTAGCAAACAAGAACTGGGATTTCCCGAAAAATAGATTGCTGATATCGTTTTAGTACAACAATCACGATCCCTCTTTGTTAATGGGGATAGTTTTTTGAAGACAGGTTCAAGCATTTGATTGTACACATTTTCCAACCAGAACTTGATCTGGTCCGAAACAATGGATGATTGACACTTGACAGACTTGAGTCAACATAAAAGAAGTGATACTTAGAGGGAAGCCCAAGTAAAAGAAGAGGAGAAAAGTTAGAGAATGGGAAGACATCATTCTTGTTCCAGAGAGAACTTATATAAAATCATCGAGACAGCTTACCAAAAGGCTAGCTTCCAAGCCATATTTATACCAAGAGGACGGGACCTTCGCTAGGCTCTTCAATAGCCTCATTCTCTTCAATAAATCTATTCTAAGAGTCCAATAGACTCTATAGTTAAAATTTCAAATAAAGCGTTAATTTGATTCTCCAACTATAAAGGGCCAAATACACACTATATATTATAATTTTACTGTTACCATTCACATACTTATTTCGAAATAATGGAAAAATGACAACATAACCAATGGAGAAGTTAAGGGAAAAGGCAAACGAGAAATTAAAGTACCAAAAAAAATACTGCTCTTTATCTTTAATTATACGTCAAGATGCCCTTTAAAATTTAAAATCCTGCGCATTGGTGAAGAGGCTCGTAACTTAGCAAGTGAAATAGAAGATTGATGTATCCATAAATTTTGGACTTATCATGCATCCATAAATTTTGGACTTGGAATGGCTAACAAGCTCCAGGAAAAATTAGAAATTCGGAGGATTAGACGTGCCATATGCCATTAAACAGTTGCTTCAGTGACATTTTTGCTTTTCCTCGACCTCTTGCGTTTTGTACTCCTGTTTCTCGTAGTGTTATTGACTATCTCGCTTTCCTGCAATCAAAATCATCATCTCACTAGCAAATAAAATACACAAAAATAAATGATTTCTGATCATTTTGTATACCAGTAGAAACCCCCTTCCCCTCCAACACCCATGTGCGCGCACACGCACACCAACACGACAGTGGGATATGCAAAAATCCACAAGAATGAACTCAAAGTGCCTTATGAAGCACGAGCAATCTTACTTTTGTTCAGTTACACTTTTATACAACTTATTTGTAACGACCTGACCCCTAGTCCAAGCTGTTAACTTACGTACTGTTCGCTCGGGAAGGGATGCGAATGACTAGGCGTTCTAAGATATGGAAATAGTAAATTGGGTGAGGCTAGTATAGGAGTCCTTTCACAGTATAATTGTTCTCCCATATGCTATAGTGCAAGCTAAGTAAGTGGACAGGGGGTCATCTGCCCCCCAATCCATACCCCCCCCCCAACCAAAAACATTAAAGTTTACCCATTATTTGCATATTTTAACCAGTTTTTAGTCAAATCAAGTATTCTTCTAGTCTCAAGTTCAACAACTCTCTTGCTAGTTGCATGCTTTCTTATGAGAAGCACTTCTACAGGGCATGCTATCTGCCAATTTCCCCATAAAGAGAGAGAGAGAGTGGTCAAATGCTCCATTTGAAGTAACATTTGAGTGAACCAATGACTTATTGTAACACTTCACTTCACAAATGTTTTACATATATGACATTGTGATTTCTATTTGTCTACCTTTGGAGATACCTATATCAGCATGTGTTTGAAGGAATCGAGTTGTTCTAGGAAGGTAAAAGGAAGTCAGCTAGTTACCAAAATGTCACTAATTTCTGTGATGCACTTAGCAGTAGTTCTTCTGTCTTGCAAGTTCATGGGCTGGGTTGTTCTTTTTTGGAAGTTTATTAAAGCAAATCAGGGGAGCAGACCTGGCTGAAGGAGAGCCTTAGAGTGTGATGGGCATGGACATACCCATTTGAAACCTTGTTTTTTGATATGACACCCTAAATATCTAGATCAATGACTGGCATTCAGACCCTCACAATTTATTAAGAAACAAAGATGACGTGGGGAAAACATTGATCATGTCAATCAAGTTTCCCAGCTATTAATGGAAATTCTAACCTCATTAAAAATTTGGTTGATTACATACATGTACCTTATTCAATTAACAGTATACTCCTAAGTACATCCCAAGTTCGGGTCAAATGTTCAAAGGCAGGAAAAACAATTACTACAGGGAAAACCATTAATATTGATGCACCTTTTCTGAAGAAGCATTTATATTCCCATCAGTCTTCTTCTTCTTGCACGATAGAGGGTTCGGACCCTGAAATGCACAAAATAAGGAATAAAACCTGTGCTTGTCGAGACATCCTGTGGAGGTGTGTCATATGCGTATAACAATTACTACAATATGCTTCAGTGATTACAAAACAACCAACTTGCATTGAGAAACTTAACCCATGCCCATTTAGAAGTAGCAGCAACAAATAAAAGAAATAAGGAATTAGAACTACACAGATATGGACTTGGATTCAAAGCCTATTCCACTGTCTTTCTCCCCACTTCCCAGGAGCGGAACGTTTTGGACACAGTTTAGAGTAAAAAAAAGACTATATGAATCTTACCTTAGCTCTCTTTCGCTTGAACTGAACCTGATCCATCACATTTGTTCTCTCTCTTTTAACGTTTGCCTTGACAACATGAGTATCTAACATATGATCTTCAATGCTGTCATTTGCATCAGAAGCATCCGCTGCTCCTTCAACTGCTACTTTCTTCGTTTTCTTCAACAATTTATGCTCCCACTCATTCATATGTGATCGTTCTTCTTCAGCAGTCTTGGCAGACTGGTGTTGAAATCCTGATGGCCGCTCAAGAAAGAGAGAATTTCTAAGAGCATATACAACAGGCACACCAGGTATCTGCCACCATAAGTTGTTCAAAATTAATAGACGTACAAATGTATGTATGTCCATATGGATTACATCAATCTGATAATAACTTAAACAAGGGATACAACTTTTTAAATTAACGCACTTGAACACACACAACCATCTCTTGAGAACTAGACGTTTGAACCATCAAAATAGACAGGATTAAGCATAAGTAACATATATTAGAAGGGAAAAAGCTGTAGAAACCTCTTGCAACTTCCTCCTTAACTCAGCATCCTGAGTTCCAACAAAGAAATGCTCAGGGTTCTTTTCTCCAATAACTTCCGTTATGCAGGCCACGGCACTCTTTCTCTTGTCATGATCACATCTGTGGAACAGATTCCATGCATAGAAAGGATCAGGTCAATGACTAAATTCTCCAGTGGTAGGCTTCTTAACTTGAGTAAATTCGTATACTTCTGTATTTGTTTGACAAAGACCACTATCATAGAAGTATCGGTTAAAAACCATTCATCGACTATCATATCAATAACGGAAGATTGAGAGATGGGGTGAAAAGATGGCTGACCTTGCAGTTATAAGATTATGGGCAGCATTAAGCGAATCAGAATATGAGTCACCAAGGCTTTTCAACTCTGCAAGAACACATCTGTGACCAAAAAGTTGAAAATCTACTGAATTAACGAATAAAGTGTCGGCTCAAGAGGGAAATAAGCTTAAACTTCTAAGTATATAAGATGGGACGCAAACAATATAATAAATATGAATAAATGAGGAACATTGCTAGGTCAAATTTCTTAACCTCGTAGTAAAGATTTTGACTGTTGCGCCAAGGATATTCGCCAGAGCAGTGTCAGCTGGAATGATGCGGTTTGCCAGAAGATGGTACACAAAAGTCCCATCGCAAAGAACTTTGAAGGGCTCTCTAAAACCAAAGCAAGCTGTGTAAAATCTCACAGCTCTGCGATGACGCTTTTGCTTCTTCACCTTCATCTTTCTTCTAATAACATATAACAGACTGATTTCAATAGCATAAGACTAGAATTAAAAGAGAAGGTGAAGAACAATCAAACAATAATTTCCCGTGTGCATTGTGCACACATAGACATTAGCTGCCGAAGTTTTGTGAAATATAATTGAAGGAAAAACATCTAAAATGCTGATTTCATCAGAATAATCTAACAAGAAAGGGGAAAAAAAAAACGAAATTCATATTTTCAGAACAAAAGATAGTAGGATAAAGAAAACAAATTACCTTTTTATTCTCAAATAAGTTTCAACAGCAAAAAGTTAATAAATTAAAGATAGTATTAATAAAAAAAATGGATTCAGGAACCCTAAAAGCTGTGAAAAGGTAGGAGAGGTCGACAGTTTTAAGGGTTTAACCCTAAACCCCTGAAGATTCATGTTTCTATGAATCCGGGTCGGATATTTTATTGGGTTAAACACGGGTCGGACCAAACACGTGTTTAAATGTGTAAAACGTAAAAGATACAACCATACCAATAAAGAATCAGAGATATGGGGCTCTCGGCTTCAAAGCGAGTCGCACTCGCTCTTCACAACTCGCCCGAGTTCAACGCAGCCTCCGAATCAGCATACACTCAGTGCCTCTCTCTAGCCCAGCACGCCTTTCCCGGAGTCAAACCCTACCAACTCTTCACCGCCACGGAAAACCTCCACCACACCCTATTCCGTTCCCTCCCGCTCATCTCCAAGTGGGTTCCGCATCCCCCGAACCGGGACCAGGTTGACCGGGCTTATAAAACTGTTCTTTCTCGCCGGTCAGTTCGACAAGTTGAAAGTGATGAGTCGTTGCTTGATGAAGTGGAATTCAAAGCGTTCTCCGTGGAGGTTTTTACAGACGCCGTCATTTCGAACGCTGGTAAGGAGGTGTTGAAGCGAGTGCCACTTGGGGTTGCTGGGATTGCTGGTGTTGGGTTGATTGTGAAGCCCGGGAAGGGAATTATTGGGGCTGCAGTTGGAGCCTACGCGCTCGGTGTTGCAACTGCGATTTATCTCAGCCTGTAAGGTAAATGTAATTTATGGTGTTAAAGAATGTACGTTAAAAAAAATATTTTATTTATGTGTAATATTATTATATTGAAAAATGTGTAATTGAAAAGAAGGTCGATAATGTATTGGAATTAAAAGAGTCCAAACAGGGGGCTGAGAATGGCTCTAAATAAATAAAAATATTTTTTAATAAATTTAATAAAAATTAATGGAATATATAATTTGTAAATTTCATAAAATATATTATTAAAATTAATTTTTACTCTAACTTAGATAGTTAATTTAATCTTAATTTTAATATTTTTTTTTGGCCAAATCAAATATGGGCCAACTCTTGTTTGCCCCAAACCGTTTGCGAATAATTGTGCCCATAAAGCTTTAATATGAATGATGATTGAGAGTCTCACATACAATTTTAGTTATAGTTTATCGGCGAAAAAACATATAAGAATCTTTACTTGTTTGGGCAGATATTTTCAAAATTGAAAATCTGGGATATGTTATGTTCTATCATTTTAGATGTTATAACATTTATTTTATTCTAAATTGATTTTCAGAAAATCCCACCGCCATGATGTTAATTCCTGTTAGGTACTAACCAAAACGAAATTATTGAGATAAAGGCCACCAATATAACTAACTAGCTACTGCATTGAGCCTAGTGATGGCCAAAAAATTCGTCCCGCCCCGTCTTGGGTCACGGGGTGGGCGGGGCGAGGAACCCGCCTCATGAAGAATAAAAATAATTAATTACAAATTACAAAAAAAAATTAGTTAACTAAAAAAAATTAATTTCAGGCCAGCCTCTCATGGCAGAACTAAATGAAATATTGGTCTGCGAAACTGTATATGAAGCTGGTCTTTGGAAAAAGAAAGTTGATCCAAAGTCTCTTCAGCTTTTTGAACTTTTACCTCTAGCAATCCAGGATCAATTGATGCTTAAAAGGGATCCACATGGAAATGTCCAGAAATATGCTTTCACATTTTCAATGTTTAAATTCATATTTTTGAATATTGATGTGTAGGTGGGTTATACGTTATAACCCATGATTTGAAAGGAATCACTAATAAATCATAAGATAGACCGCAAACTGTAGAAAGCTACATTATTCTGAGAAAGATTACTGGATTGAAATAACCATTGTCTGGTGTTCTATCCAAATTCAGAGTGGATGTTAATACCATCATGAATTTCTCTCCAACATGCATAGGATAAATGTTAGAGTTGATATAAAGGACCATGAACATGTCAAACTGATCACTCTTCACAGTTATTCGAGTCACTAAAGAATACATTAGGATGTTACGATTATGATCTAAGTTGAAAATGTGTAAGCCCCTATTTGAGTCCCATTATTTAAAACTCGTTTTTCTCCAAACTCATTCTCAACAATAGATTCTCCTAAAAAAACTAATTTAGAATTAAATAAATGTTATAACATCCAAAATGATGGAACATAACACAACCTAAATTTACAGTTTTGAAAATATCTGCCCAAACTAGTAAAGATTCTTATATGTTTTTTTGCTGGTAAACTATAACTAAACTTGTATGTGAGACTCTCAACCACCATGCATATGCTCAACTATCTGTATCTATTCTCCCATGGCTTCTTTTAATACGTTTTCTGCATCTACAAAATCAAAACCTTAATAAACAATCTCTATCCGTGAAGCCCACTATTTTTTCTCCATAAAAATCACCAAGCCTATTTCTCTCCATACACTCGAAAACGAGTGCTAATTGTTTTAAGAGAGTGAACGCTCTAATTATATATGGTTATGGATGAAATATGAGATGTTATATCTTTATCAAATTTTTTACCATCTAGATTCAATCCTTCAACTCGAAATATATCTTCAAAAAAGGTTTCCACCATCTTTGTAGCAGCAAAATGCACTAATCTAAATCTACAAAATTTTATCAGAATATGACACAAATAACCTAATACGAACAAAGAATTAAAACAAGGCAATGTAACAACAATAATAATTAGCAATTCACCAATGAATAGTGAAAAAAATCACAAAGATAGAATGTAGACTATTTCGTTATTTTATGGTATTAATTGATTCTTCTACTAGATGGTCACATGTTTGCCTACTTTCTATTAAGAATGTAGCTTTTCCTAGACTACTTGCTCAAATCATAAATTACATGCGCAATTCTCCGATTACTCAATAAAGACTATTCGTCTTAACAATGCTGGTGAATTTAGGTCACAACATTCGATGATTATTGTATGTCAATTGGAATTGTTGTTGAACATTCGATTGCGCATGACCATAACAAAACGGTTAGCGGAGTCATTTATTAAACGTCTGCAACTTATTGCTAAACCATTACTTATGAAAACAAAACTCCCAACTTTTGTTTGAGGTCATGTCATATTGCATATTGTGTCATTGGTTCGTTTCAGACTAACTGTATATTATCAATATTCACTTTTGCAACTAGCATTTGGTCATGAACCTAATTTTTCTCACCTGCGAGTTTTTGGTTGTGCTGTTCAAGTCCTTATTTCACCCCCCAAAATGAACTACAATGGGTCCCCAACGAAGACTTAGGATTTATGTGGATTTTGCAGATTGTCATTTTGATGAAATGAGTTTCTCGACTTTAGGAGGGAAAAAATATATTCTGATAAACAAGATAAAATTTCTTGAAATGAAACAACTCTATCTCATTTTGATTCCTGTAGCAATCAATGTGAACAAGAGGTTGAAAAAATAATTCATTTGCAAAGGGTTGTAAATCAATTACCGATGCATTTATCGACATAAGAAAAGTGACGGTCATATATATCAGCAAAAAATATTCAAGCAAAAATTGATGTCCCTACAGGACAATTTGATGTAGCAAATGAATCTTAAATAAGCCATAAGCGTGGCGGGTCAATTGGTTCAAAAAACTCTGTACCTTGAAAAAGAAAAATACAAGAGAAAAACCAACCAAAAATTTTAGAAGAAATAACATTAGAGAAAGTCAAACAATAAAATATTGAAAATATGGTTCCTAAAAACTCAGAAGTGTTAGAAAATAATGAGATTTCAATAAATTATATGTTATCTCATAAATCATGATAGCGAAATAATGTTGTTACAGACGATATTTTTGCCTTTAACATGGCTCTTAATATTATGCAAAATGAGGATCTTGAATTACTATTAGTTAAAAACTGTCAAAATAAAAATGATTGGCCAAAGTGGAAAGAAGCCACACAGGTGGAATTGAATTTCTTAGAGAAACGGAAAGTGTTTGGACATGTAGTTCGAATACCTGAAAATGTAATCCATATTAGATACAAATGAGTTTCTGTACGAAAGAGAAATGAAAAGAATGAAATTTGATCGGAACTTTTGAAGAGCTCAACAAAACTACAGATTATTTAAAAAATAAATTTGAGATGAAAGATTTGAAAAAAAAAAACAAATTGTGTCTCGAGTTGCAAATTGAAGATTTCACTGAAAGATTATTTGTTCATCAATCTACATATACAGAAAAAGTCTTACAATAATTTTATATAGATAATGCATATCCATTGGCATCACCTATGGTTGTTCGATCACTTGATGTAAAAAATTATCATTTTCGTCCACTTGAAGATGAAGAAAAAGTTCTTAGTCCTGAAGTATCATATCTTAGTGCAATTGGAATATTAACTTATCTTACAAATTGTACTTGATCCGACGTAGCTTTTTCTGTAAATCTCATTGCATGATATAGCTCTACACCAACACAAAGACATTAGAATGGTGTTAAACATATTTTTCGTTACCTAAAGGGTACTATTGATTTGGGATTATTTCATTCTCAAACGTCAGGATCTGTTTTAGTGGGATATGCAGATGCATGTTATCTCTTTGACCCACATAAAGCTAAATCACAAACAAGATACGAGTTTACACGTGGAGGAACAGGTATATCATGGAGATCTGTGAAACAATGAATGACAGTAACATCTTCAAATCATTATTAAATTATTACAATTTATAAAGCAGACCGAAAATGTATATGGTTGAGGAACATAACCCATCATATCCAAGCATCATGCGTATTAATTTCAACAAAAGATAGTCCAACAATTTTGTATGAAGATAATGTTGCTTGTGTTGCACAACTCAAGTGCGATTATATCAAATGTAACATGACGAATCATATTTCTTCAAAAAAAATTCATACATACGAGCTTAAGAAAAATGGCGACATCAATATTCAACAAATTCGTTCAAGTGACAATGTGGCGACAAATATCTACATTCAAGAAATTGGTTCAAATATTGGAATGCGCCGACTCAAAAATTTTCAGTGATCAACATCAGGGGAATAACTGTACTTTTTTTCCTTCGCTTAGGTTTTATCCCACTAGATTTTCCTAGCAAGATTTTAATGAGACGTGATTTATATTTAATACTCCAAAATAATTGTACTTTTTTTTCTTCGTTTGATTTTTTTGTCCAATTGAATTTTTATCAAACAAGGTTTTAACGAGGCATTATTGTACAAATAATCATCAAATGGGAAGTGTTGTAAAATAATGAGAAAAATATTGATGATTATTTAGTATTATCATAATATATAGATAAGTCTTATCTAGTTTAAAAAGTCAATTTCATTCCAATTGTAACTCTTATTTTAGACCCTATAAATACTGATTTTGATTCTCAATAAAATATACAAGTGTATTGACTTTTATTCTCTCTTATCTTTTCTCTCTTTTACAACATTTATATTATTTTTTCCCCAATTTTTCTGTGCTTGACACAGATTCTTCTGAAAGGGCAGTTGACGGTTCCTGTCCAAACGGTTTGTGTTTGTTGATGACACAACTTTTCAGTTGTTGTGTCTTTTGGACACAACTTTTCAACTTTTATAAATTGGCCCATATACCCATGGTTTCATACACTTCAAAAATCAATTCTGATTTTATTCTTCTTCCAAAGATTTTCATTCGACCCTACATTATTGATATTTTACAATTCAGCCTCTAAAAATTATTTTCTTGCATTTTAGTCCTCCGAATTTTGGAAAGATCAAAACGTGAGTAGGTTCATCGGGATTTGTAATTTATAGTGCTACTATTGCAAATCGAGGTGCCTGTATCTTGGGAGACGAGTGTCGGAATACTATCAGCACCATTGCGGGACATTATCGTCTTAAGGAGAAAGAATCGAACTCTTGCCTTGACCATTTTATAGCATTAAATTTTCACGACGTTGTATTGCCCAAATCAATTCACGTTAATATCATTATTTTTCAACTTCCAACAATCTTAAGACGATAATGACAAGTAATACTGAATTTGTCGTACCCCCTAATAATGCTCACGGGGGGAAATCGAAAAATTCACAGGAGTGGATTTTAAAAGATAGCAACAGAAAATATTGTTTTATCTCATGACTCTGAATTTGGCAAAATTCTTGAGTGAAGATGCTCCAACTGTTGGGGAGGGTGAAACAGATTCTAAAAAACGAGCAACATTCGATGCATGTAGTTATAGTGTCTTCTTGTATAGGAACTACATCCTCAATTGCCTGACAACACACTATACAACGTATACTATTCTATCAAGATAGCTAAATTATTATGGGATTCCTTGGAAAAGAAGTACAAAATGGAAGACGTCAGATTGAAAAAATTCGTTGAAGGCAAATTCCTGGACTTCAAAATGGTAGATTTTAAATCAGTAATGAATCAAGTCCAAGAGCTACAAATCATCTTCCACGATATACATGCGAAAGGTATGAAGCTCTATGAGTCGTTTTAGGTCACTGCGATTATCGAGAAATTACCACCGATGTGGAAAGATTTCAAGAACTACCTAAAACATAAACGCAAGGAAATGAGACTTGAAAATTTGATTGTACGATTAAGAATTGAGGAAGATAATCATAATTCTGAAAAGAAATCTAGAAAGTTGCAAATGGAGGCTAAATGCAATTTGGTGGAACCAAATACTAGCAAGAAAAGGAAGCACTCGGGTAATGGCAAGCAAAAGAGCAAGACCAAGAAATTTAAAGGACATTGATATAACTGTGGTAAGCCTAGTAACATTGTAAAGGACTGCCGATAGAAAAAACAAAACAAAAAGGATCAAGTACACTTGACCGAGGAAGACAGGTTGTCTAACGGTGTGTCTAAACTAATGCTCTCAGCTGTTGTTTTTGAAGCAAATATGGTGGACAATTTGCACATACACTACAACAAAAATAACTTTTTACAGCATATTTTTACGGCGCGCAATTGACGCTTGCCGTAAAAAGCGACTTTTTACATCGTGCAAAAAAAATGTGCCGTAAATTATCAATTGCATAAAGTATTTACAGCGTACATTTTCTGCACATCGTAAATGATCAATTGCTTACACTATTTACGGCGTTCATATGCGCACGCCGTAAATTGTAAAAAAATATGACTTTTTTACGGCATGCAAAATTTTTCTATTAAGTGAAACTGTTGAATAATTTTTCTGTACTTTGAAAATAATTTCTTTACTCTCAACTAGATTTTAAAATTCTAATTGCTGCTTAATTTTCCATTTGCTGTGTGATAAACTGGTTATAGATGGAAATGCAAGAAATTGCCGGCAACATTTTTCTAAATCTTGATGATAATATGTGTATCGTGTTTTTGTTAATGGACTATAAAGTGCCATTTGAAGACCAATTTGGCACATGAAGATTGTTTTCAAGAGCCAGTTCTTTCTATGATGCATGATAAACTAGCATTTGCTTATGGTGTTTATTAATTAACGGTGAGAATTTGTCATATGTACTACGTTGATTAGATAAAAGTTAATGTATTTCTTGATATACTTTTAATTTACATGCTCATTCTAAGTTTATTAACTATACCCTTATTGTTTCTATGGTGTGCAAGGAGTTACTATTTTATGGGATAGCTAAATTGTTGGTCAAAAAAGTTAACTTTGATATGGTCCAATCATTTTTTTTTGAAGTAGTAGTCTTTTGAAAAATTGTTAAGATGAACTTTACATTGACATACTGTATTAAACCGTATTCAATATTTTTATTTATCGAAATAATGAAAACTTTGATTATTTATGGATTAAATTTGTTTTATTATTATTATAGGTTTGCGGGTGATCAAATAAATAAAAAAATTTAAAAATTTAATTTGATATTTACGGCGTACATAAGCATGACGTAACTTCCAAAATATTTTACGGCGTGCTTAAAGCATACCGTAAATTGCAACATTTACGGCATGCATTTTAACATGTCGTAAAAAGTGAGACCTTTTATGGCGTGTAGCTGAACGCCGTAAAACTTACTTTTTACTGCATGCAACTACACGCCGTAAAATTGATTTATGACATGTTAGTAAAAAGTGGTTTACATTTTACGGTGTGTAGCTGAATGCCGTAAAAACTCATTTACAGCATTCTATAGACGTTGTATTTTGCACTCCGTAAAAGGTACACCATTTTTTACAGCATGACTTTACATGGCTTGCAGCCGCATGCCGTAAAAAGTACATTTTGTTGTAGTGACATTAGTGTTACTCGTCATGTTTGTTCAGATAAGGAGATGTTTTCATCTTACACTCTTATCAATGGACGACAACTACTCATGGGCAACTTGGCGACATCAAAAGCGCTGTTGGTTTAGGTAAAGTAGTACTGATGATGACATCAGGGAAAGAAGTAACACTCATTGATGTACTGTATGTTCCCGATATTCACAAAAACTTAGTGTCTAGAGCTTTGTTAAGCAAAAATGGGTTTAAGCTAGCATTTGAATCTGACAAGTTTGTACTCACCAAAAATGGTATGTTTGTAAGCAAGGGGTACTTAGCCAATGGGCTATTCAAAATGAATGTAATGCCCGTACTCCGTGATTTTGATATTAATAAAAATAAATCTTCTACTTACTTGATTGAGTCTTCTAACTAATGGCATGATAGGTTCGGACATGTAAATGTTAATACTTTACGTAAATTTGTAAGTTTAGATTTATTTTATTATATTTCGTTTGATCAAAATCATCAATGCGAAACATGTATAGAGGCTAAATTAGCTAAAACACTATTTCATTAAGTTGAAAGGAACTCGAATCCTCTAGAACTAATTCACAGTGATATTTTGTGATTTAAAGTTTATGCAAACTAGATGAAGTAAAAAGTATTTTATTACTTTTATATATGATTGCACAAAGTGCTGTTATGTCTATTTGCTAAGGAGCAAAGACGAGGCCTTAGAAACATTTAAACAGTATAAGAATGAGGTTTAGAATCAACTAAGCAAATGAATAAAAGTTGTTCATAGTGACAGATGTGGGAAATATGGAGCACCAATTGAAGAATTTTGTTTAGATTTTGGGATTATTCATCAAACTACAACTCCTTATTCACCTTAGTTGAACAGTATTGCGAAATGCAAAAATTGTACTTTGAATAAAATGATGAACGCTTTGTTGATTAGTTCTGATTTACCTCAAAATTTGTGGGGAGAAGCAATTCTATCAGCTAACCACATTCTAAATAAATTACCACACAAAAGTAGGAACGAAACTCCTTATGAGTTATAAAAAGGTCATAAACCTTCATACAAATACTTAAAAGTGTGGGGGTGTTTGGCTAAAGTAGAAATATTAAAGCCTAAACAAGTTAAAATATGGCATATGGCCATCGATTTCATATTCATTAGATATGCTAATAATAGTAGTGCTTATCAGTTCCTCGTACATAAGTTCGACATTCCGAATGTATATGAAAATACTATCATTGAATCTAAGAATGCTGTATTTTTTGAAGACAAACTTCATTGTAAGGAAATGAAAGAGATAAATTCGCAAAAAATGAACTTATGATACTGCAATTAGTAATCATCAAAGTGATGAACCAAAATGTCTATATCTTTTGCTCCAGATTTTTTAACCTATTTCTTAGAAAATGAGCTTAGGACATTTGATGAAGCAATGTCTAGTCCAGAAGCTCCATTCTGGAAGAGGCTATCAATAATGAAATTGATTATATTATGCATAATCATATATGAGAGTTGGTAGATCTCCCACTCGGTACAAACCGTTAGGTTGTAAATGAATTTTAAAAAAAAAAAATTAAAGATTGATGAATCAATTAATAAATATAAGACCAGATTGGTAGCTAAAAGATTCAAACAAAAAGAAAACCTTGATTTTTTGATACATACTCACATGTGACAAGGATAACATCAATTAGAGTATTAATTGCAATTGTAGCATTGCATAATTTGGAAATCCATCAATGGACGTGAAATCAACTTTTTTAAATAGTGAGCTAGAAAAAGAAATTTACATGGAACAACCTGAAGGGTTCATTGCTCTTGGACAGGAGAAAATGTGTGTAGGCTTTTTAAGTCGTTATATGGACTAAAGCAAGCGTCAAAACAATGACATGCAAAATTTGACAAAACTATGTTGTCAAATGATTTTAAGATTAACGAGTGTGATAAATGTGTTCATATTAAAACCACAACTAATGCATATATAATCGTATGTCTATATGTTGATGATATGCTAATTATGGATAGTAACTATGATATCATAACAAGAAAATGTTGACAAAACATTTTGACATGAAAAATATTTGTATTGTAGATGTAATATTAGGAATTAAAATCCTTAAAACATCCGAGGGACTTGTCTTATCTCAATCTCACTATATTGAGACTATTCTTAAGAAGTTTCATATATATGATGAAAGTCTAGTTAAAACACCGGTAGACCTAAGTCTGCATTTGGCCAAACATAAAGGCAAATCCGGATCTCAATTAGAGTACTCTTAAATAATAGGCAGACTAATGTATATTACAAATTGCATTCATCCGAATATTGTATATGCAGTGAACAAACTTAGTAGATATACAAGTAACCTAAATAATGACAATTGAAAGACATTAGTAAAGATTCTTAGATATCTATGACACACCTCAAATATTGAATTACATCATACTAGATATCCAGTTATATTAGAAGGATACAATGATGCTAGTGGGTGGTGCAGTCGTATCTCGGAAACCCTCTAAACAAACATGTATAGCCCGATCCACGATGAAACCTGTGTTCATAGCTTTTGATAAAGTTGGAAAGGAAGCAGCATGACATACATGGATTTTCATTATACATCATAAGCCAAACCCTTCCAAAACAAACATGATACATGTGCTAATCACGTAGAGATTCAAAATATGAGATCAACCATATATTGACAAAGTAACACGCTTTCAAAACAAATATGATAAACGTTTACAAATTCCGGCATTGACGGCCATCATTATTTTTGGCGTCATATCATGTTATTTTGACACATGTCTACTAATGCATGTTACACTCAACAATAGTATTTATGCTTTAGACATCAAGTTAGTATTTCTCAAGTTAAATGGTTGCACAGGATTGTAGTATATTAAATGTGATAACTAATTTATTGGAAAGAAAAAGAAAATGAATTCCAATTCTTAGTAGCCTAAGAAACAGAAATTGACTTCAAAATTTTATTAAGTCCACTAGATTTAGTCATAAGTTCTATATTAAATAGTGGTTGGACATTTATATTACAATGTTATGACAAGTTCATGGTTTTCGACATCGGGCCGGGAATGGACAAGTATTTATTACTAGGGAAAATTTCATATTTCAGAGATTAAATATTGCCAATATCAAAACAAAGAAATACAGTTTAAAACTTCAAAAACCAGTTATTAATTAAATTGTGTTTATGAAATAATTAACTAAAAATATATTTTATTAATTCAATATATTAAGGTCATAATTTATAGTATTTAGTTACAAATTATTTATCGATTATGAATAAAAAAAATTTATAGGTCAATTTATTTATCGATCACAAATCATAAATTTTATAAATCGTAACTCAAAATTTTAGCTTACGTATTATTTATTGATCATAAGTTATAGGTCACAATAAATTGGAATGGGTCACAATTTCAAATAATTGGTCACACGTTATTTATTGATAAAAAAAATAATCAATTTACTAATTACCATCAACCAAATAATGGGTTACAAACCCTACTATAAGCCATCATACCCATAATCACCACACCATCGCCACAACCACCGCCAACATCACCATCATCTCACCAACACAGCCAACATCACCACTACCACCACCCAACCACCAACTCACCGTCAACACCACCTTACAATTTGTAACAAACAAAAATAGGAAAAGAACCTAAAAAGTCGGCACCGTCACATCACCACCGCCGCCACCACCAACATCACCTTACAATCCGAAACTCATAAAAATAAACAGAAACAAAAAAGATAGCACCAACTCATCACCACACTGCCACTGCCACTGCCACTGCCTCTGCCACCACTACTACAAACAAAACCTCATAATCTATAACTCTTAGAAAAACAGAAACAAAACATCGCAGTCCCTACCTCACACCGCTACCACACACCATTCCTTACAATCTGTAAAGAAACCAAAAAAAAGGGTGTGCTGAGAGTGAATTGAAAACAGCTGTGGCGTCCATCATCGCCACACAGCAAAGATCTGAAGCTGACACTGCGTACGATGCTCAAAACAGTGCCACACATGGATGTGGCTTATTTTTACTTGGCGAAGAGAAAGAGATCACGTGGCTTGAGACGAAGATAAAGACATGAGAGCAATGTGATGTGAGTCAGAGAGAGAGAGAAGATCATAGAGCAGCGTGACATCACAATGAAGTGCACAGATGCATAGCGGCGTTAAGAGGATATCTTCAACGACGACGATCCATGTAGGGATGTCAATTTGGTTCGTCGACTAAGGCGGCCAGTGGCTCAACTCGAGAAAGCCCGAGCTGGGCTGGCTCATGGCTTGGTAGAACCGAGTTAAGGCTCGGGTGGAGCCTATCATTAGCCATTTTCAGTCCGTAATGTGTCGAGCCTAAAAAGAATTAATAAAAATATATGCAAAATAAAAAAAAAAAAAAAAAAAAAATTTAGTCGCACAAGGCTGCCTGACCGGTAACAGTTAAGATAGCACATACAATTGTCTAACATTGCAGGCAAACAATAATTGCCCTAAAAGACAGCTATATGATTTTAAAAAAATTATTCAAGGTAGCTATTGCTGCCTTGTTTAGCTTTCTTTACAAAGGTAGCAATAGTTGTCTTAACAAGTAGCTATATAATAAAAAAATAAAGAACGAGACGGCTCAGCTCTCTAAGGCCCAAGCCGAAAACTCGGGTCGAGCCTAGATTTTTTGACAGAGCAAAATCTTGACTGGTTTGGTCAAAAAAGACCGAACAATATTTACTCGAGCCGAGCCCAAGTTTTAAGTTTTGGATCATAAGACGACTCAACTTGATTCGTTAACATCCATAGGTCCATATGAAGGAGAAGATAGAGAATGGAAAGATATAAAGAGAGAAATAAGAGTTGAAAGTAATTAGGGTTTAGGATTGAATTTGGTGGGGTTTGATGGGGTCGGGTGAATGGAGGTCAGTTTGGTGTCTGAATTATTAATTCTATAATATTATCATTAGTATTGATTTAATATTTAATTTTTGTATAAACAAACTTTAAATCTAATTTTTGAAATTATAACTCAAAAGAAAATTGGTTATATGTAATTTCCACTTATTAGTAAGGAGCTTGAAGCCCTTGGACTCTTTCTCTAGTAATGCATTAATCGGCCCATTAGACCTGAGGGTGGGTAAAACCCAGTCAAACCTACCAAAATAGCCCAAATCGAACCAACCCGACTGGTTTGAGTCTTTTTTGCTATTTTTACAAAGGTTGGATGTGTTGGTTGTGTAGGCGCATTAGATTAGATAGAGTTATGGGTTAACTCATGAAAATCGAATAAATCTGTCCAACCCAACCTGGTTATATTTATGAGCATGATGTTGATTGGATGAAATTGAGTCATTGTGTTTCTTCACGCAACCTCCAGGAGCTACAATATTCAGAAAGACCTAGATTAAAATGTGAGTTTTTGTTGGGAAATTTTGTGCAATAGTTGAAAAGTTTGAGGAAATCGTAGGCAAATTATATACTCCTAATTAATTAGGTTCTATATACGCAAACATAATATATGAGAAGCCTTGAATATAGCACAAGACATGGAAACTCTTAGAATAATATTATAAGACTTGGATAGAATGCATTTTACAAAAAATAGTATAAGCAAATACATATTCAACACAAAAATATTTTGACCGCCAAAAACATTTCTTGGCTTCAAACAATTTATGCTCCGTTCGGTACCGATTAAAATTGAAAATATAGTCGTTATTGGGTCTCACTCGTCTAATAAAAGTCAACAATAACGATTAATTTTTCAATTTTAATACGATTTTAATCTCTATCGAACGGGCCCTTAATATCAATCTGTCCATGTAATATTTCCGGGCATGAAGTGCCAAAATAATTCAGATTTTTTTTAATTATTTCAACTATAGAGACCTAATATTATATAAATTATGAGTCAATTATAAATCCGTCCAAATCGACCCGCCTACTATAATCTTTGTTGACAAGTTGTCCCAAACCGACAAACACAACTCAACCCGACTGATATTTAATTGGATTCAGTTTCAACCTTTACACGAGCTAGATTGTGTTCAATGATGATCAAACTGATCATGTTGGGTTAGACTTAGATTGAGACAAAAACCGATCCAACCCACCTATGCCCACCCCTAATTAGACCAATGGAGCTCGCTCTCATTTAATTGAGGCTCGACACAAGCCTAATACGTATGACCTTTGAGTCCACATAATTACACACGTTTGGTTGTAATGTATTTTTGTTTTTGTTTTTGTTTTTTTTTTTCTCTAGTTAAAATTACAAGGCTGTAGGTTTTTAGGGAACCTTAGGGTACTAGCATTGTGGCAATTGGGCACGGAGAAGAAATAAGTATAACAACCCAATTTTTTTCTCATTCGTGTAGTGAATTCAAACTCATCACGTAATTCCACAAGTGTATGAAATGTGATAAATGATAATAGTGAATTTTGAATATAAGTATGGTACTCACGGAGGTAAAGTACTTACTATCAATTGTTATCTTAAATCTAGCTTTAATCTAAATTAATGTAGTAAAAGCTTATCAAAACAATTTTTTTTTAACTAATTTATACAAAACTAATCTAATTTAACCTAACTAATTTTATTTGTGGAGGACTTTTACGATTAAGTGGTTAAGAACTCCGATTCCACTTAGGCTATCAATATTCATTCAATCAAACATCATTCGACCCCTTTTTTATAATAACAGAGTTGACCAATGTTAGCTAATAGACTTTCCCAATCAAAACTAGCCCTACTCACATACTCAAATTTATTATATCTCTATATAAATTCATACACATGTAAAAGCATTAATTTGTAGGAATTCAATTAAGATTGTATACGCTATAACTATCTCTCGTTCTCTTATAAAAACATGTCACCTATTGCAAGAACTAAACAAATATACCTTATTTCGTTCTCAATATCGTCTTTAAACCAGCCAACTGGTGATCAAGCAACTGAATGTCAATTAAGCACTATAAACAATTAACACACATCAGATTTACATGAAGTCTTTTGAACTAAATAAATATTAAATCTAATCCACATCTTTCATCATAACAATCAGTTATTTATCCATTCCTAATTGTGGAATACAGAAATAAAAGGATTAAAAAATCACCGAATTCAAGCAATAAATAAAGAAAAAATCGTAAAGTTGTTCCTTGACACCCAATTTCAATAATGGGTCATCAATCTTCTCTTTAGAGTAGGTATATCTCTTGGTCAATTGTGTTCTTCAATCTTCAAATCTTAAATTGAAATACAAATCTTGAGGGTTTGATGTATTTGAATGTGTAATTTTGCCTCAATATTGCATATCTTAATTATGGTCTAAAATAGGGTTCCAAGTTGACAGAGAACCATAATTTTAGTCAAATTAGGATATTTTAAATTGCTGAACATTATACTTTCAGTTGTTTAAATTGGTCCATGTTTCGTGTTTCTTTCAGATTGAATCCTTATATATTGCAAATAAAGTCTTTCAACTTCCAAACTTGATTCCTTGGTCCCAACTTCTAAAATATGTCCAACTTTACTCAATTTTAGAAAAATTATCACTTCTTTTCATCCGTTCTCATCCAATATCAATTTTCAGTGAACAAGTATGACTAAGTACGAAGCATGTAATAACCACTTCCAATGACTACTTTTAATGGCCAAGATAAGTGTAATTCACAGACTATGAGTGAAACATCTTCGTTTCCATATTTGAATGACTAAGATAAGTTTAATTCACGGACTATGGGTAGAACTTCTTCGTTTCCATATTTGAATGTAAATATAATAATGATATTTGAAAACATGCTTCAAATCTATAGGATTTGAACTCTGATTTTCTCAACATTGCAGAGTAGCAATGAAAAAGGTACAGTTCTAGTTTACCTCTGCCCATCAATTTATTATATAATCCGATGATAACAAAGATGTCGTTCTTGCACAAACCTACAGAACTCAAGCTTCTATACAATCTTAATTTACAAGGCACGTTGACCTAGTTTCCTCTACTACTCAAGAATTACGTCTACTTCATTGCTACAGATCGAGTACACATATTCCAATTTCTACCGTCTAGTCAAAGGCAATCCAAGCAAGATCAATGTTCGACATCCAGTGACATGCCTCGCCTTCTCCAGGGGATAATTTCAGAATCTTAAAAGCGACATGATTTGCTGGCCAAGCTGAGGTATCCATATGACATATCGCAATCACAGTGCTAACTGGGAGTCGAGTCTCGGGTTCGACCAAGTCTACAGCATAGATTTGAGTTGAAGAGATTGAATGGCAGAAATAGGCTGCAAAGGGAAGATAAACTTCATGGCAGGCCACTACTTTCTTCCTATCAAATTTCTTGATCGACCTTATCAGGAAGTCACTTTTTTTGGTGCGTTGTGAAGCCATTGCAAGTAACTTGTTTTTGCCCAAGGCAAACCTTGAGAAACTAATCATTTCTTCAAGGGATTTTGGGCAATTCATGATTTCTCCTTTTATAGCTTCTGCATTACAATAAGAAAGTGTCGTTTCCATATAATTTTTTGACAGTTCAAAGGACTTGGGAAATAGTTTTGTAATGGTTTTGCTGCTGATAGAAATTTTTGATGCTATTTCTTGAGGGAGAAATGCTCGATTTGGAATTTTTGCTTCTAAATCTGAGAGATGGAATTTATTTCCTGAAGTAAGAATTGAGATCCTGAAGTAAGAAAATTTGTCTTCCTTATTGGAATGAACAGGTAATGCACCACCATTATACGTATTGGTTTGGAACCTTGGTCCTGGTCCTGGTAGCCCACCAATTTTTAATCCGGAACAAGAGAGTTTAGCAAGTGAACAAAAGCTAGGATTTTCTGAGAAATGGTTTTTGGTTATCAGTTTTTTGTAATAGTCACGATCGCTTTTTGTTAATGGGGATAGTTTTTTGAAGACAGAATCTGGCATTTGGCTGTGCACATTTTCGGACCAGAACTTGATCTGGTCTGAAGCAATGGATGACGGAGAGACTTGAGTTGACGCGAAAGAAGTGAAACTAAGAGAAAAGGCCAAGTGGAAGAAGAGGAGAATAGTGAGAGAATGTGAAGTAGCCATGCTTATTTCTACAGAGAGAGGACACACAGAATTTACGTAAGATCCTCAAGATATGCCATATTTATACTTGAATCTTGGCGAGTGAAATTGAAGAGGTCCAAAGTAGGGGTGTAAGCGGTTCGATTTTACCGGTTTTTGACAATTTTTCAAACCAAACCGTCTAGATCGGTTTGAGAAAAATTCAAATCTAAACTAAACCATTTTGAACAGTTTAAAAAATACTCAAACCTGAACCTAACGGTTTGGTCCAGTTTTAAACCGTCGGCTTCGCAGTATATTTTTTTGTTTGTCTACTTTTATGATATTAATTCATTGAATTCAATATATATTTATATCTTACTACCAATAAATCTAAAACAAACTAAATATATCTACTACAAGTTTAAATACCAACTAAATCAAAGTGAAATCACAATAAACTAAAATATAGTTTTTTGTTTGTCATTTTAGGCTAAGATTTTACGATAACGTTACAATACAAATTTACTAAATTACATATAAAGCTCAAAAAACATAATGATGTTCTACAAGACCTCGTGATCATCGTATCTGAAAAACAAAACTACTGATTAAACAAAGAGAATAACCAACCATAATAATAAATCAATTGTTTAAAATATTTAAACATAACAATTACACAAGTTTACCGTTGTATATTGTTACGAATTTAGTTTTTCACATATACTCAAACATCAATTGTTGTCACACATGATTCATAGTCCCAATCGTCAAACAAATGCATTCGTTACATCATCATAGTATTGGATACTAGATAGATAAGAGAATCTTTAAAAACACGGTAATAGAAAAGATAAACCACATGACACAACTTTCATTGAATCATCAAATGTTTCCACTTCATCTAAATATTGGCGCATCACTGTAAGTTCATTCTTAATTTGCAACCAATTTTTTTCGCATATACAAGTCTCAACCATTCTTGCACCTAATAAACGCTTAAAGGAATCAAGTATCCGACCTCCAGTTGAGAATACAAACTCAAAAGCAACTGTAAAAATTTGAATTTTGAAGAAGAAAATGGTTTTTGATAGATTAGGTTAGTTTTGAGATTATTAGATATAAATTAGAATTATTTGATAATAATAATATATATGTAATAGAAAATTATAAATTGACAAAAATATACATAAATGAAAAAACTATTGAATTTTACATATTTGGATGAATTTTAAAAATATCATTATTTTTATTTTTTTATTTTTATATATTTTTTCACCGGTCCGGTTTGGTTTTAAATCGCAATTAAAATTCTCAAATCTAAACCAAACCATTTTTGACCGATTTGGTTTTGTTCAAAACCATTTCGTTGACATGTCCACGTGACACCAAACCGACGATTTCTAAAATGCGATTTCGGTTCGATTTTTCGATTTTTGCTTACTGCCCTAGTCCAAAGAATTAGTGTGTATGGATATAAGAAAGCAAATAATGCTGATAAGAAGTCATTTTCTTTGATTATGACATAGAACTTTTATAAATGATTTGTGTCGAGACTCAAATTTAAAGTCTTCGAATTCTTTGATTTCATAATAGAAGACATCATCATCTAAAAGTAGGGGTGTAAGCGGTCCGATTTTACCGATTTTTGACAATTTTTCAAACCAAACCGTCTAGAGCAGTTTGAGAAAAATTCAAATCTAAACCAAATCATTTTGAACAGTTTAAAAAAAACTCAAACCTAAACCTAACGGTTTGGTCCGATTTTAAACCGTCGGTTTCGCAGTATATTTTTTTGTCCATCTACTTTTATGATATTAATTCATTGAATTCAATATATATTTATATCTTACTACCAATAAATCTAAAACAAACTAAATATATCTACTACAAGTTTAAATACCAACTAAATCAAAGTGAAATCACAATAAACTAAAATATAGTTTTTTGTTTGTCATTTTAGGCTAAGATTTTACGATAACGTTACAATACAAGTTTACTAAATTACATATAAAGCTCAAAAAACATAATGATGTTTTACAAGCCCTCGTGGATCATCGTATCTGAAAAACAAAACTACTGATTAAACAAAGAGAATAACCAACCATAATAATAAATCAATTGTTTAAAATATTTAAACATAACAATTACACAAGTTTACCGTTGTATATTGTTACGAATTTAGTTTTTTACATATACTCAAACATCAATTGTTGTCACACATGATTCATAGTCTCAATCGTCAAACAAATGCATTCGTTATATCATCATAGTATTGGATACTAGATAGATAAGAGAATCTTTAAAAACACGGTAATAGAAAATATAAACCACATGACACAACTTTCATTGAATCATCAAATGTTTCCACTTCATCTAAATATTGGCGCATCACTATAAGTTCATTCTTAATTTGCAACCAATTTTTTTCGCATATACAAGTCTCAACCATTCTTGCACCTAATAAACTCTTAAAGGAATCAAGTATCCGACCTCCAGTTGAGAATACAAACTCAAAAGCAACTGTAAAAATTTGAATTTTGAAGAAGAAAATGGTTTTTGATAGATTAGGTTAGTTTTGAGATTAAATTAGAATTATTTGGTAATAATAATATATATGTAATAGAAAATTTTAAATTGACAAAAATATACATAAATGAAAAAACTACTGAATTTTACATATTTAGATGAATTTTAAAAATATCATTATTTTTATATATTTTTTTGCCGGTCCGGTTTGGTTTTAAATCGCAATTAAAATTCTCAAACCTAAACCAAACCATTTTTGACCGATTTGGTTTTGTTCAAAACCATTTCGTTGACAGGTCCACGTGGCACCAAACCGACGATTTCTAAAATGCGATTTCGATTCGATTTTTCGATTTGACGATTTTTGCTTACCCCCTAGTCCAAAGAATTAGTGTGTATGGATATAAGAAAGCAAATAATGCTGATAAGAAGTCATTTTCTTTGATTATGACATAGAACGTTTATAAATGATTTGTGTCGAGACTCAAATTTAAAGTCTTCGAATTCTTTGATTTCATAATAGAAGACATCATCATCTAAAACTAGGGGTGTAAGCGGTCCAGTTTTTGCGATTTTTAACAAATTTTCAAACCAAACCGTTTAGACCGGTTTGAGAAAAATTCAAACCTAAACCAAATCATTTTGAACAGTTTAAAAAAACTCAAACCTAAACCTAACGGTTTGGTCCGATTTTAAACCGTCGGTTTCGTAATATATTTTTTTGTTTGTCTACTTTTATGATATTAATTCATTGAATTCAATATATATTTATATCTTACTACCAATAAATCTAAAACAAACTAAATATATCTACTACAAGTTTAAATACCAACTAAATCAAAGTGAAATCACAATAAACTAAAATATAGTTTTTTGTTTGTCATTTTAGGCTAAGATGTTACGATAACGTTACAATACAAGTTTACTAAATTACATATAAAGCTCAAAAAACATAATGATGTTCTACAAGACCTCGTGATCATCGTATCTGAAAAACAAAACTACTGACTAAATAAAGAGAATAACCAACCATAATAATAAATTAATTGTTTAAAATATTTAAACATAACAATTACACAAGTTTACCGTTGTATATTGTTACGAATTCAGTTTCTCACATATACTCAAATATCAATTGTTGTCACACATGATTCATAGTCCCAATTGTCAAACAAATGCATTCGTTACATCATCATAGTATTGGATACTAGATGATAAGAGAATCTTTAAAAACACGGTAATAGAAAATATAAACCACATGACATAACTTTCATTGAATCATCAAATGTTTCCACTTCATCTAAATATTGGCGCATCACTATAAGTTCATTCTTAATTTGCAACCAATTTTTTTCGCATATACAAGTCTCAACCATTTTTTCACCTAATAAACTCTTAAAGGAATCAAGTATCCGACTTCCAGTTGAGAATACAAACTCAAAAGCAACTGTAAAAATTTGAATTTTGAAGAAGAAAATGGTTTTTGATAAATTAGGTTAGTTTTGAGATTATTAGATATAAATTAGAATTATTTGGTAATAATAATATATATGTAATAGAAAATTATAAATTGACAAAAATATACATAAATGAAAAAACTATTGAATTTTACATATTTGGATGAATTTTAAAAAAATTATTTTTTTTATTTTTTTATTTTTATATATTTTTTCGCCGGTCCGGTTTGGTTTTAAATCGTAATTAAAATTCTCAAACCTAAACCAAACTCTTTTTGACCGATTTGTTTTGGTTCAAAACCATTTCGTTGACAGTCACGTGGCACCAAACCGACGATTTTTAAAATGCGATTTCGGTTCGATTTTTCGATTTGACGATTTTTGCTTACCGCCCTAGTCCAAAGAATTAGTGTGTATGGATATAAGAAAGCAAATAATGCTGATAAGAAGTCATTTTCTTTGATTATGACATAGAACTTTTATAAATGATTTGTGTCGAGACTCAAATTTTAAGTCTTCGAATTCTTTGATTTCATAATAGAAGACATCATCATCTAAAACTAGGGATGTAAGCGGTCCGATTTTTGCGATTTTTAACAAATTTTCAAACCAAACCGTTTAAACCGGTTTGAGAAAAACTCAAATATAAACCAAATTATTTTAAATGGTTTGAAAAAAACTCAAACCTAAACCTAACAGTTTGGTCTGATTTTAAACCGTCGGTTTCACCATATATTTTTTTGTCCGTCTACTTTTATGACATTAATTCATTGAATTCAATATATATTTATATCTTACTAACAATAAATCTAAAACAAACTAAATATATCTACTACAAATTTAAATATCAACTAAATCAAAGTGAAATCACAATAAACTAAAATATAGTTTTTTGTTTGTCATTTTAGGCTAAGATGTTACGATAACGTTATAATACAACTCTACTAAACTAAATATAAAGCCCAAAAAATATAATAATTTTCAACAAGATATCGTGATCATCATATCTGAAAAACAAAAATACTGATTAAATAGAGAGAATAACCAACAATAATAATAAATCAATTATTTATAATATATAAACATAACAATTATACAAGCTTGCCGTTGTATTTTGTTATGAATTCAGTTTTTCACATATACTCAAACACCAATTGTTGTCACACATGATTCATAGTCTCCATTGTCAAACAAGTGCATTCGTTATATCATCATAATATTGGATACTAGATAGATAGAAGAATCTTTAAAAATATGGTAATAGAAAATATAAACCATATGTCACAACTTTCATTGAATCATCAAATGCTTCAACTTCATCTAAATATTGATACAGCACTATAGGTTCATTTTTAATTTATAACCAATTCTTTCCGCATATACAAGTATCAACCATCCTTGCACCTAATAAACTCTTAAATGAATCAAGTATCTGACCTCTATTTGAGAATGTAGACTGAAGGAACTGTAGAAATTTGAATTCTAAAGATGAAAAGGGTTTTTGATAGATTATGTTAGTTTTGAGATTATTAGATATAAATTAGGATTATTTGATAATAATAATATATATGTAATAGAAAATTATAAATTGACAAAAATACATACAAATGACAAAACTATTAAATTTTACATATTTGGATGAATTTTTTTAAAAAAAATTATTATTATTATTTTTTATTTTTATATATTTTTTCGCCGATTCGGTTTGGTTTTAAACCGCAATTAAAATTTTCAAACCTAAACCAAACCGTTTTTGACCGGTTTGGTTTGATTCAAAATCATTTCGTTGACGGGTCCACATGGCACCAAACCGATGGTTTCTAAAATGCTGTTTCGGTTCGATTTCTCTATTTAACGATTTTTGCTTACAGCCCTAGTCCAAAGAATTATGGTGTATGGATATAAGAAAGCAAATAATGCTGATAAGAAGTCATTTTCTTTGATTATGACATAGAACTTTTATAAATGATTTGTGTCGATACTCAAATTTAAAGTCTTCGAATTCTTTGATTTCATAGTAGAAGACATCATCATCATCTAAAACCTTGATCTAGTGATTTTTTTGTCATGCTGACAGTGAAACATATGGGACCAACAAAGAATGGACAAAGAGCGAGTGCAAGTTGCTCAAGTAATGAAGCGAATATAGCGTAAAGAATGCAAATTGGCTTCATAATTGATTTGTGTGGATCCCATTGAGTCACGTCCTGACAGGGAAAATTGCATTGTTAGTGTTTCCAATCTATTGTCGGCATAAGTTGGCATGTAACCTTTATAAAGAGCACGATAATCCCTCAGCCTTTCATTGAGGTGGATGATAAATCTCTATAGCGATCAAAATCTCAATTAAATGGTCATATAATTGCCACGAAATGTGACTCATTCAAATTTCTGAACATTAACACAAGTTTGGGAATGAAATCTGGCTTCTAAACTTACAGATATCTAGTAGGAAGCAATGGATGACATCGATACTTGACTCCATGCAAAAGAAGTGAAAATTAGAGAAAAGCCCAAGTAAAAGAAGAGGAGAAAGTGAGAAAATGTGATGTAACCATTCTTATTTCGAGAGAAAGAATTCTTATTTGGAGAGAGAATTTGCATAAAACCCTCAAAACAGTTTGCGAGAAGGCCAGTTTCCAGTTATATTTAGGACCATGTTTGGCATGATTTTTGCTTTTGCTTTATGCAGAAGAGTTTTTGGAAGAAGCACTTTCTATTCCACAAATACAATTAGAAGAAGCCACAATTAACTAATTTCCTCTAAAAACTTTTCTAACTACCGGAAGCACTTTCATAAAAACAGTCAAATGATAAATTTCCGGAAGCACTTTCATCACTAGATTTCCGCATGGGGATTATGATAAATTTCTTTTACGCTTATTATAACTAATCAATGTGATGAAGACTTGGAACTAAAATAGTCAAAATACTCACAGTTCTGTTAAATCAAGAGAGAGCATTAATATTAAAATTCACAAAGTCGGCAGACAACTGATGTAATGTTTCCTCTAAATTTACTTAACTTGGTCAGCCAACAGGTGCAAAATCAAAGGACAAGTAGTATACTAATTTATTATTATCCTTACCAAATCATGCTACGCATCATTTATTTTTCTATTTCTTCAGCAGGACGGCCTCAAAATTCACCCAATTTCATACCATTATTCTAGTAGATTACATTTCTTGGGAAATATAAATCAATAGCTCTACGTTTCAAACCCTAAATTTGACGTAATTATTTATACAGAAAACGTAAATAGTGAGATAAACACCAAATACCATAAAAAAGTTAAAATTTCTAAATCATCATAAAAAATTACATGTCCAAATAAATTTGTTCCAGATTTCGAATCAAATGAACGATTTCACAAAAAAATTAATAAATTAAGGTTACTACTAAAATTTAGAATTCAAGGCACGTAACACCGGATTCGATTTATAAAATTTCAAATGTCTGGCACAACGATTGCACTTAATCGCCCGCTAATCAACGACCTGTTTTAACCTGGGGAGTAGGAAAAATGGTGAGTATATGAGAATACTTAGTAGGACATAAAAAAATATGGTGCAATCCCAAATAAAATATTTAAATCATGCGTCAAGAAAAATCAAATCGTCATCACATCTTTAAAAACCAGTAAAAGCTCATATCATATCATATCATTTGTATCGAAATGACCATATCATCATATCGTAGAATATCATTTCATATATTTAACTTTCATAAGTATAAAATTTCATCAACATGAAAGAAAAATAATTTAAACGGGATAAATTAATTGCACCTCATTTCCTACCTTGTTAGAATAAATGGATGAAATTTCCAAAATCACGTTCCAAATATTTTTTTTCTGCCTCTGCTCTGGTTACCGTGCATGAATATAGTTTTGTGTGGGTGGGTGTGTGTCTGTGTGTCATCCATTATGCATGTATCTATATACATCAACAATAATAACATGGTCTTCAAGAGTTGGCACGTAGTGGGAAACGTGTGGGATATGGTAGTTGGATAAAGATGGGGGAAATAGAATATCAAACAAAATATTTGACTAAGTCTTGTCAATCAAAACATTTTCGTATATGTAGCAATACTTACATTGAAAGGAGATTAGTTCTTTACGCACTAGTCATGTGGCCTCCCATAAATCACTTCTTCTACTACTTCTTCTTTTTTAAAGTTTACTTAATCAATTAATATCCTATCCAGAAGTTGCTACGTGTCACCCCTAAAATATGTAAATTCATTAAATAACATAACTAAAATATAACTTAGGACAATATCTTTCGACCTAGATAACTTGAGCTCCGCTAATCCAAATTAACTTTTTCTGAGCCTAAAATACATAATTAATTACGAGCTATCCAACGAGACCAAAATTCATATACTTATCATTGCTCCATCAATATTCAAATATTTGACATAATTAAAATTGAAATTTTCACTTTAGTCCCTAACTTCAAAATATTAAAAATATAGCATGTGAAATAATTAATTCTATTTTATAAAAATTCGGGACTTTACAATCTCCCCTCCTTAAATAGTTTCGTCCTCGAAAATTACTTTTTCTAATCGAAGAGTCTTGGATATTTGATCTTAAACTCATCTTCCTTCTCCCAAGTTGACTCGTTAAGTCCATGATTTCTCCATTGGACCTTGACCAGAGGAACTTCTATGTTTCTGAGTTGGTGCACCTTTCTATCCAAGATCATTTTCGGGATTTCTTCATATGATAATTTTTTTTGTACCCCCAATGTCTGATAACCCACCACATGATTGAGATCATGAACATATTTTTTGAGCATCGAAATATAGAACACGTTATGCACCACTGCAAGTTCAGGTGGTAAGGCTCAAGAATTTCGAAAGGTGAAATGAACCGTGGTCTCAACTTCCATTTCTTACCAAATCTCAAAACACCTTTCATTGGTGCTACCTTCAGAAAAACTTTGTATAGCTCTAATACTTGCAAACTTCGAATCATCTAGTATTAGTGGTTCTCGAACCATAAATTCACAAAGGGATCAAAATATGAAGTGTGGGCGGCCTTGAGTCCTTGGGGGTAAGGCCCCAGTAAGAGCAACTGTAGTAGTAACTGATGGTGATGAAGAACTAATTTGATGAGGCAAGGATCCTCCATATTCTATTGAAAGTATGTTGGTACAATAAACACATCAGAACCAACAAATCCTTATGACCTTTCTAACATATCCACAAGGAGAGAATCACAGTATACAGAACTAACAATCATAAGGGCATTACTGATGGAGGTCGAATACTGAAATACTAGATGAACAACTGATGTAGCAACAAGAAGACTATGAGTATCTAACCTAATTGAAGCAACTGTAGAATGATCTAATGACAAAGAAGTAGTATGTGGAGCAGTAGTGCTGATGATATGTGGAGCAGTAGATAGAGTAGGAGCCACATATAGAGCAACTATATATAATGAAGTAACTGTAGTGGCAGGGACGCTGAGGACGATAGGGGGAACAGTCTGTGTATTAGCCTGAGTAGCTATACCTGATGTACTGTCCTGTTTGTTCTGATCTCTCTTAATCGATGTCCACCTCTAGCGTGTCTCCAGTACAATCTTCTTTTCCTTTCCTTTTGGCCAAAACTGGCCTAGACATAAGGCCTGGGACAAAAGGAGTCGAGGCAGAATATGAACCACTAGAGCAACTCTCCTCCAAGTGTCCAAAGTGTCTACAACAAAAACAGAATTTAGGCTCCTTATTATACAACTGGTTATCAATAACCTCATCTCTTTTCCTTCTAATTCCACACTCATCAAGGAGTCAATGAGTTTACATTCCAGATCAACCTCAACACAAACTTGTGCCTCATTTGGCCATCGGAGATCAGAAGTCACTTCATCAATACAAAGTGGGAGCCCAATGGCCTTACGTATTGCAAACAATGCACTCTTAGCAGGAAAATTAATATGAAGCAAAGAAAATGAGACCCAGACAAGAGCAATAAGAACTTCATGTTTTGGGCTGAAACTAGGGGTCCATTTTATGATCATCATAGGACAACCATTAATATACTAGATGAGTTTGAGGAATAACATTGCAAAGTCATCCCCGTGCACCGAATGAATAATAATGTGTACATCATCAATAAGTCCAATCTCATAATCATCAATAAACCCAAAGCGCATAAAATACTCGTGTACATTAATCATAGAAGGTTTAGGACACACAAATTTACCTACAAGTGTAAACATGTAGGTTTCAACCAAAAGCTGCTCATCCGACTCATCGAAAAGTACGACAGGCTCACCATAGTGCATTTATGGTTCCTTCAAGACCAAACTATGATGTTTGGAATCCTCAGGAGCTCGAAGAGCATGCGCAAATGATTTCCTCTAACTTCTTTTAGCATGAGTAATAGTAGGTCAACAATTGAGTGCAGCAGAATAAGATCGTGGAGCTTGAGCAACTCCTACAACTCTAGATGAGGGAACAGATGGTCTAGCTATGATCGGGGCATTAGAAATACCAGGCTGAGATCGTAAGTGAAGGGTACGCACTTAGGAGCCAACGACGCGTAGAGCTCCTAGCATATAAGGACCCAACCTATTCTGTAAATTCTGGACCCGTTGAGTCCGAATATGTGGTCCGTTTGCCAATTTGGAGGCTGTATGATCATCTTTGAGAAGAACCCATGGAGGTGGTTCAAAATTGGAAGTGATTTTCACCATGTTATTGACAGATGATTGAGCCATTGTAGAACATTAGAAGGTGCAAACACCATTGGAGGAACTATTGCTCAATGGGTATCACTCAAACAACTGGAATTTTGATTTAAAGGGAGCTCGACTGCCACGGGTTGGGGAAAATAATTAGGGATCAATTGGCCATCAATTTATTCAATTGATCATTACACATATCTATTTGACGTATCAACTTCAATTACATGTATGTTGATCAAATTTTGAGAATTAACAGTAGGGACACCATCAATTAGAACACTAGAAATTGTCTCTCATGCATTGGTCTGGTTCGATTTCAACCCATTAATTGGTTTGTTAATTGGATCAATTAGTGTTCCACCCACTGTAGTATCAACATTAATTGATGTTTGGAACATAGAATTGATTGTTTGCATAAAAAAAGATTCATCAATTTTGTTAGGGCCAAATTCGCACAAAACTCACGGACGGCTTCCTGAAGTTCTGTCGAATTTGGACAAAATTGTGGGAGACCTATGGGTAGAATAGCTTCGCCATGATGAAAGGGTGCTGAATGGAGTGGTTTGTGATCTTAGGATCAACCACCATTGTCAAAATAAGCATCTAAAATTTGTGTACCATTTATTGATTGGGTGGTTGGGTAGACATTTAGGGACCATGTGTAGATGCACTATGATGAGGGGAGTTTGCAAGTATGTTGGGCCTGGGTTGGGAGTCACCAAAAATAGATATGCTAACAATTTTTGATGTGCGAATGGCTTATTTTGATTTGAAATTCCGGCCAAATTCGTCGAAATTAGGGTAGATTCTTGGGTGGGATATGTATTGGGCAACGAGGGCTTCAAGGTGGTGTGATGGTCCAATGGACAAGGTGGCCGGAAAGCTTCATTTTGGTCCTCCATATGCGGCGGATTGGGAGGATTTTTATGCTTCGATGGAGGTCAAAGCATAAAAATCCTCATATGCTTCGGAGTAGTCTCCCAAAACGCTGATTTCTTATATTTATCTTTGATATAGTAGAGTTTTCCCTCCTATTTTCTTGGTTTGTTCCCATCTAGATTACGTAAAGAGATGTTTTCAAAAATGTCCAATTTTATGGGTTTCGATTAAAAAATATCATTTTTTAATAATTCTTGCAAAAATGGCCAAATTTGATACCAAATTGTCTATTTTACCATTAATGAAAAGATTACTCGATGTTATTTTTTTTTCAATTTGACACATATTTCGAGAAGAACAAGTGATTTTCATGAGAAGCTACCATACTTGTAGCTATTACCAAGGTGAGTTCATTTGCTTACATTTTTAATTAGATATTAACCAATTATTGTAGGAAAATTGAAGAAGTTAAAGTATGACACCTACGAAGAAGTATATGATTCCAACTTTGAAGAAATAATTTGATTTCGGGTCAACAAATTTAATCTCGTCCACATTTGAAGTTGATTCGGCTCTCATTATTTTTTGGTAGAAGGTATTTTTCTTTAAAATCTTACTTTTATTGATAAGTTGTGTTTAGTAGTTGTTGTTATATATTTGATTTTGTTGAATTGGATTATCCAAACAAGTAGTAAATATTTGTTGTAACAACATTCTTTAATAACTTAGGTAGATAATAATTTCAGGTACTTTTGTATTGAGAATGTCATTAATGGTAGAATTAATTCTTTTCAAAAATGGTGGTTCAAGTTGAAGAAGATGATAAATTCATATGTTGAAGTGAATTACATGATGTCATTCTCAACATTTTATAAACGTCAAGAATGATAATTTAAATGTAATTCTCGATATTTTCAAATGTCGAGAATAACACACTAAACAAAATTAGGAAACATTTTGTGTACATCGTTTCACATATTGTATGCGGCTAACATCTTCGTTTTAGGTATTCGTTATTAGTTGATATTATTTTCGTTTATGGCATGCAGATATGGGATATGTTATGAGATTTATTATCTCGTACGGTGGTGCATTCGTTAACATCGACGACAAGTGGAAGTGGTTAGAGGATCGAACAACATCAATTGTTATTCGACGTAATATTAGATATGAAGAGCTTGTATACACATTATTCGAAAAATTGAATATTAATAAGTGTAGTTTCTACACTTATTCGAGGTCCTAAATGATGATATTTTACTGTTTTTGGATAAAATACTACTTAATTTGTGTTATATTTTATTGCGTAGGTAAAACTCAATGTTTGATGAAGAATTGAAGAAAAGAATGCAAAGATAGCAGAAAAAGGGTCCATTGTATCAAATACAAAGTTTGGGGGCTGAAATGAAAATATTCAAAAGTTACGTCGAACCTCGCGATGAATATTTAAGAGTGTTAGACATCAATTGGATGAGGAAAGAATCCAAATGAATGAAATATAGTCCAAGTATTATCACATATCAACTTCCAGCCGAAAAAGTTATGCTTCGGATTTTGAGGCTCATATTGAGACGCAATTTTGGCATAGAAATATTTCGAATTGGAAAATTTGTATTTCTAAAATAATTGTAGATCTTTGAATTATCTTTGTAACTTAACTTGAATCAGCTCAATCGGATATGTGTAGAGAAAGTTATGGTCAAGATACCGAAAGCTGTTTAGAGACAAACGCGCGCAGGCAATTCATGGCGCGCACGCACGGCCTTATTTTCCCCAACCCGAGAGTCAGTTGGTTCTATGGCGCGTGGGCAACACTTATATCGGTGCACGTCCACAGGCCTTTTCCGCAGAAGAATCTTTAGTTTCCTTTCGCGATTCAAACTCTTTTGGAAATCAAATTGAACGGGATTTTAACTTATTTTCCAGCTCTTATAAATAGAAATTGAGTGATACACATAAGGGAAACCTCTCTGACCTAAAAATCTCTATATTATACATATTTTGGAGGCGAAGAACATGGCTAACAACGTGGAATCAAGGCGAATTGCATAGGATATTGAAAATTTTTCATCCGGATTCAAGATTCACATAAAAAACGTGGAAGATTTCCAATTCTTCATTATTTCTTCTTTCCGGGTAATGATTTTCCAATTGTTCCCTTGTAATTTAATTTTAAATATGTTAGGCTAGTTTTTCATTATATTGGATGAATGTTTGAACCCTATTTTCATTTATTTTAATTCAAGATATCAATTTACGATTTTTGTGTTATTAGTTAATTGATTTTACATGCCCATTGCACTACTTATTGCTTGATCACCAATTAAGTAGTTAGTTGCTTGTTTTAGTGTAGGAATACTCACAATAAGTCTAGAACGCGGTCAAATCAACATGTGTAGTTAGAATTAAGAATAATCTCTTTCACACATGCAATCTTATTGATAATCTAAACCAAATGCATGACTTTCATATGAATTTGGACTAGTAATAGGATCGTCCCGTGTTAGTCATAGATTGGTGTATCTTGGGAAAGAACATTTAACATATTAGTTTTATCGATTGTCAAAAATACATGAATGTACTAGATTAATTATTGAGAATTGAAATAGATGGAAATAGGGGGATTCACGATTCCAATACAAATATTCACGTATTATATAAATACTTTATTTTTTTTGTTAGTTTAGGATTAGTATAGAAATCATATAAGCCATCTATTTTGATATTACCACAATTCAAATTTAATAGTAGCTATTAAACTACAGATTAGACCTTATTCCCCGTGAGAACGATACTCTTAACTCACAAATCTTATTACTTGTACAACGATCCCGTACGCTTGCGGGTTTCACGGGAACAAGTTTTTGGCGCTGTTGCCGGGGAATAAAGGATTCAATTTTAGTTTAGTAGTTTCTATTAAATTCGATTTTTTATTTTTTTTATTTTGTTTTATTATTGAGTTTGGCTACCCACCCTGATATCTCTTACTTGATATTCTATCCAAGTGCTGTTCAGCAATGCATCAAGATTCTAATGCGGTATGTTGAAAAGATTTTTGCAATGAATAATCTTGACATGGACAATGAAGAAGAAGATATTTATTGTGAATTCTGCTCCGGGGTGCATTATACTGGTTATTGCATAAATACATGCACTGAACCCTTTATGCTCAAACTCATACGGTTTAAACAATATTTAAGATGTCGGAGACTCGCCATTGACACATCTATTGAAAGCTACATGGCTGTGGGTCAGTGCATCCCTTTCGATACGTTTGTGGAATTTGGTCCTTCCATGTTGAACGAGGAGGCAATTGCAAAATACTACAAAGATTTTGCCAAGTTAGATGAAAATAAAATGTGTGTATGAGATGGCGTATTCTGGATTGAATTTAAAAGGTGGGGATATGATCCACTCAAAAAGTTTGAAAGAAAAGAGTTTACATTGCTCGTGGATTTAAATTGTGAATCGGCCATTCAACCCGAGGAGATATCAATTATGGAAGATGAGTACAAAAACGATGAAAGATCAATTACAAATGAACAAAACAAAGAAGAGGCAATTCATGAAGAAGACGTTAACACACATTCTGTCGATTTCACTGATTGCCCTTTCATTGAATTTGTAATTAAACCTGAAGAGAATGAAGAAGTAAACATAGTTGAATTCAAATCGGAGGAGATAGGCATATCATATCACATTGGAGAGAGCAATATTAAAATTTATAGAAGTAATGAAGAGTGGGGCAAAGTCAGAAGAGACAAACTGAGCAAGGCATCAAAAGCATTCTTCAAAATTCCATGATGCCGACACAACAAAGTCAAGCTAAAGATTTTAAACAAAACACTTATTGGGAGGCAACTATGGCTTTCTCGACATTTGAAATGTCGTTCTCAACATTAAATACCTGCCAACCTCGACGCTTGATATGTCAACTATCATGAATGACAGTCGTAAATGTATAGATAATTCAAAACCTAAACAACATGCAAGTAACTGAATGATTCGGGTATTATTTTCTCCATTTCAATTCTACACCAACACTAATAACTATACCATCAGCCAAAATATCTGCCTAATGATGGTAAATAAAACAATAAATGTCAATGCTTTTTCCAAAAATAATATCATGCTACGCCAACATTGTAAAGTAACTACGCAGGCCTCTTATCCTTTCGACGACCAAATCGTGTGAATGGAGTTTGCGTGTTAACACTATGCACCTTAACCCTAATGGATTATGGTCAGGATGGCGATTGAACATTGACGTTAGGTGGATCCGCGGTGGTAGCAACCACATCTGAAGACCTCCCAAACGAGCCATTGACGTTACAAGCATCCATTTTGCTTGTCTTGACATATTGTTAGTCATACGTAGTGTTCGACAACGAAAAATCATCATAATCATCACGTATAGTCATATCTTCATCACCAACAACACAACCAAATCCATCATACTCATCAGCCACCTTATGTCCCTCAATTTCTGTCACTATATCCTTGAACCTATGTTTTATCATATTTATCAGATCTGTCACATGGTCCTTTATACAACACACATAATCTCCCATTTCCTTCTCGTTACCATTGAACATCACATTCATTTCCTCTCTCGGTTCGCCTAACCTTACCTCAAGCATCTTCTTCTGTTCAACGAACATAGCTCTTATCTCATCTAACGACACATGCCTCACCGCTGGATGATTTCCCATGCTAGAAGATCATGGCAAGTCTTGGACTGGATCGCGATGCCTTCCTTCTCCACCTTCATCATCACTGAAATCACTCAGACGAAGTCTACTTGTGTTAGCTCGCCTGGATTTCTTACCTCGGTTGTTCTCATTATTTGGTAGCACTTCACCTTCTGATGGACAATCTTGTATTTTAGTTGATTGAAGAAAGAAAATGTCCAGAATGGGGTCTGTAACATCTTTGAAGGGAACTAAAACGGCAAAGTATGGCTGCAATTCTTCTTTAGCAGTAGCGTGCAACGTCGCCCACAAGTATACCTGTTAAAGGAGGAAAAGTCATCAAAGTAAATGATAATATATGTCGAAAGTATTAGTTCAGTTATATATGTGAATTGCTCACATGTGTCTTATCGAAGAAATCTGAATATGTTCTTGATTGTGGTTGTTTTGTGCTAGACCATCGTAACATCCTCGGAATGTCGTCACCAATCTTACTTAAGAATCGAGCTCCCAACTCTGGGATTGTTTCGTACACTCACAACTGCAACACATTTATAACCGTGGTTACCATATACGGAGAGACGTAAAAATGTGCAATGCATAAAACTGAAATAAATACAAACACATGTATATCTGAACAGCAAGAGGGATCCGTACAACGTATAAGACATCATATCACAATCATTGACCTTTGCCAAGTCTGCCTTTTTTCCCCATCCATGGAGTAGTGATTTGACAAGACGCTTAAAGCTTACCGTCCCCGTGGATAGGCATTAAAGAAATCCAAGTCGTTCACAATAGAAAGAGTATCAGGATGTATCCCCACATTCCGGTCTCTAGAATTGAATACCCCTTCAATAATTAGTGTCAACCTAAGCTTGTAACGATCATTACGGTTGGCACATTTTAGGAAAACCTTCTCCAGGTCGCTACAAGTAATTCAATCTCTATTGGTAAACATTTTGTCCCTTAGTCGAGTTTTCTCGAGGATTTTATCAGAAGCTGACTATTTAGGTAATTCATCGCACTTTAAGCTAGTAATTAATTTGCGTACTCTAACAATCCAAATCTTGCAAGACTTTGGTTCACCTTGAACTAAGCATCGAAACGTTTTGGACAAATCACAGATCTATTTACCATTTCATGAATTAATTGAGCAGATAGTTTGAGTTCCGGCAGTTTCGCATCATGGCCTATATAGCTTTCCTCAAACATATTCTTTTGTTCATCAAACTTGTTGAAAACACTAGTTATGTACGTGGTGTTGCTAACTTGTGAAATTTGACCAGGAACGGGCTCTTCCTCCAGAATTTTATAGCGGTATGAGGAAGGCATCTACAAATATATATAATTTTCAGAACAAAAAAAAAAAGAATATGGACATTACTATAATAGCAAGTAAGGGTTCTTATAAATTAATCGTTAATCCAATATTATCGAAAGCAATAATAACACGAAACAAAGAACGAAAGTAAGAAAACATACAATTTGAAGTGTGCGAATTTTCCAAAGAACGACTATAATATAAAAAAGTATCACACCATGCAATTCTCCCAATTGTATTGGCACAATTTTCTATGAGTGATTTGTTGAGCCCATACGGAATGGAAGACAATACAATAAGAATAAGTGGGAACAAAGACTACTCTTTCTCCAAGTGCACACATGCCACAACTAAACAAGAATAAAGTCTTACTCTTGATTCTTTACAATATATAACCATAAAACTAAAGTTCAGCATTACAAAACTCAAGCATCAGTAATGGAACTTGCAAAAATATTAGTACTAGTCAATTTTATTGAAGTTGTATACTAAACAACAAGTACAATAAATCACATACAATAGATTTCTAGCGTCTTTTTTGGAAGTCGCCACTTTTTTGTTTTGAACAGGTCAACTATTTATGTTGAAAAGAAACATATCTGAAAATTACTCACACTTTGCTTACAAAATAAGTAACCTATTCTAGAAGTAATGTTTTTAAGAATAAGGAAATGTGCCCTTACTCGTATAGTGTTTCTTTGACCATTATTTCAAGTTAATTTGTGTTGTTATTCATCACTAAATAACCATTCAAGACCCCCACCCCCTCTGGAAAAGTAAAATACATTCAACCCTCTTTAATCATATGCAATACATCATCTTCAAGTCATCTTTCATTACAAACAAATAAGTCTAAATACTTAAAATCACTCTTTATGATAATGAATAATCTATGGTGATTCTATGCACTTCGTCTTAACTCTATTTAATCTAAATTCTCCAAGTTCTAACTTAAATAATAACCTCGTCTTAGAGATTAGCAAATAACATCGACCAAGGAAGGTTATCACAGATCTTTCGTAAGCCCATCTACGACTAAAGCAAAAGTTACGGCCTAAGATAGTACTATATTCAAGCCTGCATTGATAAGAAAATCAATGCTACCACCCCTAGTCAGATTCATGATTATGTCATCACGTATATCCTTAATAATGCTGATGTATCTAACATGAATTCCTCTTACAGTGAAATGAAAAGATGAGGGAGAAAGAAACATGATATGCAAAGATTCTTAAAGTATGCGCTCACAAATCAATGCATAAATTCATGAAATTCCATGAATACTGACATTAATAAAAGAAGAAAATAATATAACATCTTGTTCCAACATTAAGGCTGACATAGTATTTTTCCTGCATATCAAAATAACAGTAGCAGTAAGTTTAGAAAACTGCCCATCCTTCATATTTTCAACTTTTCTTAACTTCGTTATGGTATTATCTAAAACAGAGAATGGAAAAGCATCCCTCGTGAAGAGTTCATCCACCAAAAAACATAAAATATTTGTACGGGTATAAAAACTGACCGTAAAATGTGTAGAAGCTCTGCACGATTCAAGCAAAAATTGGATGAGATTCAACCAAAAAAGCAACAAATATTTACCTGGTGTGTAAATGAGAATCAACCTTTGATGAGTGTAATTAACTCATTAAACAAATTCCTTTAAATAGTAATTTTTAGTTTGTTCTTGAGCATTTTTGAGCGTTTTGATGTGTGTGTTCGTGTTATTTTATAGTTTGATAAATTGGATAAAAATGGAGTGGACTGGAGCTTGAAAAGGAGCTATGATGATGATCTTGGAAGGAGGTACGAATTGGAGATAAGGGAAGAGAAAAATAAAGTGGAAATGAGCCAATAGAGGAGCAAACCAAGTAAGAAGAATTGCAACCAGAAACTAAAGCAGAATTCTGAGCGCCAGAAAAGAAAAAACGAAACAGGTGTAGAATGGCTGGCACCGCGGTGCTAGCCAGTGAAAAAAATTAACAGAATCGCTGGCGCCGCCATTCGGGTAAAAAAACAACGGGATTTTTAAAAGATTTTCCCACATCCAATTCACCTTGCAACCACGAGGAAATATAAATACACATTTTAAAGACCTAAAAGGGGGTGCTTGGACGGCTAGAAGAGGGGAAAACAATTGAAGTTTAAACCTTGAAGAAATCAATTGAGAAGTGGGAGATTGACACAATTGGAAGAAGAAATCAAGCGGCAACGAATAGTTTTTCTAAATCATTTCTTCTTTTCCATGCTATTTAAGTTTAAATCAATGATGTCAATTCGCTTAGTTATGAACAAAAACCCTAGATCTAGGGTTTGATGTAATCGACTTGAAACATGTTTGATTCATATATATTTAGCTCTTTTGGAATTTTCTATTAATTTATTTATGTTGTTTGTGTTTAATGTGTTCAATTAATTGATCACTAGTTGAATGAATTGATGCATAAATTTCGGCACTCGAGAGAGGAAAGTTTAGGCGTGATCAAAGAACAACATAACTTAGGTTTCGTTGATTTCGAAAGAAAGTACGAATCTTTGAGACTTGTTCCATTTAAGAACCACGTACGTTAGAATTTTTATACATTTAATTCGAAATAGAGATATTGAAATTAAATTATACAGATAAGTTTTATTCGGCACTCAAGAGAGGGAATATAATTATATTAAGATTCTTGCCTATAAATTAAAAAAAATCTGATTGAGTTAATGTTATATAGGTTAAAAGCATGGTTGATAATATGATGAAATCATTCCCTAACTTCTTTAAAGTTTGCTTCCGTTGACTTGTTTAATTTTAGTCTATCTACTTTAGATTTAAAATCACAACATTGACTCAATTTTAATTGTCTAAATAAAGTGAAAACTAAAAAATTATAATACTCGGTAGAAATCAATTATCAATCCTTGTGGATTCGACATTTTTCATTTCATCACTATATTACAAAACTTGACACTGTACATTTACGGTAATTTCACGTTGCATAAAACACATGACAGCCTTCAAAACATATACAACCAAAAATTTGGACCTAACACATTCCGAGTGCAAATCAGATTCAGCCCTCAAAACATGTACATTACTATGACAAATTTGTAAATCTGACTCTTAATTCACCTAAAAATGTATCTTTGTTGTCGTGGCCATACAAGCTGCATAAATATTGTTGTTTCAGGCTGCAGAAGAAGCAATTATCTTAAAGATCTTCTATTTAAATTGTAAAAAAAAAAAAAAAAAAAAAATTCCCAGGATGATATACTTACAGGATTCAACAAGGATGCGTCGACGATTAGGTGGAAGGAAGTCGGAGTTAAGAGAGATTAGGGCTTGAGTTTTGGTTTCCGCTTTTCACGAGTTTCGTAAAAAAAAAAAAAAATTAGTTGTTGGGCCAATATGGTTGTGACGGGTTTGATCGGCAAACTATCAAAATTTAAAATTTTCATTAAAGGTATTTTGGTCTAAATTTTAGTAAAATAGACATGTAAGAAATTTTGGACATTTTTGCTAATGGCCATGGAAAAGTGCATTTTTTTAAATTCCTACTTGTGTAAATATGTGTTATTGTTCTTAATTTTTCTATTGCCTACTCTTGTTTTTTATGTGACGGTTTCCTATGCAGATTTTTGTTATATAGAAGAGATAAATGGTCCTTCTAAAGTCTACTGCGACAAGAAAAACAAAGAGTATCCATGTGCACAGGGCAAGGGTTACTATGGCCGAGGTCTATACAATTATCATGGAACTACAACTATGGCTCAGCTGAAAAAGCATAGGCTTCAATGATTTGAATAATCCACAAATAGTTGCCACAAACAACATTGTGTCGTTCAAAACTCGGTTGTGGTTTTGGATGAATCAATGCCATGATATCATAACTTCCGAACAGGGTTTTGGGGCAACAATTCGTGCAATTAATGGCAATCTTGAATGTGATGGTGTAAATCCAAGCACTGTTAATGCTTGTGTGAAGTATTATAGGGAATATTGTGATAAACTTGGTGTTGATCCTGACAATAATATTGGGTGTTAAGAGTTGAGAAAATGAAGAGTTTTTAACTTGGATGATGTTTGTTTGTGTGTGTCAAACGTTGGAGAAGACAATTTAATTGTGGTTTTTTTTTTTTTTTGGAGTATCAAATATGTTGTTAGTGTTTATTTTTGTCTTGATATTTGACTTTCTTTTTGTTGTTTGATTTATTCTTTTATTGAAGTCCCTCTTGACTAAGTTTTTTGAGTTTATAGGTTGGTAGATCCATAAAACGTGTAGTTAAGAAATCGGAAATTATAGAAAATCAAGGGTTTAAAGATTGACTTTTAAAAATCAGGTCTACAATTTTTTTATTCATAAAGCAGATATCTTATTTTAAATATTAAAGCCTTAATCTATCAAAACCCTAACCTAATTCATTTCTCTTCACTCCCTCCCTCCCAATCTATTCATCTCTCCAATCCACCGCCCCCCCGCCTCCACCGCTCGCCGCCTCCATCAACTTCTCCTTTCTCCCTCCACCTCCCACTGCCCTCTCCCTCCCATCTCTTTGTCCAAAATCGGTGATGCAAGAAGGCGACGCCGTCAACTGTAAGAAGATGATGTTGTCATCTATGCGATACCAGCGTCGCTGCAAGAAAACGACGCTGTCAACAAGATACATAATGACTGGAGTTGCTTTTGCGATCGATGGTTGTGCAACGAGTTGGTGGTGCTGAGACTGGGATCGATGCTGTGAGAGTGTGGGGTGGTGGTGGTGGCTCTGCCAGTGTGCAGTGGCTCTGGCGGTGGATAGGTTTGACTGTGTTTTTAGGTACAGTTGTGATGGTGTTGTTGGTAGATCGGGGTTGAGTTTGGGTTTTTGGAATGTGTGACCAATATTTGGTCGAGGTTAGGTGGTTTGGGGATTTGAGATGGTGACAAAAGCGTTGGTTTTGGTGGTGTTGGATATGGCGGTGGTGGTTAGGCGTTGATTTTGGTGGTGAGGTAGTAGTGGTGCAAGTTGTTATTGGTGGGTTGCAAAATGGTGGCGGCGGTGGCGACTGGTGGTGGCTATGGCAGTGGTGGTTGTGATGATTTTTGTTGGCAGTCTAGTGGTGGTGGTGGTGTGGTGCTATCATGGTGTCGCTTCTGCGGCGGTGCGTTTTTTGCGACGATGGTGTGTTTCTTTGGCGTTGGTGGTGGTGGCAGTTGGGCTTGGTGCTGTGTGCAGTGGTGGTGGTGGTGGCGGCGGCCATAGTGATAGCGGCGATAATCTGTGACTAAATGTTTGGTAATCTATGACCAAATGTTTGGTAATGTGTGACCAAATATTTGATAATATCTGTGATCAATTATTCAATTGTGACCTAAAAATTTAATAATACGTGATTGGAAAATAATCTGTGACCAATTAATTTAAAAATCTATGACCTCGAAATAATCTGTGGCGTACAATCTTTTTGTTCTGCGACCTCGAAATAATAAAATTTGACGATATGTGACCATTAAATAAATATGTAACTTATAATTATGAATATGTGACCATTGATCACAAACTGTGACTTTATTATCATTATTTAATAAATATTTTAAATTAGTTAAATCCATACCTGATTTTTGAATTTTTAAACTATTTACCTTATTTTTGAATTGAGGTAAAGAATACACCTTAAATATTAATTTTTCCCTAAAGAAATAGATAAAAATTATGGGCCCAATATGTATGATTAAAATTATTTTATGAGAACTTGTGATTAAAAATAAATTTGACATAAAAAAAAAAAAAAGAATTTTAGAAAATAAGGATCAAATAGAGATTTAGAAGGCATCATGCTATTCGGATTATATCCTAGCCAGTGAAATTACTTTGTTATCCTCGTGTTTTAAAAACTTTAAAAGATTACAGGTGGTGACCTTAGTGTGGGTGAGATTGAGTCGGGGAAGATGATGATATTTTGTTTCCTTATTTAAAAAAGAATCGTCTTAAATAAAAATCTTACCACTTAATGTCAAGTGGAGGAACACTGTGAACCAAGTACTACTAGGAAGGAAATATATGATAAAGATGTAATAAAGAAGATTAAAATTAAAATTTCTACGCTAATCACGGAAACTTTTCTTGATTATTTTCCCTTTGACCACTCTGAAGATCTTGCAAAAGTTTTGAACGCCCCAGTTTATTTGTTATTGAAATTTCATAGTTATATCAAAATCAGAGTAAAAGTCCCTCAAATTTCATCGAAATTTTGCTGGTATTTCTTTGGTTTTTAATACTTGTTTGTAGTGCTAAAATTTTTCAACATTTATTAAAAAGATTATAAGAGAACATTAGGACTAACCCTCCCGAACCTATCACGCAGCGCAATTATGGATACACTTTCAAAAATCAACTTATTTCAAAAATCAACTTATTTAAATATGTGAATTTAGGACCCCCACCATACAAAATGGTCAATCTAAATACTAAAACTAACCTTAAGTTTCAATTGAATTAAAATTTGATGTAACGGTTTTACTCTCTTAACTTTTAACTTATATGAAAGTCACTATTTAGTATCTACATTGTCAGTTCAGTCACGTGGGGACCTAATTTACATATTAAAATACATTAGGGGACCTAGAATCTCACTTTTGAAAGTTGAAAATCCATAACCACACCAGATCGAGAGTTAGGGAGCACATCCCCACTTCACTCATTTTACAAGTACGAACTAGTAAATATAATATTTAATGTACATTTTGTTAAGATAATAGTCAATTCATCACAAAAATAAGTAGATGCAGTTTTCTGTGGTACCATTCAATTGAATGTAGCATAATGAATGAAAAAATAAATATTAAATATTAAAAAAAAATGTCAGTTTAATATCAAGACCATGTAGCAAGGAGAATAAATAACATGCATTAGAAAAAGAAGGGATTAAATAAGCAAACCTTTATAAGATATGGATAGCATGTTGTCAATTTAGAGAAACAACTTTGAAGAGTTATTATTTCTCTACAATACATATTTAAATTTCTTCAAAGAAACTATATTTGTCGTCTTAGCAGGTATCAAGGAAATACATAGATGAATTGCTAACAGTACCCTGTTGACAGTCGACTGGTAAATAGTTTGCTAAGTTGGAATCGGATTTCAAACCTTCCTAATGAGAATAAACAGCCTTTGGTCGAGCTCAAATCTTGCTGCAATTGAAGGGTCCCCTCTAAGCATCATAAGAAGTCCACCAAAAGAAACATACATGTCCCTGAAAACAACAACGTAAAAACATGGTACTTGTGGCCATAGAATCTTTGATAAAATATTTAAAACTCCCCTTATCCCCCCCCAAACATGTGAGGTGCACGATTTTCTTGAACAGTAGGCTAATACACAAATGTTTGTAACTTGTAAGCCAAACTTCCCATGTAAATGTAGACTTAAGGTGTAAACATATCGGATAAATGAGTCAAAAGGTATTTGAACATACGCTTTAACTTGCTTGTGTGAGCTTTCCTCTGAGATTCTGTACAGTTTCCCTTGCATGACATAGTCAAATTTGTCCGCAAGTGATTTCCTGTTACCCTGAAGCCAGATTTAAAAGATGAGTAATTGATCATTTTGAGAAGTGACTACCATCAATGGCATAGAGTGCAGTATAATGAATCGAGCACATAAAATAGAACTGCAGGCATCGTTATTGTCACTTGTTTTAGTATTTTGGCAAGATTACTCGCCTCGAACAACAAAATAGCTAAATTTGATCACATTATTGAATTTTAGTTACTAAAAACTGAAAAGGATAGGATTGAGATATAGTTTAATATATTGAGCCCATTATTTCAGCAAGAGATACTTCCAACCATTTAAATTTTTAGCAAGGAACATAATACAACAAAAACCAGTCAGTTCCTATCCCAATTAAATTTAACTCAAACATGTGAACCCTTTTCCAATTCGATCAAGAACCACATCTTTTGTTTCATCAAATATTATGTAGTCCAATCAAGTCATTTTAATTTTGTTTACCTAACACTATTCTAACCTTCTCCATTAAAATCTCATAACTCTTGTGACTGGAGATTCTTTAGCTCTAAAGAAGATATCCTAACAACCTAAAGTACACCCTTAATCTTGTGAATGGAGATTCTTTAGCTCTAAAGAAGATATCCTAACTACCTAAAGTACACCCTTAATTTATTCTTAGTTGTAGCCACCAAAAGTTGCAGGAATATAGCCTCAAGCCCCTCAATTTCTACATTATCTACTCTAGCATCTAATTTATCATTTTCATTACATGTATATTCATTTATAATCATTTTTGTCCTTCAAATATTCAACTCTAAGTACCTTAATGCATATTAATCAATAGTTGCTCCAAATAACTTCCTTTCTAACATCATACGAATCTTGTGATGCATAGAACCCCTAAAGCAATTCTCTTTCAATAAACCATGCAACATATATTCTTTAAAATCCTCCTTGAATAATCAATCTTATTGTGGAGAACTCATTCATATATTCTGACTCTACATCATCCTTATACTTACCATGACTAAAATGTCCTCTGGTATAATTTGTTCTAATTATCCTTTACCTGATATCATTTAATTTCATAGTGCTACCCACAAAGTTCAAATTTACAATATATCCCACCTCATAATCTTATCGAGTAAAACCATATCATCAATGAAACCATGGTACCTCAACTTGGATGTCTCGTGAACATCATTTCCAGTCGAACGTTAATGCAAACCTATTATGAACAGAAATTCCCTTGCCCTACGCTCACAAAATTGGAAAATAGTTACCTAGGTCACTTGCTTTCAGGATAAATGTTTCAATCCCAAAATTCCACATCCTGAATTTTCTTTTAGCTGACCTCTTTTACTTTTTTACATTACTTTCCCTTGGCTAATATTGGTTAAAAGACTTCATTGTGTGGAAGCAAAGGGAGCTGGACTAGTGGAGGAAGTTTCTTTTAGCTATTTTTTAGTGAGTAAATTGAGAGGATAGCCATTTTTTTTTAGCCAAACTTCCAACAACTATTCAGGATGCTCCGTTTACAAGGTTATACAATAAAGTATGTGATTTGCTATTAAAGAAAGATTTCGAAGATCTACTCAATTAAATAAACAGTTTTCCATTTAAGTATATGCAAAAACAAATTACTGCTGTTATCGTATATGGAAAAAGAGTTCGGATGTAATCAGTAATTTAGCCATTGTTTGATGCCATTATTTATTCAGTCCCTGTTTGGTACACATTATTTTTTTCATTCTCATTCTACTCATTTTCAACCACACATTTTTAATAAAATAATATTTTCCATCACATCAATAACTTTTCATTCTTTTTCAACCACACACACATTATCCATCAACCTACTATTCCAGAATACATTCTTTCAAAATAATATGGCTCAAACACACCGTCAAACAACGTTTTGAATAGTGAGCTTTTGGAGAATGTGTGGTTAAAAAGTAAAAAGATTTTGGATTTAAATGCAAAATATTTTATTGTGTAAATATATGGTCAAAACTGAATATGTAGAATAAAGAGTTTTGAAATAATGGTTATCAAACGAGGGCTTAATATTGTGCACCGTATACTAAAACTTCATCTTCATAAACTCGCAGTGGAATCATGTCAATGCTGAAACTTCAGTGTTAAAATGGATATTGGTTTTAGTGCTCATATGGGATGGTACATTACAACTGACGATTGTACATCAGTTTATCACAATGATTACCATGTCAAAAACACATTTCTTAATTTGATGCTATCATATACATTAATTAATTGAAACTATAAAACAAAAAATTGCCAGAAAGATGCAACATGTAGTATGAAGTTAACTTAAGCAAGACTTATACAGGCACAAATCCACCACCTGACGTCTTTTATCTCCTCTATCTCGCTGAGCATATCTTTTCTATTTTCTACTACATTTCATTTTCTTTCTATTTTCCTTTCATGTAAAGATAAGTCTGTAGAGTAATTAAGGTTAAAGCGAAGGACGTAGTCTGGGTTTCAGACAAAATGAAAAATAGCTGAAATAAATTCTTAGGTACAAATTACATTTCTTCTGTGTAAGTAATCTGGATATTCTGGACAAAGTAAGATAATATTTCCTTTAAACATCTTGACAACCACAACTTAGATTAGATTACAGAACAAGACTGAGTTAAACTATCACTGTACGTAGGATGCAAATGAGTCATCTCAAGCTGAGCTTTAGGCTTCTCAAGGCCAAATTGGTAACATAAACAAGCCTGAAAAAGTGCTCTAACTTGACAAAACTTATTTATCTGAGCAGAGATAACTAAGCTTTTGAAAATCTGAAACAAGCCAAAGCTCAAATAACATGGTCAACTCAAACTAGATCAGGTGCTTGATAGCTCAACTGAGATCAAATGTTTCAAGAAATTGTTTTGTTCAAATTTAGCTCTTTTTACTATATCGCAGAGCTCAAACGGGATTTAAGCTAGCAAACTACAGCGGTACTAGACTGCCCGGGCCTTTCTATAGCTCTAATCATGACCAAGGGTCAATAAGTGTTCAACATTTTTAATGAGTAATAGACTCATCAATATTTTTATGAAAGTCACAGTATAAAAAATCAGATACACAAAATTTAAACGTTTTCTAGCACATGATAGCTTCGGTATTGAAGGATGAGAAAGGCAAGCAAATTCTTCCACGATTTGAAAGGAATCACTAATAAATCATAAGATGGACTGCAAACTGCGGAAAGCTACATTATTCTGAGAAAGATTACCGGATTGAAATAACCATTGTCTGGAGTTCCATCCAAGTTCAGAGTGGATGCTAATACCATCATGAATTTCTCTCCAGCATGCATAGGATAGATGTCCGAGTTGATATCAAGGACCATGAACATGTCAAACTGATCACTCTTCGCCGTTATTCGAGTCACTAAAGAATACATTAGGATGTTACAATTATGATCTAAGTTGAAAATGTGTAAGCTCCTGTTTCAGCCCCATTATTTAAAACTCGTTTTTCCCCAAACTCATTTTTAATCGTATGTAAACCCAAAATTTTTCCCCATTTTTTAACCACACATTCTCCAAGGAATCACATTTTACAAAATCGATTCTAAAAAATGGGGTACAAACAGGGGCTAAATTTCAAGTCAAATTTTAAGCAGACTGCAAGCTATAAATCACTGAAGACTAGAAAATACTATGAAACTCAAAGGTAATAACATCATATTCCACACATTACAAGGCAGATGCCTCTCTTTAACCAGCATTTGAGCCTCTTTAAGTACACTAGGAATCTAGTACTGCCATTTATTCCGCTAATTTTTCATCTATCAGCCTGGAGTGAGTTTTAACATTAACATCACTACATCATGTCATCATACATTGGAACTTCTTCATGGAGTCGCCTTGTTTTGCATATTGATATCTTGTGTTGGTCCACATGATGAATATTACACTATGATGGAAAAGGAACTTGTTAAATTTTCTGTAGAGATCTAGAGCTCTTCTATTTAGATTTTTATGCACTAGCGGTGCTACATTGGTACTTATGCCAATAAAACAAAATTCAACAGCCAACAATACTTTCTGGAAGAGAAACAAGCTATCAACTGAACAAATACTTTCAATAAAATTCCTGCTTCCTAAGGAAGAAAGACCATCGAAAAAATTTCCTGGTTAAAACTTAAATAATTAAAATTTAGGGGAAAGGCTCAATGCAGTAGCTAGTTAGTTATATTGGTGGCCTTCATCTCAATAATTTCGTTTTGGTAAGTACCTAACAGGAATATGTCCTATCAATTAGGAATCAACATCGTGGCGGTGGAGTTTTCTGAAAATTAATTTAGAATCAACTAAATGTTATAACATCCAAAATGATAGAACATAACATAGCCCAAACTATTTTAAGAGGAAGTGAACACTGCATACATACACTCGCGCTAACTATTTTAAGAGGAAGTGAAAACTGTAATTATATATTGTTATGGATTAAATATGAGATGTTATACCTTTATCAAATTTTTTACCATCTGGATTCAATCCTTCAACTCGAAATATATCTTCAAAAAGAGTTTCCACCATCTTTGCAGCAGCAAAATGCACTAATCCAAATCCACAAATTTTTTTCAGAATATAACATGAATAACCTAATACGAACGAAGAATTGAAACAAGGCACTGTAACAACAATAATAATTAGCAATTCACCAATTAATAGTGAAAAAAAAAAATCACAAAGTTAGAGAGGGAAACCTAAGTATTTTTCAAGGGTTGTATTGTTTACTGAATCAATTTTTTCTGAAAGTCAAAACCTAACTCAGACCTCAATGCGTACATAAACAGCTAGAGAGGATCAATATTATGTTCTATGAACTTGCCCCTAAAGTTTAGATTAAATTGATTTCACCCTCAAACTAGAGAAATATTAATTTTTTCACCCCAGGCCCTCAACCTTTGAATATTTTTTTAACCATGGCTAATATGAATCTCAATAATTGTTTATTTTTAACTCTTGCATATTTCACCTTTTGATGCATGCTTGCAGTTTTAACTTTTAAGATGCAATAACACCTCTTTTGTGTCCTTCTTGACCTTTAAGATTTGAATCAAGATTCGTTTTTCATTTTGTATAAGATCAAGTTTAGTCGTCAACTAATCGCATTGCAAGAATGCTCGAGCACCGAATGGAGCTAAGCGGCTAACTGCAGTTGGCCTTAGAGGTGTTGAACCTAAGCACAAAAAACTTCAACACGAGTTCATTGAAATTTACATGTGCCTAATTTTATTTTCTGTAAGCTAATGTGGGGTGTGATGCACGTATACTAAAAAATGTAAGTGTTGTTAGGGGCTTGTGAGGATAGGACAATGATCGAAAAGACTCAAACAGTAAACTCAAGAATCCCTAAAATATTCCCGCAACACCCCAAGTCTATTTAAAGGTCAACTTACATGAGACTTCTACCCTATAGAGGGAGAAAAAGCTCAAGACATGGAAGGGTATAATGCATATATTTTAGAGTGGATTGGATAGATGGATAAATGCAGGTATGTCATGTTATTTTAGTACTTGGACATCAAAACTCAAATCAAGGGAATAAAAAATAATTACCCAATCTAACCTCCGTGTCTATGGTATTGGCTTTGAAGAATAATTCTATTAATATATAATGATTTACCGAATTGACAAGTGGCGGCCCCCTATTGGGGGGCGTCCGGGAAAAAATTCGGTAAATCATTATGTACACGTAGCGCGATCGTGGCTTTGAATGGCACAAACGTTCTTGGGATACTTTCCTACACAAGGCTAGTTGTAGGCTTTGACCTTACCATTTGGAACATAGGTGCATCTCACAACATGTACAATGCCATGCCCACTTATAAAGTTTACATTGAATAAAGCATATATGTCTATTTGATGTTATGTCTGTGTTTAGGACTCCATTTTTTATCCTTCTATTCTACTTCTTAAAATCAAACATTAATTTTAACAACACATTTCGTATGACCCACGAGTACTACCCACTTATTAACTACTCATTAATTGAAAAGTAAGATTTTAGCAACAAAGAATGAAACCCAAATGGGGGTCATCTGTATATCTTTCAGACTTTTACAGTGACAAATTGACACAGTTTTTAGTCATATCTGGGAAATAAAATATTAGTTGAAGAACATCACAACACTAACTGTACTCTGTTTAATTCTTTTCGATCTCTTATCATTATACTCTATTTAATTCTCATCCAAATCTTATCATAAGTTAATGTGTATGTCTTTTTAAATCTAGACAAATTAATATTGTTTCTTCTCATATCTATGAAATGAAATATTAGTTGGAATCTTATATAAGTTAAGTAAGATCTACTAATCTATAAAGTTTCACCACTGTTCATCATTCTCATGTAGCCTCCAACCCCCTACCTGCCTCTCCTACACCATCAACACAAAACCCCCACGCCCTCCTTGTTCACAACATGGAGAGTACCACAACCTAGACCAGCGCAACCACCTTTTTTCCCACACTAATCTTGCAATGGTTGGAAATTACCACATACCAACTCTCCATAGCTGAAGTCAGAAATTATTGAAAACTAAGCTAACCCCTACCACCAAATAATCTATAACATCCTGAATCAACTTAGGCAGCCATTAGATTTTAATTTAGTGGCTATAAGTAAGTTTTTTATATTTGGAGACCTAATTAAATATTGACCAATAGTGTAGGACTATAGAGCAATTTCTTTTATCCATGTGCAAATTTTTCGTTGCCTAAATCTTAGTAATATGATTGCATGATTGATTTTAATATTGTATGTCAATTAACCTAATTAATTGGTTAATTATTATTTTTTTCGATAAATAATCAGGAAATTTCATTAATAAAAAGAATACACAGGGAGTGTATTATCAATTCAAACAAGAAAGAAAAGATATGAAGTTAGGTAGCCCCTCTATAGGATTGCTAGCCGCTACGTTAAACCAATTATACAAAGTCAGAAAAAATGATTCTTTAAATTTCTCTGTGTCCCATAGTTGATCTTCAAAGCATCGGTTGTTCCTTTCCCTCCATACACACCAAACAATGCATCCCGGGATGAGATTCCAAACTAGCTTGCTATCCTTGTCTCGAAATTTTCTCCTCCATGCCCGCAGCACGTCCTCCATTCGTCTAGGCAACACCCAATCTATATGCTGAGAAGCCAGAATACTATTCCACAACCAACGGACTCCGTCACAGTGAATGAACAAGTGATCTTGTGTCTCCCCATCTCTCCCACACATATAGCACCATTCGGTAACATAAAAGCCTTTTTTTCGGAGATTATCCATCGTTAGTGCCCGTCCCCTCACTACCGTCCACAGTAGAAATGCTACCCGTGGGGGTAATTTGCAATGTCACACCCTCCTCCAGGGGAATGAACTCTCCACAGGACCCAATAGAGATCCAAAATAAGAGCGGACTAAAAAAATGCCATTCCGTGCCAACCTCCATCGGCTACAATCATCCACTTCTACTCGAATTTGCACTTCATACAAACCGGCTAGAAACAACGCATAGTCGTCCAATTCCCAATCATGCAATCCCCTTTGAAATGTGATATTCCAACTGTAACTCCCGTTGTGGCTGGCAACGACTTCATTAACCATAGCAGAAGGCCTCAAAGTTATGCGGTGTAAGGAAGGAAACCTCATCTTTAGCGGTAAGTCTCCACACCAACAATCATCCCAAAATTTAATATTAGCACCATTACCCACCACAAAAGTCAAGCTATTCCTAAAGTCATTCCAGCCTCGTCAAATATACCTCCAAAGACTCACCCCGTAGGACCCTCGACCCTCACCCGAACACCATTCTCCCTCCATCACGCCATACTTCACCCCAATGATTTCTCTCCAGAAACTCTCCCTCTCCACACCAAATCGCCACAGCCATTTGCCCAGTAGTGCCTTATTAAACAGAGTAAGCCTCCTCAAATCGAGACCCCCCATCCTCATAGGTGAGCAAACAACTCCTCATTTAACCAAGTGAAGTTTCCTCTCCTCTCCCAAACCTGCCCAAAGAAATTCCCTTTGAATCCTCTCCAATCTGTTAGCCACTGCTGCAGGAATAGGAAACAGTGACATAAAATAAGTAGGGATGTTAGATAGCGTAGATTTAATGAGAGTCAGACGACCACCCTTAGAGAGATACATACGCTTCCACCCCGCTAACCTCCTTTCCACTTTCTCCACAATGACATTCCAAATAGGAGTACTTTTAAACCGCGCCCCTAGGGGAAGTCCGAGATATGTCATAGGTAGCTGCGCAACCCTGCAACCCAATATGAGAGAAAGTTCCTCCACATTCGCTACCTCTCCTACTGGAATAACCTCAGATTTTCTAAGATTAACTTTCAAACCTGACACAGCTTCAAAACATAAGAGCAACCTGCGTAAATTCCTGACTTGCTCCTCCTCTGCCTCACAAAAAATCATAGTGTCGTCTGCAAATAACAAGTGGGACACTTGCAGTTGACCAACCGTAAATCCCGTCAGCAGGTTCTCCCGCTTCGCTTTCTCAAGCATCTTACTAAGAGCCTCCATTACAATAACAAACAGTAATGGAGACAATGGGTCTCCTTGCCTCAATCATCTGCTACTCCGAAAATAACCCTCGGGGGTACCATTAACCAAAACTGAAAAAGAAACGGTGGAGATACAAAACTGAATCCACTTGCACCACTTATCCCCAAATCTACATCTCCTGAGCATATATAAGAGGAATCTCCAGTTAACATGATCATAAACTTTCTCAATATCAAGCTTGCATAACATTCCTGGGACCCCGCTACCCAGTCTTGTGTCAATGCATTCATTCGCTATCAATCCAGAATTTGGCGACCTTTCACAAAAGCATTCTGAAACTTGGACACCACTTTCCCAAGCACCTCCTTGAGTCTATTTGCCAAAACTTTTGCAATAATCTTGTACACCCCACTAACCAAACTAATAGGGCGAAAGTCCTTGATATCAATCGCTCCCGATTTCTTAGGAATCAACACAATAAATGTTGCATTAGAACATCTCAAAAATCTACCACGCTCAAAAAAGTACGTGAAAACATCTATGATATCATGTTGCACCACCTCCCAACATGCCTTGTAAAATGAGAACGAGAATCCTCTGGACCTGGAGCTTTATCATCATTCATACTAAACACGACCTCCTTAATTTCGTCCTCCCCAAATGGTCTTTCCAACCAACCAGCATCCTCCTCCGTGAGAGTAGAAAACTCTAATCCCTCCAGCTCTGGCCTCCACTCAAATTGCCCCCTATAAAGATACTGATAAAAATTCACCATTTGGGTCCCAATATCCTGTGGATCCTCGAAAATAACCCCATCCACCTCCAACACTGTGACAGCATTATTCCGCATGTTCGAATTGGCAATCCTATGGAAAAGCTTAGTGCATTTATCTCCCTCTTTCAACCACGTGACCCTGGATTTCTATCGCCACGCGATCTCCTCCATCTCCACCAATCTCACGAGTTCTTCCCTTAAAACTCCACGTCTCTCCTTCTCCTCCCCCTCCAACCCTTGCCTCTCCTCTAACTTATCCAGCTCATCTATGTCTAACAAACATTGAATTTTACGCAGGTTCACATTACCCGCCACCTCCTCATTCCACCTCTTCAGATCCCTTTTTAGAGCCCTCAACTTATGATCCAACACATAACTGGGGGACACCCGAAAGTCATAAGAAGCCCACCAAGTCCGTACTTGCTCCCTAAAGCCTTCAACTTTTAACCACATCTTTTCAAACCTAAAAGGTCTTGCTCTACTCCCCTTGTATTTCCCACTAACAATATAGGGAAATGGTCAGAGTACACCCTTTCCAACCTCCTCTGAGTAACATCTGAGTACTTAGCCTCCCACTCTCCGCTGATCAGGAATCGATCTATACGAGATAGAACATGTTGCTCCCGATTAGAAGACCGGTAAAGTCTCCTCCAATCATAGGCATATCCACCAACATATTCTCTCTAATAAAATTCGAAAAATCCTCCATAGCCCCGGTAAGCCTTCCACCACTAGACCTTTCAGTAGGAAATTGTACCACGTTAAAATCGCCCCCAATACACGTTGGGAGATTCCACCACGCCATCATACCAGTCAACTCATCCCACAAGCCCCCTCTACTCTCATCTGAATTAGGGCCATACACTCCTATAAACATCCACCTAAAACCATCTTCGATATTCCACAACGCAAGCGAGAGCGAGTATGTCCCAACACTAACCTCCTCCATATCATACACTCTGGTATCCCACATGATAAGCATACCTCCCGATGCCCCCGATGACCCCAAATCCTGATACCCAACATGTTGTCCCCCCCATAAGCTACTAACCACAACCCTCGAAATACACTCCAACTTAGTTTCTTGCAAACAAACAAGATTCGCCCTCCATCCCCTTAACAAATTTCAAATACCTAGGCTTTTCCTAGCTTCGTTGAGCCCCCTCACATTCCAACAGATAAGTTTTGGAATCATTTTAACATTACGTCATCCCCTCCCAACAACACTTTCCTTGCCTCGCCACCCTTAGCATCATAGTTAACTGACCATTCAAGTCGCTTAAGCTCACGGATGCCCTTCCGTCTAGCTTTACCTCCTTGTATACTCATTTCCTATCCCCTACTAGCCTCCAACTCCTCAAACAATTACATTAGTTTACCTTCGTATCCGTCACAGGACACGCCAACCAACTTACTGAAATCCTGCATTTTTTGAAGGACCCAGTTTGAAGGTTGGGATTCAGCTTCACCCACACTCACCTTCGTTGTTACCTCTACATGACCACCCTCCAAAGGGTCATACGAGAATCCCTCCATCTCCACTTCATGGGCACCCTTCTTGACGGTTCCCCCCTCTTGGCCGCCATTAACCCACAAAACCAAAGCTTTTCAGTCCCCACCTCTATTTTTTTATAGACTTGGCGTGCCTTCTATTGTATGTGTTCCTTACCATAGCTGTCTCTCATACCTCATTCTGTTCTTTAAAAACTGTTTCCTTCCTATTTACTGCCGACCCCGAAAATTTCTCATCCACATCCAACTCCACCACTCCGATCCCATTGTCATTTCCAGAATAAACTGCTTTAGTCAGAGCTGGATACTTGCAACCATTCCTATTCACCCCCTGCTTATCTTTGATGTGAAATTCACTCGGTGATACCTCCTCCGGAACTAAGCTCGCCATATGATTGTCGTTAGCTAGGGGCTCATCCACTCCATCCCCACACTTATAACAATAGAATACCTTGGGACTCCCCTCGGGTCTACATCCCACAATTCTAATTAAATCATCCAACTCGTCCTTTAACGCCTGGACACGGGCTCTTATCTCAACACTGTTCGATATGCCATCCTGTAAACCTTCAGCAAATCTCCCCATAGGCTTAGGCAATGCATAATGATCATCACATTCCTTCGCCCTGTGCGTCATGTCCTTACCCATTAACCCACTATGATCACCGTTTTGCGATGTCCGTGAGTTTGCTATCACTTCTGCATAAGTCAACCCTCGTGTATAACTTTTCTCCATTGTTTGACGTGTGGACTTATCCCTCTCAACAAACGATTCGATTACATCCTTAAACACACGCAAGAATGTTGCCCAACCTACTCCGTCCACACTTTCCGGAATCATCACAGCTCCTGTCCGACGTCTATCTCCATATTGAGCTATCGTCAAATATCTGCCACGACTGTTTGCACAACGTTGTGCCAGAAAAGCTCGTGAAGACTCGGTAAATTTGGACACAAAATCCTCAAACTTACTAGCCACTCTCAACTTATCAACCATGTTCACAATCCAAAGTGCACCAAACCTCCCCATATGGATTGAGGTCGACAACCTCGAGCCCCACTCTGTAATCCTAACAGTGCCTGATTCATTAGCGGACACCACAAACTCCTTTGCCTCCACTCTAAAACGCCGAGTAAAAAACAGACTGTTCGCATTCCGCCAATTTTTTCTTTGATTACGCATAAATGGCACATCCGATAACAACCCAGGCCTTCTAACCGATCTGAACACATTCTGCTGAAAATTCTGATTTTTCAGATTTTTCGGCGGCGGCGCGTGGCCCTCACGCGCCGGCAGGTGCGCAGCTAGAATGACGCGCGTGGGGACAGACCCCCCCCACAGGCGTCGGAATGGCCTGCTGAGGCCTCCGGTGGGGCGCGTGCGTTAGGGAACAGCCCGGATCCGGCCGGATCGGGAAGTTGGTCGCGGGGGCCAAGGTCAAAACCTCCTTCTCCGGTCCTGCAATTTCGACATTCTCTACCCTACTGACGTCGCAGCAAGCCGCCGGTGACTCGCCCTTATTCACGCCATGAAAAGGATCTCCGGTTGTGGGCCCACACGACTTGACAGAGGCATGTTCGGCTGTTTGGCTGGGAATAAGTGGCGTGAGGCCGGTGGGGATTGGTTGTCTGGGTGAGTTTCGGTCGTCGATGGCGGCGGTAGGGTCGGTTGGTGGGTGGTTGTGTTGGTTTGGGTGGTGGGTAGGGGGGACCATTACGGGAGCTGGATTTTTGGTTAATTATTATAATTAGAGAAACTTTCATTTATTAAAATTAGAAATATTATTTATACTTGTGTAATTAGCAATCTAATAAATTTTTATGGTATGTTAGAATATTCATTTTGGCATAATTTAAATCAAATATTTAATTATATTGCAATAACTTATTAGTAGCAATTATATATTTATTAATATAGTTAATTAGGTAATTAGTTGAATGATCCATTATACTCTATATGGAAAAACTTGTGGTATTAATAAGAGAATGAATGTTTGTACCAAAATAGGTAATAGAGTCAAACTTTAGAGACCCCCCATTTATACCCCTCATATCACTTACATTCATACACAACTAAGCTTGTACTTTACATCTTTCCTTCTTTTAACTCATCTTCTACATAAACTTTCACATTACAAAATTTAGTACACACGATGTCCAAGGAATTTTGGAGTAAAAGTCTAACAAAATGATTTACTTTAATCTTCTTCCATACAACTGTAAGTGTAGTAGTATAGATTGTTCTTTCATTATTTAAATTATGGAAATTTATGTTATGAATATGATGATACGAAAATCCAAATTATGATTATGATAAGGGTCTTATATGTGTAAGTTCAAAGAACCGGAGTTTAATAGCGCTACGCAAAGGAATCATAAACACGAAGTTCGAATTTTAATTCCCTGTGTCTCCATATGTATGTTATGATTTTCCGTATTTAAATATGAGATAAAATTTGTTATTACTCATTTACTGAGATTTATGTTTCATATGTATATGTTAAAATTTTTATAGGTAACTAAAAAGGTGGGTTTGAGGCAATTAGAGGTGGACTGTGCTTGCGTAGATGGAAAATGAAGAATAAACTATGTATAAGGATTTTAATAATGTTCATTGTACTATTCTTGAAACTAATTTTAAATTCTCGCATGCTAAGAAAACATTATCTTTTTTTTTTTCTTTTGATTATGAAAGTAATCTTTTTACGGTGAATGTATAACAATTTCTAAGGTAAAATTCGAGTTGTGACATAATCACTGCAAAAGCAAGGGGAAATGGATGATAGCGCAATTGATACCTAGCTAACCCTAATGTGGCTCGAGCATGTTATGTGGTTTGACATTAAACTGGATGTAAGAAAATGCTGTTGATTGGACACTCACAGCCTGATTGACTAAGAATTTTGGACTACATAATACCCAGGCTTTATCGACGTTCAAATAAAAACCAAAGAAAAAGAAGGAATCACAAACCTGAAGCCTGAAGATCAACTTCGATCCAAATCTTTCTTTTATCCTTGTTCTACAAACTTAAATCCAAGTTCAATTATCTCATAATTCCAATCAAAACTCAGTCCAGATAAAAAAGAAGGGAATGTTGCATAACAAGAAGTGAAGAGATTAAGAGGGGTAAACTACATACCTTTAATTGAAGAAGCGAACTGGGAAATGGAATACGATTAATTTATCCTAATTTGTCACTTTACTTTCCCCTAATTCGGATTCGAGTCTCGGTCTCTAGCAGCCGCAATAAAATAACTTTGAATGAGGGAGCAGGAGAAGGATCAGACTATTTGCTCTATTTTGCCGCTGGGGCTGCTGGGCTTTTAATAAACAGATCCTCTCAGCCTAAATTAGAAATCTAAAGCTCGAAACTACGTTTCCGACCTGAAAATGGTATGGCAATGGATCAAGCGGAACCAACCTACTAGCCCACCACCAAGCTCAGTTCGGCTTGTTGGATCAGATGGGCTCAGCCCATTGGTCAATGAACCAAGCATGAGTCAACTCAATGACCAAGGGGCCAAACATTGTCCATGTGGATCAAGTCAGCCAACCAATAAACCCTAATATTATATAATTTTTTAAAACATAATGTTGCAGAAAGCAAACTATTATCAAGAGGGAGAAGATAAAGAAAGGAGTCAGGTGTAGGGGTGTCCGTGGGTCGGTTCGGTTCTACTCGATTCCAGAATTTTCGGGTATTTAATAAATGGACCCGTCGGGTCCAAATATAATTATGGAACAGTTCGGGTTCGGTTCGGGTCGGTTCGGTTCGGTTCTGTACCATAATTAAATTTTTTAACATTTACAGCAACACTACATAAATATAACTACTGACATTTCATTTGTAACTTTTACAAATTAACATAACAAAATTCAAAAATATAAAAATAACTAACTGTCGAATAATATTAATTCAATGCATACAAATACCAAAAAGTAGATATTAATACTTACCAACTATTTGATTTAATCATCAACTGCTACTGCTTGACTTGCCATGGCAAAAAACTGTACAAGAATTGAAAAAGCACAATTAACAAACAAATAAACTAAAAAATATTCAACTAATAGGATTTGATAAAAAGAAAATATAATATAGATCTATTACATGTCTCAATGCCCTCATAGAACTTTGTTTCTTCAATGTAAAATCCATCTTGGAAAACTTTCAAGAGTCTAGAATATTTTCTTAGCCAGTTTTGTGTACAAATTAAGGCTTCAACTGTTTTAGGAGTTAAAAAACTCCTAAATTGATCAAGAATGCGTCCTCCAGTACTAAATGTTGACCCAGAAGCAACTGTAGATACATGAATGACAGGAACATCCCTTGCAACCTCAGATAAAAATTCAAATCTTGATTTATTAATCTTCCACCAATGTAAAATGTTAGAAAAAATAAAATAATTTAATTAATTCAATAAAAAAATATAAAAAATTTATTTAGTTTCGGGTCTCATTCGGTTCTTTGGTTCTTGGTCGAGACCCAAGACCCGACCCAAACCTTTCGGTTCTCGATTCGAGTACCCGTTCGGGTCTTTAACTTATGAAGAACCGCTCGGTTCGGTTCGATCCGGTTCGGTTCGGATATTTTGGACACCCCTAGTCAGGTGGGTGAAGAGAGAGAATTAAAAAGAGAGAAGAGGGGAGCAAATATGTTGGAAAGTGAATTAGGATTTGAGAGTTTAATTGAGTTGGGGTGGATGTTGTGGGATAGGTTGATTAATTTAATTTTATAATATTATTATTAATATTTAAAGATAAATTATCACCTGATTTTTTAACAAAGAAATTTTAAAACTTTAATTTTGAATTGGAAATTTAAAAATTAAGTGTGGGTGTAATTACCACTTACTATATTACAAATGACTCGTGAAGTCCAATAGCCCAAGACACCAAACTTAGCTCGACCCTAGGTTCGTCTAAATGCGATTTCAATTCGTCCACGTGCCTAGCTCTCACGAGCCGGCAAGCATGTAATTCTCGAATTTTATGCTCAAATATTTATTTGTGATATTTAACCCGTGCTTGCCTCCATTTCTTAAGAAGTTATTTTTACTCATACTCATTTTTAATGTAGTATTAATGAATTCATATTTTTTTTATCAATTTTTCAATCATATATTTCACCAACTTATTTCCAAAAATAAAATAAAATAATTATTTTGTATCCAAACCAAACAAGGACTTAATTAGGCTTAGCCTCGTGAGCTTATACGGCAGTTGGTTAAAACCATTGAAGTCTGTTGACAAATAAGCAGTTGTTTCTCACGAAAAAAATTTATGGACCCTCATCACATTTTGGTTGACACACGGCATTCTTTCAAAGGCACTATCCTCTCGGATTTCTAAGGCAGTGAGTTGGTTTCAAAACTCTCCAACCACTCTCCTTGTCTCTTCATTAATCAATTGGATTCTGATCTCCACTTGAAGCTTCTTGATTCAGTGCTTCGCAGCCTTCTTTTCGAATTCACACAAGACACTTCGATTCATTTTATGCTTTGTTTGTAGTCCACTCATCGACCAATGAGAAACTTTTGCAAAGAATTATAGTTTTTCTTTAATACTGTATCTAAGATGTGAGAAACCAATAAAAAGTTTCTGACATATATCTCCCCTTAGTGAAGTGGAAATCTGTGGACGTTCTAGATCGAACTTATAAGAAATATTTTCAGATTCAATATCGTTTCCAGAGTTCTGTGAGAAATCAGGAGCTTTTGGAATTAGTCCAAGCAGCTTGAACATATACTGATCAGCGTCATAATCGCTGTTGGGAGTTGTCAACAACTTCTCTCCGGTGAAGATAGAATTTGCGCCGGCAAGAAAGCAGAGGGTCTGCTCGGGAATGGAGAACCGATCTCTACCAGCTGAAAGCCTGGACCATTGCCTTCGGCATTGTAATCCGGGCTGTTGCAATCATCCTAATCATCTCCCATATCTCAACTGGCTGAAATAGCAGTATCAACGTGAGATTCGATCAAGAATCCACAAAAAAACAGCTCAGACTCATAATTTGATGAAGGTAAGATCAAGTCATCTAGATTTCATTGAAATAGAATTTAAGCAGTTGTGAAAGAATATATAAAGTCCACAAAAGTCTTAATATTCTTATTACAGTAAAGAATCCTTGCAAGGAAACCTAGAAATTGTTGGGGAAAATAATTGGAGAATCAAATGAGATCAATCAAAAATCGAAGGCCCGTGTTTACACGGTTTCCTTAAATCGAATTCGTCGCCTCACCGGAGTGCAAGAGGTTTTGATCGGTGTTCGATTCCCAGGATACAATCGGTTGTTGGTTCACGCTACACTACGTTAACCGCCTACGAACCAGCTGTGTTTATCTCTCAAAGAACTTTAGCAAATGAAGGAAATGAACAAAACTGAAAAGAAGAAATTTGAAGCTAGAAGCTTAAAAGGAAAGCTCGTATTTTTCTTGTTGTGTTTGTTGTTCAGTGTGTTTTCTACCAACTGAGAGGTCTTCAATTTATAGCCATAGAGGAAGAGCGTGGCCATTAATTTCTGGAACGTTTGAAGTGAAACGGGCTGAAGTGAAATGGGAACGAATGAATAATTTCCCCATAAATTCTGAAACGAACTGGATGAATTCTGAAACTAAAGTGTAATGATTTTCATTCAATATTATCACTGAATTATGAAACTGAAGTAGTGGAATGATTTTCATTCAATATCAATATTATCATTTTCCAACAGAAATAGACAACAAAAACAATTCTTAATCATCTAGAGATACCAAAACTGTAGGTTGCCCAACGTAACACTCAAAGTTAAGACATAATTCAAAGTTTCTGAAACTTATAGAACTTCAAAAATGACACACACTTATCAAGCTAAAAATAGAAAAATCTTCAACTGCTCATTACTTAAATTGTGTCTAATGCCAAAAATCGTACCTGGGCCAACTTGAGCTAGATGGAAAAGCTCTGCCAGATCCGATCTCCAACACCTGAAACAAAGGCTTCGAGATGTGTCCTCGTCGCCCCTCCGATGCTTAAGTTAGAGAGAGAAATTATGTGAAAAATTATATATTGGAATATTATGTAAAAACATACCTGAATAATGAGGCTAAGTTATGTATTTATAGAAATTGGAGGGGGGTCATGGGATGACTGAACTTCATGTAATTCTAGTTATTTTAGGTACTTGTATTGTGTTAGAAGTGCACAATTTGTGTTAGAGTAAAATATGTAATAAACTAGGAGTTTGTACTTAAGTAGGACTAGTTTTCCTGGGTCTGACCTCATAATGGACCCAACCTCAGAATTAGCCCAGTTGGAGTGGGTCGGGTTAGGTAGGTCGAGTTTGAGTCTATTGATTTTTCCCATATCACGGGCCCTCGTGCATCCAAGTCGCAGTTAAAAGCTACATGCTTAAGTTGCGAGGTGAGATGCAAAGAAGTGCAACAAGCTGAAGTCTTTGTGTAATTTGTAATTTGTATGTAGCTCGAGCTCGTTACTTAGCCAATTTTTGGCTAATAAGCTCGAGTTTTGTATTAAATAAGTAACTCGAGCTTGTTACTTGGCCAATTTTTGGCCAATAAGTTTGATAATGAGTTTGAGCATGTTACTTGGCCCTTTTTGACCAAGTAGATCGAGTTCTGTTTTGAAATTAATTCGAGCGTTTTACTTGGCCAATTTTTGGCCTAGTAGCTCTAGTACTTGTAAGAGGTAGCTCAAGTGTTTTACTTTGCCATTTTTAGGCCAAGTAGCTCGAGTGTTTGTTTGTTTAATCACTTCGAGGCGTGTTACTTGGCCAGTTTTGACCATGTAGCTCGAGTGATAATAATAGAGCATGAGACGTGTCACAAGGTCATGTTTTGGTGAAGTAGCTCGAGTCATGTTGAAGGAGCTCGAGACGTGTTACAAGGCCATGTTTTGGCCAAGTACTCGAGTCCTGTTTGTTTATGAGCTCGAGACGTGTTACAAGACCATGTTTTGACCAAGTAGCTCGAGTCATGTTGAAGGAGCTCGAGATGTGTTACAAGGCCATGTTTTGGCCAAATAGCATGAGTCCTGTTTATTTATGAGTTCAAGACGTGTTACAAGGTCATGTTTTGACCAAGTAGCTCGAGTCATGTTGAAGGAGCTCGAGACGTGTTACAAGGCCATGTTTTGGCCAAATAGCTCTAGTCCTGTTTGTTTATGAGCTCGAGACGTATTACAAGGCCATGTTTTGACCAAGTGGCTCGAGTCTTCTTGAAGGAGCTTGAGACGTGTTACAAGGCCATGTTTTGGCCAAGTAGCTCGAGTCCTGTTTGTTTATGAGCTCGAGACGTGTTACAAGGCCATGTTTTGACCAAGTAGCTCGAGTCATGCCGTAAGGGCCAGAACTGACTTTTTGGTGGTCCAACAGGGTTTTTTCTTGGCCCAATATGGCTTGTTGGGCTTGTTGTGGCCCAATAGGGCTTTTGGGTGGCCTAACAGGGCTTGTTGTGGCCCAACAGGGCTTTTTTGTTGCCTAACATGGCTTGTTGTGGCCCAACATGACTTTTTGGTGGTCCAACAGGGTTTTTTGTGGCCCAACGGGGCTTGTTGGGCTTGTTTTGTGGCCCAACAGAGCTTGTTGTTGCCCAATAGGGCTTTTAGGTGGCCCAACAGGGCACTTTTTTTTTTTTTTTTTTATTTTTAAGAAAACCAAATAAATAAAAACGAATATGCCACTTTGATAACTACCATCCACTTTTATTTCAAAATATTTCTTTTAATGTGAGCACTAAAACGGATTAAAAGTCTACAAAAATTTCAATAATAATAATCACGTAGCATAATCATTAACGAACGAAAAACAAAATTCATAGTTGATTATAAGATGAAATTGACAATTAAATTTCAATAATTGAAATTTAAATTTAAATGGAAAAATAATAACGACATTTAATTATTTCAACAAAAATATAGTCGCCAATTTTAAATATAATTTTATTTTTAGGTCAAAATTGAAAAATATTTGGATCAAATTTAAAAATCCCATTTAAAAATTTAAACTTAATATTTCAAAATTGCAAAATTGACCCTAAAACTAAAATTATGAAAAGGGCCTCAAAATTTAGAAATTACATAACAGATCCATATCCTTAAATTACATATTGACCCTTGGTTAAATTGCAAGAAAAGCCCCCCAAAAGTCCACAAATTGCAGGAGGAGCCCTTGATTGTTAATTGCTAGAAAAGGGCTTATTCTATCATAATTGCGTGTAAGCCCCCGTCCCCAAAACAATTTGAAAACATTTTGGCAAACCCCTAACCTCAAAATTGAGTGGTACCGCCGCCGGTCCAAAACGCCATCTCCACAATAGAGATGGTGATCGGCAGCAACGGCTGCGGCCGGCGTAGCCCCTAAAACGTGTAATGCAGCCCCTAAATGAGCAGTGGCGATTCTGCTCGCAGGTTCCTACAGATGGTGGAGTTGCGGCGGAAGAATTATATGCATACAGACATGAATCTTTACATACACGTTGTGAGATGCAGGGAGAAAAAATAAATACACATGCAAATAAACAATATACGAGAGAGAGAGATAGAGAGAGAGAGAGAGAGAGCAGACTGCCGACTGAATTTGTAGAACATATATACATACAAAATATATAAAATCAGGTACATATAATCCATCTATGAAGATTTAACAGGGAGGCCGAAAACGGTGGAGACAGGAAAAATTTATGCACAACAATCTATGTATATATATTCATGGGCTACCGGAAAGAGATGCACATTAATTCCCAAATAAAATCCAATAGTGGGAACTACAGTTTCAAGAAAACAACAATATATTATTTCACCAACGTGAGTTTCCCCAGAACTTTGTCAAAGCCGCAATGAATTGAAATTCAATTACTAAGGATTCCTCTAATCGTAACAGTAAGAGCAACACAACGGGTGAAGAAAAAGAAGAACAAGGGCAGGGCGAGAATTCCCCCCCCCCCCTAGTTTGGTGACACACACACACACACACACACACACACACACACACACACACACATAGAGAGAGAAAGGGTGGATTTCATCAATCAATCTGGTGACAAATATATGCACGGAGAGAGAGCAGAAAGTAGCGTGATTATTTTGTGGTGCTTGGTATATATTCAAACATATATACACACGAGTTAGAGAGGAGGCAGTAGGTTGATTTTGCTATTTGTGTGGTAATTGCTAAACATATATGCAGATGGGTGAGCAAGTGAGAAATAATCTCAAAAACCAATTTTATTTTTGTTTAGAAGATTCTAATCTTAGCATGCCTGCTCTGATACCAATTGTTGATAAATTTCATAGTTAATCATTCTAAGAACAAGAAACACATAATTATTGATAGTTTGAAAATCATGCCTGTGAAATATATTGTTATGTATGAATATTACCATCTAAATCTTCCTCTCCTTGCGATCCTGACCCTAATTAGGGTTTATGGTTTTGAGGAAGGTGTGATGGTCGTGCGTTAACTGAGGCTTTTTGTAGCGTTTCCCATAGACGGCGCCAATGATGATGCCAAAAATCGTACATGGGCCAACCTGAGCCAGATGAAAAAGCTCCACCAGATCCGATCTCCAATACCTGAAACAAAGGCATCGAGGTGTATCCTCGTCGCCCCTCCGAATTGCTTAAGTCAGAGAGAGAAATTATGTGAAAAACTGTATATTGGAATATTATGTAAAAACATACCTGAATAATGATGCTAAGTTATATATTTATAGATGTTGGAGGGGGAGTCATGGAAGGACTGAACTTCCTGTAATTCTAGTTATTTTAGGTGTTTGTATTGTATTAGACGTGCACAATTTGTGTTAGAGTAAAATATGTAATGAACTAGGAGTTTGTACTTAAGTAGGACTAGTATTCCTAGGCCTGGCCTCATAATGGACCCGACCTCAGAATCAGCCCAGTTGGAGTGTGCCGGGTTAGGTAGGTCGAGCTCGGGTGTATTGATTTTTCCCGTATCAATGTCAATTCTCTAATTGCCTTTTTTTAAAAAATAAAAAATTGTTGTTCCTTGAGCATATCACAGACTACACTGGGTTTATAATTAAACTAAATTATCTCACCATACTTTTAAAAAAATAAAAAATTCGTTCATTAGGCAATTATTTGTATTTGGGCCTGTCGAAGCATATAATAAGTTTGAAATCAAATGTATTCTTCAAAATATGGAGTACATACATAGATTTGGATATAGCCAAGACCTAATGCAAAGATAGAATAAACACAACAATTTCTAACAAATTACGTGAACAAACATTGATCCCTGCTTCACGAACATGCTCCAGGGTTTGCAGGCATTTACCATAGGTTCTTGTAGTTATTAGGGTAATACTCTCTTGAGGTGTCAAGTTTATGGTTATGACTTGCTTTCTTGAGTTCTAATGCTTGTTGCTTTTCCAGCATTCCCAAGGTGCAGCAGACCTCCAACATCTACAAATCGTGTAAATATTTTCAAAGTGCTCTTTATGTGTAAGATATACCCCCGTTTGTTTCTCATTTTTTCATCCAAAAAAATGTAAAATATGACCGTTATCCATCACATCAAGCTATCAATTTTGAATTTTTATCTCTTGTGTGGTACCCAATAACGACTATATTTTTCATTCTCATTCTACAATAATGAGAATCAAATGGCCCCATAAAGTAATAAAGTTACACAGTTAATTCGTGCGTACCTTCAGAAATTACCCAAAATTCTGCCTCAACAATACTTCTAACAACAATTGACTTGTTCTTGCTTCATCGTGTCACTACATTCTCTCCCAATGTGCATAAGCCTTAGTTGACCTTGTGTAAAAATCAAATGTGCATAGAACCAGCCTAATAAGCACTAATGTAGTTATCCATCCTCAGTCGATCACCTTTCTGAATAGCAACCCTGTTTCCGAATGTCTCCTTCCAGTACTACAGCATCTTATACACAACTCCGTAGAGGTTAAACATCTCTTATAACCATCTTAAAGCAATTAGAACAAGAGGATAAATAATTTCGTCATCCATCCAAAAAGTGAAAATGTTAATACTACTTCGTCTGTTATAAGGTGTTTGATTGCAAGCATGAAATTGAAATGAAAAGAAAATAAATTTTAGACAATTCAATTGTCTAGAACTTATTTGTATTAAAATTATTAATGAAATATGTGTGATTGATTTAGTTTTCAATCTAGAAAATATTATACTTGTTCATTTTTTATTGGTGGATAGTTGAGAGATATGGGATAGATGAAAGAGAAAAAAAGATTGAATTACCTCGAAAATAAAAATCACACCTCCCTAAAGAAAACATTTTTCTTGTTTAAGGAAAACATTGTTCCTCATAGTCACATAACCAAAAGTTGAAAATATTTTCCATGAAAAAAATCATCAATCAAACACCCAAAAAGTAGGAATTTAGATGAAAAAATGACATTTCTAAATAATATCAATCAAACACACTCTTAGTTAAGTATTTGTTCCAAACAAGCCTCATGAAGCAACTCTTAACTCATTTAAGGACATCAAGCATCAGCGCTATTCACCAACCATAAATGCAACAAATAAAAAGTAAATGAACCAGGAATGGCCATGTTATTTTTTCTCCTTCCTACATGGTCTTGATATTAAATTGACATCTTTTTTAATATATTTTTTTTTTCATTCATTATGTCACATTGAATTGAATGGCACCACAGAAAACTGCATCTACTTCTTTTTGTGATGAAATGACTATTATCTTAACAAAATGTACATTAAATATTATATTTAAAAGTTCGTACTTGTAAAATGAGTGAAGTGGGGATGTGCTCCCTAACTTTTGATTTGGCTTGGTTATGGATTTTCAACCTTCAAAAGTGAGAGTTTAGGTCCCAAATCTATTTTAGTATGTAAATTCGGTCCCGACAATGTAAATGCTAAATAGTGACTTTCGTATAAGTTAAAAGTTAGGGAGTAAAACCATCACATCACTTTACATCAAATTTTAATTCAATTAAAATTTGAGGTTAGTTTAGTATTTAGATTGACTATTTTCGTATTATGGGGTCCTAAATTCACATATTTAAATAAGTTGAAATTTGAAAGTGTGATCGATAATTGCACTGCATGATAGGTTCGGGACGGTTAATCCTAATGTTCTCTTATTAAAAAAAATTTAATAAATGTTGAAAACAAAACAAATACCAGCAAAATTTCGATAAAATTCAAGGGACTTTTACTCTGATTTTGATAAAACTGAGAAATTTCAATAACAAACAAACTGGGGCGGTAAGGTCAAAACTTTTGCAAGATCTTCAGTGGTCAAAGGGAAAATAATCAAGAAAAGTTTCCGTGATTAGCGTAGAAATTTATTTTTCAATAATTCTAACGCAAGTTCACAGCGTTCCTCCCCTTGACATTAAGTGGTAAGATTTTTATTTAAGACGATTCTTTTTTAAATAAAAAAGAAATATATCATCATCTTCCCCCGACTCAATCCCACCCAAACCGGGGTCACCACCTGTAATCTTTTAAAGTTTTTAAAACATGAGGATAATAAAGTAATTTAACTGGCTTAGATATAATCCGAAACCCACGATGCCTTCTAAACTTCTATTTGATCCTTATTTTCTAAATTTTTTTTTTCAAATTTATTTTTAATTACGTGTTCTATCAATAAAATAATTTTACATATTTCTATTATCCAAAAATTTGTACTAAGAGGGGCAAACTTCCAAGTTCACGTTCGCCGGTCAATTCAAAATTTCTACCACTTCCCATTCAAAGTCTAAAAGTGGCCTATGTCTATTTGCCTTCCACGGATGGTAATTGACGAGGTCATTTTCGGAATTTCACAACACTTGAGGCTCATACTTGTTGACATATTCCAATTATATGCAATATATATCATATGGCATGACCTATTCCAACATATGAATTGAGTTGGTCAACACGTCACATTTGATTCAATTCAAAAAATGCCACCCACTCCCAATATAAATACACTACGAATCCATGCATAGTTTTCCACATTCAATACAAAACTTGAAAAACAATATTCTCTCTATTATCTCCATCTCCATTGTAAGAACTGCCGGTTTCTTACACAGAAGTCTAAGATCAATTTTCGAAGATGAATTCTCGAAGTGCGACCACTTTGTTGATAGGTTTCGTGATTTTTGTTGTTATCACGAGTCAAATCCAAGTCGAGGGATCAAGGATTTTGTCAGAGGATTTTTCAAGTTCGAATCACCTTGCTAAGTTTCCGATAATGTATGAGAAGGCAAAAGTTACCATGTCATTTTGGCTCGAGAGGTTGGCATCTGGACCTAGCCCCAGAGGACCTGGGCATTAAGCTGAAAAACTTTTGTTGGTCGTCTAACCCATAAAATGACATAAAGAGAAAAACATGTCAACTTAGATAGTAATTGTTGTAGTCAGGGCATATAATTCTTTATTTTCTTTCAATTGTACCATTCATTAATTAATTATTTCCTTCTTTATTTCTTTGTCGTTGAAACAAGTTATACAAAAAAAGTATAAATATATATATGAATTCATACTATTTTTATTGGCTTTATCGCACGTTCGATTAATTATCAATGCTCTAACTATATTTTGATCGTGTTACTTGGAAAATAGATAAAAATAGCACAATAAGTAAATTCTCTCTCTTTTTTTTAATATTATTAAGTGATACTTAACTCACATTACCAAACAAGATATAATTGTTTCACGATCGAAAAAAGTAGAACCCTAAACATAACATATTGGCTAGGTCCGTTAGGATGTTGGTGGCTAACCTACTGCTAGAGGAGACATGGAGAAAAAATGGGAAGGTGCGTCATATTGGTCAAGTTGAGCGCGAGCCGCTTCATCTTTGCCATTCGAGTAAAATATAGGGAAATTCGCACCTAGGTCCCCAAACATTCCGTTTTCTCCACTTGGGTTTCCATTCTTTATTTTTTGGCAGAAGGGTCCACAAACTATCATAAATTGCTGCAGGTCAAGACGGATGCAAGGCAACCATCCAAGATTTCGTCAAATCCTCATGTTACTCATTCAAACGAGGGTATGGTCTACCCGGAATATAAGGTCCATACTCTCAAACGACCACTCCACTCTCACTTTTCCATGTAATCGTTGGTTGCATTCAAAAATTTTCACAATTGTAACTGCTAAATCCATTGATAACCATGTAAAATTTGATGAATAGTTTCACCATTGTAACTATCAAAGAACATTGTGAAGGATATTGAAGGGTATTTTGGGTTTATAGAAGATGAATTCTATAAGCTCGGGCACTTTGTCGATAATTTTCGTGACTTTTATTGCTATCACAAGTCAAGTCAAAATTGAGGGAGCAATGATTTTATGATAGCAGCTTTCGAGTTCGAATCACATAGTTATTTCTCTGGCAGTGTGAGATAATGCAAAATGCACCATGTTCGAGAGATTGGCATTTGGACCTAGCATTAGAGGATCCAAGACATCGGGTTAAAAAATTTCTTTTAATCATTGTTCTCAAATCATGCAAACCTATGTGTTCGTTGATAAATAATAGTGTTAAATAAGTTAAGAGTATTGTTCCTACAAGAATTTAGAAGCTAGCTTAAGTTTGATTTATCCGCGCTTAAATACGAGTAAACACACAATAGAATGTTGGATGAGATTAACTACGTGCCTCCTACTGAAAATTTTCTTTTAATCATTGTAAGGTCAAATCATACAAGCATATGTGTTCGTTGACAAATAATAGTGTTAGATAAGTTAAGATTATCTCACCTACAAGAACTTAGAATAAGTTGGATGAGATTAACTCACCTACAAGAATTTAGAATAAGTTAATTTGATCAATCCACACTTAAAGATGAGTAAACACGCAATAGAATGTTGGATGAGATTAACTAAAGTTCTCCTACTCACTATCTAAATGCGAATGAAGATTGAGCGAACAGAGATTTATGCAGTAAAACACTTAAAGATGAGTAAACGCGCAATAGAATGTTGGATGAGATTAACTAAAGGTCTCCTACTCACTATCTAAATGCGAATGAAGATTGAGCGAACAGAGATTTAATGCAGTAAAACAGGATAAAAACACGACTCCACCCTTAGAACCCATTATAACTTTCATCTTCGATCTTTTAACATAAATTTACTTAGTTTGACAATCAATAATCACATACTTTCTAATAATTTATCCCGAATGGAGTTAAACATATTTCTACATATGACCCGAAATATTCACATCCCGAATTCGAATATCTAGAAACGAATTACAATAACAAGATTACCTAAATATATTGCACAAGGCATAATCAATTATCCCTAACGTCTATATGACCTTATCCTGATTATCAAGTATGAGCTAAACTTATTTTGAACCTCCTAAAAACGATACGAGTCACACATACTTTCAAAAGGTGATCAAATAATTCAATGTGAATTAAAAACATGACATTAGTCCAATAAACACAAATTAATAATTAAAAGAGAATTAAAACATATAACTAAGGTTTACATCACCATCCTAGGCACAAAATGTTTAGCCTATCATTATAATAACATAAAAACACACGATCAATTCATAGTCATCACCCAAATAATCTAATTGCAAAGAGAATGTTAAATTCTTCATGGTGTTTTCAATAAACTCCACCCTTTCCTTGCTTAAAGTCTTCAATCATGAGTCACAAATCTTCAATTTGTGATGAACTTTGTGTAATTTCTCTTCCTAACTCAATTCTTCACATTACAAGATGAAGAACAATAAATTTGGCTCCCTGTTTGGCACTCATTCTCATTAAATTTTTTTTCTCTTTCTTCATTTTAACCACACATTTTTCAAGTAAAATAATATTACAGGTAAATCTAAATTTTTTCATCATACATTCTCCCATCAATCACTATTCCAAAATTTCTATTCCCACTAAGAGCCTGTTTGTCTACCATTATTGTAGAGAAATGGAGTAAGGAATAATATTTTTTGGAGAATGTGTGGTTGAAATTTAAAATAACTTTATTGATTTGTGCGTGAAATATTTTATTGAGTGAATATGTGGATAAGATTGTTTACTGTAGAAAATAGAGTTTGTAAAAATTGTAGCCAAACAGGGGCTAAAATTGATGTCAAACACAAGCTAAGATTGTGTCAATTGAATTCCAAAAAGAGGTTTGACTTTAAAAAGGAAACAAAATTTCTACTGACGGAAAGCACCGTGGGATCGCATTGTTTTTTACTCTAGAGCTGTGCCTGTAATGGCAACCCCTGCACTAGAAAGGAATACTTCTTTTGATCACAAGGTATTCCTCCTCAAATCCCTTCCTAATTGCATATGAAGTCCTTCATCTTTTCAATATTGCCACTTTGATCTCCCATCTTCATAATATGTACAATTTAAGTTCTTTTAATTTATTTTTCACCCATTTTCTCCCAAAGTCGTTCAATATCGAGTTTCTCCTGTAATAATCAATATGCAAATAAAGCTAAGCTCCTATTTGATATGAATTAAAATCAGATTTTTAGTAAATTTTGATAAAAGTTGATGAAATATGTGGTTAAAAAGTTATAGGTCTTATAAAATATATGGTGAAAATTAATTGTCAACTTTAACTCGAATTAAAAATTAGATTTTAATCCGTACCAAACAGGGGCTAAGTATCAATTCCAGAAAAGCGCTTCCAAACATCCACTTTAAACGATTTAAATAAATGCAAAAATATATATATATTAGTCATCTAAGTTTTGAAATAATATGGAGAGCAAAACATGACAACATAGAATATTGTTTATACCTACGGCTGCCAATTCTTTATATATATTTTTTCAATTATTCCATTCATTCATTCTTTGTAACAATTAAAACGTGTGAATTATAAACGGAGGATACTAATTAAGCCTCGTTTGCTGGAGATTTTTTAAGAATATATTTTGTGGAAAAAAAGTGATCTATTTAAAAATGTGTAATTAAAAATATTTTATTTAAAAGATGTTTGAAATGAAATTGAGAAAAAAATAATTTTAAAAAATAGAGACTAACCCAGATTTAAATAAATTTTTGCATTCATTTTCCATCTCGGGTCACATGACTCACATTTGCTAATTATTTAAAGGCCATGCAGTTTTCGAATTTTGACTAAAGGTATAATTGACTATGAGATAGAGACAAAATACATCTCATGCATTTGGTGTGTGCAAAATACAATTAGTAAATGAATAGTATCCACTAATTGACACTTCTAATTTTGTTTCATTTTAAAATATTTCATGTTTTCAGTTTTGTTTAAGTAATTCAATTATAGGTTTATGTAGGACTGTATAAAAATCGTTCAAACCGCCCAATTCAAGTCAATTCGACTATTTTTGAAAACCTTACCCACTATGTTTATCACAAACATCAAAATCACAAAATCGAGAAATGCAATGGATTGTAGTGCTTCTACATAATGATCCCAGCATTCAAGTACACGGGTTTCTCACAAATACTACGTTTTGTACAATTTTACTCCAATTGGTAAATGCAGCACTTGCAAAAACGTACCATAGATGGGTTCGGGTAGTGATCCTCTCAGATGGCATGCATATCCGACATTTCCATCGTTAGGTTCTTTGGCTTTAGGTGAATTCATTGCGGATAATTTTTCAAAAAGTTTTAATCTCTTTGTATGGGTCGTCCTGTACTTTCCAATTCGAAATTGAAGATGGAGTTTAGACAATGTATGAATGGATTTACCCTTTCATATTTTGGTAAAAAGTGATCAATCTTTTTTTTGGTGGTCAATTGACGAAAGTTTGGACGGAAACCGTCCAAAATGATCTGCTCTAAAACATTGGAAAGGTTAGGAGTGACGACTGCAACAAATGAAATGTTTGAGAAAAGTCTACTAATGTTTGAAATGTTTGAGATTTCTGCTGCAATTATCCCCATTTTAAAGGCCATGCAGTTTTCAAATTTTGACCAAAAAGTATAATTGACTTTGAGATGGAGGCAAAATACATCTCATGCATTGGCGTGTGCAAAATATAATTAGTAAATGAATAGCATCCATTAATTGACACTTCTGATTTTGTTTCATTTTAAAATATTTCCTATTTTCAGTTTTGTTTAAGTAATTCACTTATAGGCTTATGTAGGGCTGGACACAAATCGCTCAAATCGACCAAACTAACTCAATCTGATCGATTTGGATTGATTTTTAAGTTCAATTGAGTTGGAATGAAAAATCGAATTTGAGGTCAAGTTGGGTCTCGAGTTATGAATTAAAACCCAATACAACCCAACTTGACAAATTAAAAATTTTAATACCTAAAATGAAAAAAAAAAAAACTTAAATAGAGACAATAGTGGAGACAAGATTAGGACTATTTTTTATTTTACATTGGATGATTGGCATGAATACTATGGACAAATGTAAAATAATTTGGCAATAAACTATATATTATGGACGTTATAAAGAAGTTTATAAATCCCAAAAACGTAAAAAAAGAAAATGCTATATAGTTTGCAAACTTATTTATACAGTATTTTTCACAAATAATTTCTTTTATAGGTTAAAAATCAATGGAGATTTTTGAGTTTTTCAAACTTTAAAAATTGCTTGAATTGGTTCCAAGTCCAAACCAACCAACCCAATCCAAATCGACACAATCTTGATCGGTTTGGGTACTTATTTATACATTGTTTCTCACAAATAATTCCTTACATAAGTTAAAAACAACGGAGATTTTCAAGTTGTTTCGAATTTTAAAAAATTGTTCAAGTTCCAAAAAAAAAAAAAATCGAGTCCAACTTGAATTGGGTCTAATCCCAAACTGACCAACCAAAATCGACCCAAGCTTGATCAATTTGGGTTGGGTTTGAGTTGAATAAAAAATCAGCACAATCCAATCCAATCCAAGCCACACCGAACCCTTCGCTTACGTACCAATATTTAGATAACTTCTATTTTTGGTAAAGAAGAAAATTATTAATAACCAATTAATTGTTCAAATAGTTGATATATTTTTGTGCATATACATTGCTTTGGAAAATAATGAATTTTAACTATTCGTCTATCATTTATCTAGGTACTTCATACTTGACGAGTAGCGCCAGATTAATCACTATTGTGTTTGACTTTGTAGTGTGTTGTGGGATGTTTTTCCGTAATATAAAAATAAAAAATAAACTCCACCATTTATAGTCTTGGATGGTTAGTAGCTAGACCTAGGATTGTACAAAAAAATCGCGAAACCGCAAACTAAACCGAAGTCATTGGTTTTGGTCCACGTGGACCCGTGATTTTTTTTTTCTCTCAAACTGGACCAAACAGTTTCAAAATGGTTTGGTTTAGGTTTCAAATTTTAAAAATCGAAAAAAATCAAATCGAACCGTACTTTTTTCAATTAAAAAAAATACTTTATTAAATTATAAGTTCTCATATTATTAAAGTATATTTTTTAGAATTTAAATTATACTTCCTTGGAGGGTACAAATTTAATTAACTTAACTCATGAATAACAAACAAATCAATAAGCAATTGTCATTAGTATTTAGTTGGGTTTTCGTTAAAAAAAAAAAAAATTAGGCATATAATTACAAAATGAATTGAACGTGAAATTGTGAATGTTGCTCAGCCATATATGCAATAATGCCTTTGCAAAAACACAAGCAAACCAACGTTATCAAGTTTGTTTAAAAAGAAGTTAAAGAACAGATTACAAGGTACTTCATATTGTCTGAGTTACCGTTTCGACATGTGGAGGATGAAGGTTTTCAGAGTTATACAAAATATTTTTTTTTCCAAAATTTGTGTTTCCTTCAAGGATGAAGTAGCAAGAGATGTATATAATTTGTTCCTAAACGAGAAGAAGAAATTGAAGAAAGAGTTGGGTCAACATAGAGTTTTTTTGACTACTGATTGTTGGACGTCAATACAGAATGTTAGCTATTTGTGTTTAACTGCTCATTGGATTGATAATGATTGGATGCTTCAAAAAAGGGTTATAAGTTTCATTCAAGTCTCAAGCCATAAGGGAGATATAGTGGGAAATGAGTTGATTTATTGTCTTAAATACTAGGGAATCAATAATATTTTGTGCGTGACGGTTGATAATGCCTCTTCCAACGATGTAGCATTACTAAGATTGAATAGTTGTTTTGAGGAGAAGAAGAATGGTCTAGTACTGGGCGGAGAAATGCTTCATATGAAGTGTTGTGCTCATGTACTCAATCTTATTGTTTATGATGGTTTGAAAGAAATAAGCCATGATATTTCAGCTATTCGTAATGCAGTGGGATTTGTTAGATCTTCCCAGAACGACTAAAAAGGTTCAAGGAGAGTTGCAAGGAAGCAAAGTGTCGAGCTTTGTTGTGTTTGGATGTCACGAATAGATGAAATTCCACGTACTCGATGTTGCAAGCTGCTGCGAAATTTAAAAAACATTTATTGCTTTGGAAAAGCGATGGAAACTATACAAAATATTTTAATGAAGACAGGTCCGATAGAAGAAATATAAATGGAACACCAACATATGTCGAGTGGGATTGAGCAGAAGTATTTGCTAGGTTTTTGAAGACTTTCTATGAAATGACTTTAAAATTTAATGGCTCAAAGTATGTGACTTCTAACTCTTTCTCTCAAGAAATATGTGAAATCCATGTAGAATTGAATGAATTAGGTAAAGAGCATAACACTTTGATGAGAACCATGACAATTGGTATGTCGGAAAAATATGATAAGTATTGGGATCATGTAAAAAAGTTTAATCAGTTGTTGTTTATTGCAACAGTACTCTTGCATTTATTCAGATATTATTGCTTGTAAAATTTGGAGTGCTTGTTGCTAGAATCTAACTTAATACTATTTTTTTGTCTTGTTGTTTATATATCGAATTTTAAACAAATATGAATATAATTTAATATTTAACATTATTAGTTCTTGTTTAAATATATATGTTAACTTGTTTGAAACATATAACTATAATATCGATTGGTAAACCGCGGATTAAAACCGAACCAAACCACAAATAATGGTTTGGTTTGGAAAAATCCCAAATTGCATGATATGGTTTGAGTTAAAAATACAACACAAATCGCTCAAATAGAACCGTGTTCACCCCTAAGCTAGACCCAGTGTTATATGAGAAATGCCATATTAGAATGCGTTATTTTTATGAAATTTTATTTTATTAATCGAGTCGTGTTATGTGTATATAATTCATGCTAAATGATCAAGTTTTCACAAGGTGACAATGAAATGCATGATTTGTAGTGCAGTCATTTAAAAATAGTTCAAAAAGTGATTTAATTTAATTTTTTTTTTTTTTTTTTTGCATTCAATTTCTATACATATTTGCTAATCTACTAGAGGTCACGAAAGTTACACATTGTGACCAAAAATATGCTACAAGATTATATGAGATTTTCACAAAAACATACCCTATGCATTTGGCGTGTGCATGATAATATAATCATTAAATGAAATTCGTTCGATAGTCTCCATTGGGCTCAAGAAACTTTATATTTGTAATTTTTTCCAATTTATTTTAAAATTATAGATAAATAAGATTGTGTAGCGAGTCAGTCTAAGACTTATCATTGGACCTTGTCTATAAATTTCGTCCAATTTGTGGTTGATAGTCAACGCCTCAACGTTGTGTAATTAATACTTTTTTGATATGGTTAACTATGTTAACTTTGGTATGGAAGTTATGCATCAACATAATACTAACACCTTCGCTATGGGCTAAGGTGCTATTGAAGCTCCATCTACAAATATAGTTGAGCATTTCTCATACTTTGCCTTTTATGTTTATCTAGCATAAACCATTAGATGATCTTACTATGAGAAGTATTTATCATTTGGAAAAAAAAAAAAAAAATCTTTATTTAAAGAAATGTGTTGAGAAAGGAAATATGTATAAAATATATAGTCTTCATTTGGCAAATTTATAAATCAATTTATTAAGAGTAATAATAGTAGTTTCATGAAACATGTGGATAATAATAGTTAATAATTATGAATGCGTTGTATATAAATGAAGTCTGTTGTTCAAATCTAATGTTCAATTTTCCTAAAAGATAACTTCTTTTTTTTTTTTGTCAAATTTAACCTTGATTTGATAAAACTTTTTGATATTACTATTCTGAAATGTTTTATAAGTTCGTGAAAGTAATATTTGACTATTTATTTACTATTTTGATCTATATATAAGATAAATACAAGTCACTAAAAATAAATGCTAATTATTATACAAACATATAAATAGTGAAATGCATATTTGAATGAGAGTATTAGAATTAAAACTAAATGCATAAATGAAGATAAATGACAAATACGATACATGAATTAACTTGAATGTTAATTAATTTAGAATTAATACCAAAGAATATATACGCGATAATGAATGTTAAATAATTTATATGAAATAAATATAATTTAATTTTCAATTAAGTGAAACTAGATGCTAATTAGTAAATATGAACTGTATTCTTGAATTTGAAGTTTTAATTAATATTAATTAAATGGAATGTTAATTAATTGAAAATTAGTTATAGTATTTATTACATTTTGTAAATTAAATACATATTGAAAAATGAAAAATAAATTATTATTGAAATAATTGAATTACAATAAAGCTATAATCGTCCAAAAAATAATTCTCATTTGATGTGATATTTATATTATAGATAAGTGAGATAAACTTCATTTTTAATCATATATGTTGGAACCATAATTTTTATCTATTTTTAATTATACGTTTTATGGACTCATCAACCTATAATCTCAAAAAACATTCAAGAGAGTGTTCAATAAAAGTATAAATCAAACCACAAAAAGAAAGTCAAACATCAAGACAAAAATAAACACTAACAACATATTTGGTACACCAAAAAATTCAAGAACCATAAATAAATTGTCTTCTCCAACGTTCGACTCACAAGAAACATCATTCAATTATAAAACTCATCATTTTCTCAACTCTTAACACCTAATATTATTGCCAGGATCAACACCAAGTTTATCACAATTTTCCCTATAATACTTCACACGAGCATTAACAGTACTTGAATTTGCACCATCACATTCAAGATTACCATTAACTGCACGAATTGTTGCCCCAAAACCCTGTCCAGAACTTATGATATCATGACAGTGATTCATCCAAAACCACAACCCGGTTTTGAACGATACAACGTTGTTTGTGGCAACTATTTGTGGATTATTCAAACTATCGAAGCCTATGCTTTTCCCGGCTAAGCCATAGTTGTATTTCCACGATAGTTGTATAGGACCTCGGCCGTAGTAACCCTTGTCCCGTGTGCATGGATACTCTTTGTTGTTCTCGTCGCAGTAGTCTTCAGAAGGATCGTTTATCTTTTCTATATAGCAAAAATTTGCATAGGAAACTGTCACATAAAAAACGAAAGAATGCAATAAAAAAATTAAGAACAAGTACACACATATTTACGTGAAAACTTTAGATGGGAAAAAATCATGGACATAGGAGTAAAAATTTGCTATATCAGAGATGAATACAAGAGAGCACCATTTTGGGCGACTACTCCGATTAATGTATCAAAACCCTAAATACATATATATGTTTGGCCCCATTTTTTCAAAAACTTATTTTTAACCACACATTTTTCAACAAAATAATTTTACAAATAAATCGAAATTTGTTTCTTATTTCTTAACCGCACATCCTCCAAAAAATCACTTCCACTATATGCATGCGAGAATAGTAAAACAAGTCTATGCTCTTTTTGTAGCCCACCACAAAATCCCAAAAAACTCTCATAATTTTAGTTTCATTTCATCCCATATGTCGCACCACGAGTGTTTCGAGTCAGGCCAAACACATTTCACGTCACCGTACTCTTAAGAGAAACAAAACAAAATCAAACAACATTAAGGAATTTTTTTTTTTCCTTTCGTTTTATCTGTCGCATTTCGAAAAAGGTCTACAAAACTTACGTCTAGTTTCATGCGTGACATGCGCAAAGAAAGCCGCAATCTCTCGCTTTGAATCATTGCCAGAGCCGGTACTCCCGAACTGTGGATAAGAACGGAGAGCTTGAAGAAAAGCAGCTCTAGTATAGAATCTCTTCCCTGGCCAACTTCCATCCGCTTGCCTAGCAATGGCATTGAAGAATGAGTCTGTAACAATATCAGAAACTGAAGACGCGTAGCAACGACCAATGCGGCAGCCTGTGCCACAGTAGCCATTGCCGGTGCCGCAATAACCGTGTTGGCTGCAGCATTGAGAAGGTGCGCAGCCGCAATTCTGGCCGGAAACCCAGTGTGGGAATACTCCGAAAAGAATTATGACCATTGTAATTGCTAGCAGATATTTGCTTGCAGAGAAGAAAACTATTTTTAGTACAAAGTAGAGAGGCGTGTAAATGGTGTGACGGAGTGCACTGTGCACAGATATTTATAGTGTGCAAGTTGAAGATGAAAATGACTTCATCAATCTTGAGTTTTGGTGACTGAATTTATGATTTTGTCAATCATGATACACTTCATTTTTAATTTCAAGGAGAAAGCTTTTTTGAGATTATAAGCTGATTAAATTTTATATTTAACCACATATTTTGTGGGCTAAGTCTAGATTAAGAATCTGCAGTGTCAAGTTTTGGCTAAACTCGAAAATTTTACTTCTATTAAAAGTAATCTCTTTCATGTTGTTGAAATAAAATGAATGTTAAAAAGCACTTTAGAAGGTGCATTATACGACAACATTAGAGTCCTTGTTAAGCAATATCCAAACATCCTTGAAATAATTACTTTATTTTAGGATTAGGATTAGCCTAACGCACTCTTTAATCAAAGAAGCATGTCACAATCACTCTGCACTAAATATTTTGTTTAATCGTGACCAATAATACCATATGCCAAGTTCGATCAAATTAAGGTTATATTGATGAGTAGTTTCAAGATTTGAAAAGCAAAACATAACAATTTAACTATAATTACATGTCAATATCACAAAATTAACATTGCTCGACACAATTAATAAATTGTTATCTATTGTCTATTGTCGCGTACAAAACTGTCTAACCATTAATATACTCTAATAATATCAACAAGTAGATTCCAGAATTTACTCAAGTCCAAAACATAATCCAACAAAAGTCTTGCTTCAAGAATTACACAAGAGAGACTTGGTCAAAAAGTGTCTTCAAATTAATTTCATATTGTTGGATAAAGCAGACCTAGTACCGATTGTTTAAACGTTACACAGTTCACACGTATTTGCTTCCAATAATTAATTCATAAGTTGAAGACTCAATCACAAAACATAAATGCCAAAACAATAACGCTATGTGTGATTGCAACAAATTTCAAGGAAAATGTCACATATGAGAAAAACAAATTACACTTTGATCGTTTGACTGCAATGTGGAAATAAAAACCGAATTCCAAGGTACAATCACTTTAAACTGCATTTTTTTTACTTTCATGTAAAACGAATTCCTATAAGTTTGATGAGTTTTTATTTTCCAACTAATATGAAATTAGAATTCATTTTCACATTTGCCTAATATGAAAGTACATGGCAATAAATGGTGTCCTTTTTTTTTTTTTTTTTTTTTTTTACATGCATTAAAAATGGAGTAAGCATGAGCGTCCGCCACTGATCAAATGTTTTGCACATAGATTATAATTAGATTTGAGTTAATTTTGATTTACAAACACACAGTCCCAGCAAGAGAATTGCTACATAAAAGACTTGGTCGAGGAATCTTTTCTAATGCCATAATGGACAAAGCAATTAAACCTAGCTAAGTTCACATGGATAGATGTATGCTTCCAAAAAAACATTCTTAAAAATGACTTGGCAAGTCAAGTTTCTGTCCTCAATCCATTGTTCCATCCATAAGTAAAAACGCACTACTACAATACATATACACAAAAGGAATAAGATCTAGAATGAAAGATCATGACAAATTTTAACAAGATTTCTACATTTCTTCATATTCCTTTTTGTTTGATGTCCACACACTAAATCTATATATGTTATTTTCCCTTTTCTTTTTTTTCTTTTTTTGCCGAGAAGCGGTTTCTCTACCAATGATGTGGGGTCGACTTGATTTTTATAGTACTAGTGCACGCACGTGCGATGCACGTGCTACAGTTTAGTTGGGTATTTAATAGCGTTGAGTGATTTTAAGGTATTCAAGAATGCAATCAAATGGAGCTAAGCAAGTTACACAGAGTAAGAACTTGCCTCGTCTTTGAAGTTGAAGTCGTAAGTCTTGTCTGATCCATAAAACTCTAATGTAGCATTGTCCATTCCGATGACAACCTGTACATACATAACGAAATTTAAGCTCTAACCCCCATCCTCTAGCTGATCAAAGAATGAGGCCAAGAAAGTTTGGAAGACTCACTTTTCCTGTGTAACCTGCTTTTTCAATGGCTGTCTTGAGCAGCTCAAGACCTTCCTTGTTCTCCTGCAATCAATAAAAGATAATACAATTTGAATATTATATAAGAAGCTCAAGGAAAAATTTTATTCAACATAACACAATGTTCAACCTGAATGTTAGGAGCAAAGCCACCTTCATCCCCTACAATGGTGGCATCTTGGCCATATTTCTTTTTAATGACAGCCTGAAATCAAAGAAAACCAATTCCCAAAAGTCAAGACTTCATGGATGTGACTTAAACTCATTGACACTAAACTTATAATACAATACATTGCTTCCCCTTTGAATTGTAAACCAAAATTTTCAGTAATCATTGTTACTAATCATAATTTTCAAATTACCAAACATCAGATATTAGAAAAGAAACATGGCAAGTGTAAAGAAGAAGAAATAAAATCAGATATCTACAAATAAACGAAATTAAATAAATAAATTCAATTAAAAAAAAGGAGCCTAATCTTATATCTATAAACTGTAATCAAGTGGTAAAGGATGAAGAGGGGGCAGAATAGAGGGCCATTTTATTGGCACTGCAGTTGTGATATTTTTGCATAACCGATCCTATTGTGTTTAGACGTCATATGCAATACAATGGAATAAATGAAATTCAGACGTCATTTTATGTTGGTTTGTGTGACAAAAATTATAAAAAACATTGTAATTTCAGTAAAAAGAGAGCAATATGGCTAAGTCAAAAGGAGAGCAACGAGACTCACAAAATTGTAGTTGTCTTAAAAATTGATGTCTCTATATAAATTTTTACAATAAGTGAACATGGGATGTATCGGCTTACAGATAGACAAGCTAGTGCCTAATATCATCAGCAACTCCTAAACCTTACACTGTCAATTCTTCAATAAATACCTCCTGTCTTCAAAAATTTTGCTTTTATTTCTAGTATAAAACATACCAAGGTACTATCTCTAGACAGTGCTTAAAAACAAAACCTCTTAATTTAGGATATTCCATGATTCTTTCAAGATTGTCTTCCCATGTAAGAAGCTAAGCTTAACATTAAATTTAATGAATAGCTGAAAAACATTATATCACTGTCTATAGAGCATTGTGATCAATTTTGGTCAAGGATACATATTCCATCCACAAACTGAGCTATGGTTGCCTAGTCCCAAGAAAGTTTTCTATACTTTCTTTTCTCCCTGAAGTAGGAAAACAAAATAGATAAAAAGCTTGCAGATTACATATGTTGACTGAATAAATCTTAGGCATATAACAATTTCGAATTTTACAATACTGAAAGAAACACTTAGAAAAATGCATGTAAACATGGGTGGAGGTAACCTAGAGAATGAATAGTAGTGTAATCACTAAGGGTACATTTCATTCAACAGATTCAGTAGACAACTATCTGCAATAAAAAAAATAAAGATACATCCATCAAAATATGCATGTAAACATGGAGGATGGAAGTTACTCGTTGTTAGGTGTTGCACCTGGAATTCGAATAAGACAGGATTAGCTAGCAGATTCTTTCCAACTATTGTCTTCTTTGATTTTATACTTGGCCTCCAAACATGCTATGTTCTAACGAACTATAAATCGTATAGTACAACACAAAAAACTTGAAGAAGTATACCAAAGAATGAAGATATCGAAGCACTGATAATTTAACTTACATGAAATTCAAAGTAAATTCAATCATGATTAGAAAGGTCTTCCATATTGCCAAGTATATATTACCAACATAAAACATATTCCACAAAACTTGTCAAGTTGACACAAAAAGGAGGACATAAAAGGAAAGCAATATGGCCAAATAATTTATATAGAAAGCAGATATGGTACCAAAACTTTACTGTTGCTTACAGTAAACATCTCTTCATTTTGGTTCATCATAACATGATCCAAGGGACAGTACTGGTCCCCTGTTTCCTGGTTATGTAGAACAGCATGTCTATGACTCAAAAGAAACGCAGAGTGCGACTATAAGAATCTGGAAATCTATTTATGGTGAAGCATTGAAATTAGTACAGCTGGATGAATATGTACCTTTTTGAACTAAATTTGGATTCCACATCAATATATATCACTCTGCCATCTAAGCATTCATAGGCAGAAGGCAAGGGAGCTAGTAATGCAAGCTTCAAGCAAAACTATAGGTGAAAAGAACAAAAGTGGATCAGCTCAACACATTAGAAACCTCATCACCACACAGAGGACACACGAGAGAACAAGCGACACAGAACACAAGCAAAGAAGTTAAATTCTACAATTAGTTGATCCAAAACAATGTTTCTTGCTTCAGAATGAATAGCAAGTCATTTTGATATCTAAGCAAAATCAATGGTGTTCGCTCAACTCATTGGCAACTTCCATATTGAGGAATAACTTTGAATATAATGGCATCAAACACGTGGAAATTACAGTGTATGAATTGGTCTAGATCAGACTGATCAATTGTCTGAGGGAACAAGCATGATGTTCATTTGTAAACTGTGACAACTTTAAAAACATAATTTTGCAGTGTGTATAACAAGAAACTGAATTTAAATAGGAAAAACAAAAGAACCCACACTGTTTGGATTAAGCATAGAATATGGAAAACTACTTTCACGTTCGGTTCAGAGAGCACTTTTTTCGTTGAGAATTCATCGTTCCCTTTTGTGTGAATTCCCCAGCGGCGGTGTCTCAGTGTAACATGGAGACACGGATGGTGTCTTCATGCTACACGGAGACAACGGTTTTTTTTTACATGTTTATAATTAACAAACCACAAACACAAATAAATATTAACATGGTGAGATTTAGATAAATAATTACAGGTTGTCTTCATTTTCCATTATACATCTTTTTTCCCACAAGACAAAAAGCTAAAGAGCAAAATTAACTCCAACAACCAAGTGAAATTTAAAAAATGAAGAAAATAAAAGTTTCACTTTTTTAAAAATAGTAATGTGCAGATTAGCATGTTTATAGAAATGAACTAACCCTTTCTTTGATGACATTAAGCATATCTCCAACAGTACATTGTTTGGGCAACCTAATATTGAGCACTACTACCTGAAAAGGAACAGTGGAACACTGTGTTAATGGCTATAAGATGTTATAGAAAATAAAGTCAAGAGGTAACAGAAAAACATACCAATGTAATGGGGTAATTGTACATACCTCATCCTTTAAGTTTACGGCATAGTGAAAAGCAACTTTCAGTGTTTTCAGGTAGTGCAATTGTGGCAGAGGAATGCCCAGTACTTCATAATAAAGAATATCAGAGATCTATCAAAAGGAAACCAGAAATTATTAATCCATGGATCAACCACTCCACTTTAACAAGAAAAGGAAAAAGATTGCCCAGACCGGCAAATAGACGTAAATAAGGTCATGTACAAGAAGATTTTACAGAAACTAAGCTTAAGTAATGGCCACGATAAATTTGATGAGAACTTATGTTCGAACAAAAAGCTGGAAGAACTATATTGGAAGACAGTTCTGTTTCTTTATCGCTGTCTCTGTTTTTTGCCCCTATTGCTCAAAATAATGAACAAAACTGACCATGGTTATGAAACTACAAAATTGCAAGCAATAATCAAAGATTAGTGCCACCGCCACTGAAATTATATTGCTTAACCTCCATAATTAAGGAAAATCACCACAAATAATCAATGAACCACTCCATAATAGACTACAAACAATTTTGAAGCCCAAAACATGCTGCTCGCAGAGGAAAATTAGATTCAAGTATTAATAAGGGTAGAAGCAATTTTTAATAGAATGTAAAGAGATATTAATTCACCCATAATGGCTCTACGAAAAGACACGTATACATAAACCAGGTAAGCTTTCCTTATTTCAACACCACGGCATTCCAATCAAATGATTTACTTCCCCACTCTATCTTGTTCTTCCCACTATTTTTCCCCATATCAAACAAAGATTTCAAAAACTTATAAACCTTTTATAAACAACAATTTTTACTGAATCCAATCTCAGGTCTAAAACCTTAAGCTTTCCAGTTTCCAATTACAGGACCAAATCAATCAACATTACAGCCGTCCAATTCACTGTTAGATACATGTAGGATGTAGCTGCCATGAATTCAGCAAGAACAATTGCACACATAACCATAGGTATACTTCACTATAACAAGATAACACATTTTTAATTACTTAAAACCCAATAAATATACTGCATAAAAAATCAACACCAATTATTGAATATCAGCATTCCAAGAAATAATGCAATGTACCTTAAAAAGTACATATACTAAAGTGAGAGAAAGAATAGCTAATTTTTTTTCAAGAAAAAAAAAAAGAAAAGAAAAAATGACATCGACAATGAGTTGAAAAAACAAAATTGGCTTCAAGAACTTACCTACAAAGAATACACTGCTGTAGCTATGAATTTCAACAGAGATTAAATACAGTTTAAAACTATAGAAAGGATTGTCCAAAAACAAATACAAATATTAGGTGAAACATACATAAAATTAAACCCTTAAATTATGAAAAAGCTACAAAAAGAACTAATTATTTCCCAACTGAAGGCAAATATGAAACTGACATATCTAAAGTCAACACTAATAATCTTTTTTTCATTTAAAGAAAGTATAATTTGAATTCATAGCACATCAAACAACCAATAACAATTCATAACATGATCCATAACTAAATAAATAATGCCAACAAAAGGAAATAAAAAACAAAATGAGTACATCCTTGGTGGATTCACTTTTATGTTCTTCACAGAATAGTTAACCTTAGTTTGGTGACTTTCTTCCTTCCTCGTGTTCTTTTTGTCAAAAAATGAATCAGTAAACTTATATAGCTTGTAACGTCCACATGTTATGCACCCTATATAGAAGGCATGCACCAATAGCATAGATATTGAAAGACCACAGAAATAATAACAAAGAACCAAGACTAATATATCGAAATCTTGAAAGTAATCGCACGTTATGGCCAAAATAATAACTTTTTCTATAAGAAAAGGTAACATATTTGAGCATGTTTTGAATAAAAATTCACTTAAAAGTAAGTTCAACTTACAAGTTTAGCCAAAAATACCTTTTCTTGAAGCTGCCTTTAGCTTCTCTCTACCGGAATTATGAAGCTTTCCCCGCTTTTCTGTCTTTTCGTCTATTCAATAACTTGTCGAGATGAACACATAAATTCCAGGGGAAAAGAGAAAAGAAAACTTCCTAATTGTTGAAAAATACAATATAGAGAAAATTAAGTATATATCACGAACCTCGTTTGCTGTATATTCATCGGAAATTCCAGAAGTACATCTGCAATTGGAGAATATGTTCTTCTACTACAAATGTCATTCATCCCCATCATAAATCCAATATTCCAATACTCACAAATTACCCTCTCTGTCATTATTTCTTTGTTCAATTCTTTTGGGGCATAAGAACTTAAGCCAACTCCAGGGGTTCCTATCCCACCCAAGCTATCAACATACTTCTGAAGTGTAGCAGCGCCCATTAGCCTGAAAAAGTTATCAACATTTCAAAATCCAAAAGACGGACTTACTGAATAATAACACATTATTCACATAAATGAGAAATGAAGAGAGTTCAATCATAATGTCCTCACACTTATAATCCCCAGCCGTGAAAAACAAAGTGCCAGGAAAAGATTAAGCCAACAGCAATAGTGAACAAAATGGTTGAGATGACTTCTTGTAAGAGCTGAAATTATTTGTTTGACATTTTGGGGTTAACCTATCCAGAGTACAACAAGCTAAGGTTTGAGATAGGTGATGCACTAAATAAAGTTCATTAAGAAAAGTAACATAATTAAATTGTCACTTAATTATAATCCTATGATGATGATGAGTGTGTAGAGTTTATACCATGACGTGACGGCACACACAAAGCAATGCTAAGGTTTGACATAGGTGATGCAGTAAATAAAGTTCCATTAAGAAAAGTACCATAATTAAATACTCACTTAATTCTAATCCTATGTGTAAAGACATACCGCCAGCCTAGGACAGTATGCCCGAGGGATTCTGCGACCTGCAAAGTATTTTACAACAAAAAATGTCAGCAATCATAAGTTATAAAACAAAATCCTATTTAACCATAACAAGTTTTGATCTTGGTACTACCTTTGTGAATACAATTTTGCTCTGTTCCCTCCGACTTTCGGAAGTAGGCAAGAAAAACATGCCCACGAGAGATTGTGATTGCATGCAAGTCAATCACAATGACTGATACTATTTACAGTGATTGATTCAATTAAACTTCCAAATTCATTTGAATAAAACTTCCCTTACAAGTTCTTGCCAAAATTGAAGAGTGGAATGAAAAAGGATTCCATTATGTCATAAATGATTAATGGACTATAATTAGCAGTAAACTATGAATTTTATAGTGTGGTTGAAAATAAATACATGAATCTATCTTTCGACCATACTATCTACTTAGGCTAAAACTTTGTACTATCAATCTACAATTTTCTCTTCTTAGGTGAACATCAATTTCATGCTGTATGGAAGTGAAATAGCCCCAGCGCATATTACACTTTTCCGTAGTATTCCAAAGAAATGCGTGATTTGACTATTGACAATATGTTCACACACTTATTAATATTTATGAAAGGGATAGTAAATCCTACTGATTTTTAACCCAAACCATGATATGGAATAAAATAATATAGCACTTGCTTGGTAGCTGTTTTAAGTGCTTAGAAACTGGTCAAAGATCATTTTTTAATAACATATTTCTTAGGACAACTAACTTTATTTACTTTTTAATAATATATTCCTTGGGAGTTACTGCTTATAAACACTTAAAAACTTAGTTAAGGAAGCAAAAAGTATAAATAAACTATTAACATAGAACCCTGCATTAAATTTGCAACATGTATTGCATATTCTTTCCTTCAAAGAAGCAACATTTCTACATCATTTTTAATAAGTGTGTATAGGATTAAAAAAATAAAAATAAAATAACTTTCTTTAAGAATGAAGAAGGAAACACATCAAAAGAGGTCCAAACTTCTCAAATATCCATCTGATCACTATAAGGATAGTAAGAGCCCGCTGATAAAATAGAAATTTTGGGAAAACAAGGTTGAATTAAATCTCCAGTCATCTGGAATCCCTTATCTTTGGAACACAAATATGTATATATTTCTATTATTAGTATGAGGCAAATGGCAACAAGAGGAATATATATCACAAGCAATATATAGGAATATTAATACAGTTTAGGACTCTTCAAATAACATGTATGTGAGAAAAGATATTTAACGTGGGTAAACTTGAGCTTTATTCATTACCTCATCTGTCATTTCAAAACTAAGAGCCCTAAAAAGAAACCCCCGTCAGATCCAATATTCCATAGGTCAAAATATCATTAATGAATCTTTCATATCTCATTGCAACATTCAACTCTTTTGCATCAATTGTTCCTGTATAGATTTAATTAAAAGAACAACCAGTAAAATGGAATCAGACATTAGTAGATACATACTCCATTCAATTATGTTACCTATTTTGGGACGAGGATTTGAGGTTGTTGCAGCGAAATGGGAAATCGGCGTGGAGAAGGTGATGGGTTTTGGACTATGAAATAGAGGAATCGGTGCCGGTGGCTTTGCGGTGGGGGCGGTTTCCGGTGGCGGTGAGTGGGTCAATTATTTGGGGATGGATGAAGGGATCGGTCCTAAGATTGGAGAATAGGGCTTCTTCAATTTAGGACTGGCCGAATGGAAATGAAAGGAAAGCGAGAAGAAGAAACCAAAACGACGTCGTTTCAACCGGACGAAAGTGTGAACAGTAATTAGGGAAGTGTCTCTTTTATTTGTTAGGGATATCATGGTAGGTCCAGTAACAAAGAATGAAAAATTCCAATCAATTTGTGACTTTTTTACTTTAAAGTCGAATGTTTCCTTCAATGAATTTCAATTTTGGGAAAGACTTTTAACACAATTATGTCACGAGTCTAGTGAATTTATTGGGATGGGCTTAGATATTTATACAATAAATATAATATGTGAAAGAAATAATTAATTCAGATGAAGTGCTCAATTGATGAAAAATACGAAATTTGTGTGGGAGGTTGGGCGTTCGAGCCACACCTCACGCATTATATTTAAAGGTCTTTGATTAGGCCTTAAGGCCTTGAGCTTTATTGATTCCAAATATAATTATTTTTGGGAACAATACATAAATCCTACTTATTAAAATCATATTTCAAAACTAACAAACTTGTTAAATTATTTCAAAATTCAGGTATTAATTCCAATTAAATATATATATTATATAATTAATTATCCCCACCCCACCCGGCCACCCACCCACCACACAATTAAAAATTTCCAGAAATTTAAATATGAAAATCACACCACCCCGGACCCCACCCTCACCACACCCACCCCACCAAAAAATTTCTAGAAATTCAAATATGAAAATCAAACCACCCCGAACCTACCCTCACCCCACCTACGGCATCCCACTCCAACAAAAATTTCTAGAAATTCAAATTTGAAAATCACACCACCTCAGGACCCACCTTACATTCCAAAAAAAAAAAATCACATTAAAAACTGGAAACTACACCCCCAACACAGAATTGGTCACAATTAACACAGAATTGGTCACAACTAATCACAATCGGTCACAATTAAGCATGAAGACACGGTCGTGTCTCCGTTAACAACCAATCACAATTAACACAAAATTGGTCACAACTAGTTTCAATCGGTCACAATTAAGCAGGAGACACGCATGTCTCCGTGATCGTGTCTCCATTAACCAGTCACAATTAACATAATATCGGTCACAACCAGTCACAATCGGTCACATTTAAGCACAGAGACACGACCTCCGTGTGACATGGAAACATGCTTGTGCCGTTGTGTCTCTGTGCGACACGAGTCGTGTCTCCGTTCACAACCAGTCACAATTAACACAAATTTAGACCAACACCATCAAGAAAATTAGGAAGACCAACTTTGATCAAACATAGACAAAATGTGGTAGCATACAATTACGGATTATGCTACGAAGTATTACAATAACTCAACACATTGAAACCGAAATATTATAACTACAATTACAAACGAAGTATTCCAATAACTCAACACTGTTGAAGCCAAATACGGAAATTGTTTACAAATCTTTGAATACAATTGATTCATCATTTCTTTTGTCACACACAAATCACCCATGGCATCATCACAGCGACGTTTCATGTCTTGAGCTATTTCTATCTGTACCCCGTTATTCAAAACAGTAATGACAGTGCCAACCCCAACAAAGGATATCAAGAACAGAAGCCTGAAGTCTGAGTAATTTCTTAGCTTAAGACCCTTGCTGTGGACATAATCAGCAAGAGTTTTAATGCCAGATGGGAATGTGGATTTCTTAGGCATTGAATTGCCCTTGTCGTCATGAGAACTTTCACCCCAACAATCACCAATGTTGACATATATGTATCCAAGCTTAGAAAGACCAGTTCAAACCAGACAACCACCACTGCAACATCACGACGCTGTGTTCGTACCAGAAGTATCAAAAAAATTAGATAGAATAAAATTATAAGCAGAAAAATCAATAAATTGACAACCATGGCTTTACCTCAATATATAATTAAGCCACTGTTTGATGGCCTTGCAAAAGCAAATTTTTGAATAGTAAATTAAGACGCTATGGACTATGGCCAATAAGTGAAATATTCCATAATAAGCATTTCTACTAGATTCTTTTATATCTTTAGAGACATGCTTGAGATCCCCATACATTTGCAATTCTAAATGAAACTTAATGAATGCCAAACTGCATAAATAGTTTCCATAATTGTCATTGTTCGTATAAACCCAGCAGGAAGCAAAACCCAGCATGTCCAAATGACAAAACATAATCATTGAGAAAGATTACAACATTAAAAACAAAATAGAGATCGAAGCGAGGAAATAAACTATAGAAGATTGAACACCTTAAGGGTCATGTAATCACGACTAAGTATGTGTCTTCCGTCTTTTGCAAACTTGATATCTGAAATTGAAGCTATTATCTCGGTGAAAAATGATCTTGAACCAGGTGCCCCCTATTCCTCAAATCTGAATATGAATGAAAAATCAATTCTCATGTAAAAAGAGCAGTAGAAAGTAACATGGTTATTTTTTTAAATTTTTTTGGAGAAAGCAAAATGACTTCGAATTTCCAATACCACCAACTTCTGACTTCCCATTATGGACGATTAATTAAGTTCAAATGTTATGCAGACAACATATAACATAAATCAGAAGCAGAACACAAATATAACCACAAATACACTTACAGTTTAGAATGTAAATCACACAATGCAGATTGCCGCAAATCGATGAGACGGATTGATCCTCTGGAACTGCTGTATGCTAATGTGTTACAGTAAGTAGGATGAAACTCTATTGATGTTATCACCTCTGTAATAAGCAAAAGTAACCGATCAAGTGGAGAAGTTGGATGAGTATAAATTGATTTAACCTAGTAAGTTGCAACATGATCTCCTAGAATATTTTCATCAGATCTAATTAGACTTATAGAAGACCACAAGATCTGTTTATATTCCAAATCTATATACACTAAATCGACTCAAAGACATCATAAATAATCCTAGGGCTGTAAGCAAAAACCGCCAAACAGGAAAATCGAACCTAAACCGCATTTCAAAAATCGTTGGTTTGATGCCATGTGGACCCGTCAACGAAATTGTTTTGAATCAAACCAAACCAAACCGGTCAAAAATGGTTTGGTTTAGGTTTGAGAATTTTAATTGTGGTTTAAAATCAAACCGAACAGGCGAAAATATATATAAAAAAATAATGAATTTTTTTGAGAATTCATCCAAATATGTAAAATTCAATATTTTTATCATTTGTGTGTATTTTTCTCAATTTATAATTTTCTATTACATATATATTATTATTATTATTATTATTACCAAATAATCCTAATTTATATCTAATAATCTCAAGACTAGCCTAATCTATCAAAAACCATTTTCCTTTTCAGAATTCAAATTTCTACACTTGCTTCTGAGTCTGCATTTTCAACTGAAGGTCGAATACTTGATTCCTTTAGGATTTTTTTTAGGTGCAAGGATGGTTGAAACTTGTATATGCGGAAAGAATTGGTTGCGAATTAAGAATGAATCTATAATGCTGCGCCAATATTTAGATGAAGTGGAATCATTTGATGATTCAATGAAAGTTGTAGCAGGTGGTTTATGTTTTCTAATACCATATTTTTAAAAATTCTCTTATCTATCTAGTATCCAATACTATGATGATATAACGAATACATTTGTTTGACAATGGAGACTATGAATTATGTGTGACAACAATTGATGTTTTAGTATATGTGAGAAACTGAATTCGTAACAATATACAATGGTAAGCTCGTGTAATTATTATGTTTAGATATTATAAATAATTGATTTATTATTATGGTTGATTATTCTCTCTATCTAATCAGTAATTTTGTTTTCAGATATGATGATCACGATGTCTTCTTAAACGTCATTATATTTTTTAGATTTTATATTTAGTTTAATAGACTTGTATTGTAACGTTATCGTAACGTCTTAGCCTAAAATGGCAAACAAAAAATTATATTTTAGTTTATTATGATTTCACTCTGATTTAGTTGATATTTAAATTTGTAGTAGATATATTTAGTTTGCTTTAGATTTATTGCTAGTAAGATATAAATATATACTGAATTCAATGAATTAATGTCATAAAAGTAGACCGACAAAAAAATATACGGTGAAACCGACTGTTTAAAATCGGACCAAACCGTTAGGTTAGGTTTGAATTTTTTTCAAACCGTTCAAAATGATTTGGTTTAGATTTGAGTTTTTATCAAACCGATTTAAATGGTTTGGTTTGAAAATTTGTCAAAAACGGGTAAAATCGATCCGCTTACACCCTTAAATAATCCCACAACAATGAAGGGATTATAAAACCAATGAGAAATAATAGAAAACTGAATAGATCTGGGAGTGGTTTCGCCAAACAAACCTACATATTACATTTGACGAGATCAAGAGGAGTTACGGCCATGTGGGTGAGACCGCAACTGAGTATTCCACCTACAGTACATGTAGCATAGAACTGTGGAGAGTACATCTCGAACGACAAAACCTTCGCCACCTCCGCAACACCCACCACACCATAACAAAAACTCGGCGTCTGTGCCACCACAACAACCAAAATGTAGATGTGTCGAATAGAGATAAGGGAATGAAGGCAGATCGGAAACACAAACCCTAATTACTCAGCAGCTTCGTCGTTCTCAACCACCAACATCGCGATTTGGGATCAATTTTAACAGCAATCTCCTTCATCCTGTTGTAGTCGATTTAAAGTCGAACTGGGACGGTACTCTAAGCACTGCGTTGTGACGCCGCTGCGCCAGAGATTCTCTTCCAGGGGACGACGCTACTACTGAGAGAGAAGGTCGATTAGTGAGAAAGGAGGAGGAGTCGGTTTAGAGAGAGAGATGAGTGAGAGACAGGGAATTGGAAAGAGATCAGGTTTTAATTATTAATTTAATTAACACCTGATTTTTTTATAAAATAAACTTTGGATCTGATTTTTGAATTTGAAAACTTAAATGTTTGATTTTAGGTAATTTTCTCATTATTTTTTTATTTATTTAATATGTCAACTAGCTAGTAAAATATGATCGTTTTTAAATGTTTAGTATTAACAATCCATTACCATCAGCCATAAAATTGCAAATAATACTGGATCATGGTTGAGGCAGTTACATCATTTTTTTCCTATATAAACTCATATTTGGGCAGTAGAAAAACACAACAAAAACGAAATTATATCTTCCTATTCAGTAAAAAAATATTATTCTCAGTTTTACATTTTTTCTGGAGTACACTTGACAATGGAAATATATGATTCCAATTCCCGAGAAAAATTACTACAAAGTCTACAATAAACGTGATCACAAATTTTTTGACCAAAATTCAATAATGTCGAGAAGCAAATATTAACTGACATGTGTTTCTCATATTACATGCATTCATTGCAATGAGAACTTTGTCCAATATCCGAACATGAGGCAATGTAGAATTCTATGTATATGTCATTGTAATTGCAACCTCTACATAACCTACCCCCTCTAAACTAACAAAGTTAACTAGCTCTATGCAAGAATCTTCCACTAGAATGAAGTGTGACCTCCATATAGCAAGGAGACATGCATAACTCCCATAACTGTTAAAACAATATAGTTATGTTCATTAACTTTTATTCAATATATTAAAATAATAGGACCGGTCACAAATCAACAGCATTGATCAAAAATATGAACATCACAAAAAATCTGAAGGTTACAAATAACAGCCCTAGTCACAAATTGAATATAATATATATAAGAATGTCACAAATAACAACACTAGTCACAAATATGAAGGTACTGAAGATAACGATACTGATCACAAATTTAATATAGTATGCATACAAGAAGGTCACAGAGCACTGGTCATAATACGGTAGAGAACACCTTTCGGATTGTGACCATATTCTTGCAATAATAGCAATCTCTTATTCTTACCTTGATGAATACTAATGAAGTTGAAATAAAAAATTGTCAAAATTATGTGATCCAAAAACAATTGGAATGAAGCTGGTGACTGTAGATGGGTGAACTAGTAAAATTGAAGATGACATTGTGACTTACTATGCGGAAATATAATGTTGAAGAACTATACTTGTCAATTTGTGGCCAATATGAATGACGATCCAAACGGAAAATATAAAACACCCACAACAAATTATCCTACAGCAAAAATAGCTAAACGTAAAGCGAAGCAATTGAAGAAAAAAATTAATTTCTAGAAGTGGGCATGTCATGTCCCATCTTTGGCAATCTTGACGCCATCAAGCTCGAGAACTGATGCCACCGGTTGCCTCCACTTCTTGTTGGGCTGGAATTTGTGTGAAGGAAAAGCAAAAGCTGTGGAGAAAGAAGACAATTGTATGCAAAAGGCGAAGCTTCTTCTGTAAGGCAAAGTTTCTGCTGGGTAAGTACAGTTTACAAATAGCATTACTCAGTACCAATTGCACAAAACCCGCCTTTTAAAATCAAAGATATTCAAGTTTTTCCAAACAACAGGCAATCCAAATAGTCGATTTGCAGAATTACTCATAGCAGAACAACCAAGATACGAACTTTCATAGTGATTACAGCGACAGAAAAATGAAAATAAGTTCGATCCAAATTGATGCAGGATTTTTAGTTTGATATTTCCTACCATGCTCTTCTTTTTATTTTTTTTGGACAATAATGATGCAGTTCAACTGGCATCAAATCCCGTTTTATAGGAGAAAACTAAGCATATAGAAAGTGATTGTCATTTCATTCCTAATAAAGTTGTGGCTGGATGTGTGAAGTTATTACCTATTCGATCTCAGAATCAACTGCAGATCCCTTATTAGCCAAGATGTATGTAAAAAATATTTAACGTACATTTTGAGGGGGCGTATTAAAGTGTAAAATAGTTAGTTATAGTTAGTTAGTTAGAATAATAGCTGGAGATTCTTTTGCATGGTATATTTATGGATATATCCTTGTAATTCATTTTTGGAGCTGAATAGAAATTTTTCTTCATTCCCTATTAACTCAATAGTTTCTTCTCTTTTGATTTCTCTCTCAATTTCACTCCATTTGTAGAACTCTCACACCTTCCTTGTAAAAATTCTCTTGTATAGAAAGCTAGTAATACGTTAGAATTTCCTTCTATATATTGAATTTTGAAATCAAAATAGGACAAAATGCTTGTCACCTGGCAATGATTTCTTTTGAAATAAGATTCTTGACATCTTTTAGCAGAACATCTTTTGAAACTATACTGTCTGCTTTGGCAAGAAATATTTTATTGATTAAGTCACCTTGAAACTTTGAAATACAAAGGACTATTGATAAAGTTTATTTTTTAGTAGTTGAATAATTTTTCTCTGGTCCTATGCATATTTCTGAATGGTATCCCACTAATTGTTCTTGACTTTGAAATTTCTGCTTGAGAATTGCCCTATATGCTATGTTTGAATAGTCAGTTTGACTATAAGAAAGGCTTTTGGATTTACTATGTTGAGACAATGAAGGTCTTTGATAACTTGGATAGTTTTGACAGTTAACTAGTTATGTCAATGAGTCGAGCCGAACAAAAAAGTTCGGCCTTGGCTCGAGCATTTTTTGGCCCGAGCCGAGCCCGGTCAAAAAAAAATAAGGCTCGGCCCGAGCCTTAGCGGGCCGGGCCAAGCCAAGCCGAGCCCGGGCCAGCTCGATTTTTTGTTTTTTTTAATGTCAAATCTATATTTTTTACTTAAAAAATTTAAAATTTGTGTGGTTTATACTATAAATTAAAGAAAAAAGCTCGGGCTCGGCTCAAACTTTTTTGGGCCCAAGTCGAGCAAAGTCCGACCAAAAAAATGAGGCTCAGCCCGAGCCTGAACCTGGCCCGGCTCGAGCTTTTTCCAAGTCGAGCCCGAGCCATTCAAGTCGGCAAGGTTTTTTGACATCCCTACAGTTAACTCTTGACTCCACTTTGGTGAAATTTTTCTTAGTCTTTGATAAAGAGGTTCACAGATTTGCCTGATGTTTTGAACAAAGTTGGTTTTGTCTAGAATATATATATAAAAGTATAATTATATAATTTAAATCAATTAATCATAATTAATTTGATAGTAGATTCCTAGTGTGAGTCCACATTCACTGTCCTTTTTTTGACATTTTAAAGTTGTAATGATATGTTATTTTGGATATATTCAAATATAGCTCATGTTTGAGGCTCATTTTTATTTCGAAAAAAAAAAAAACATTTTTGAATAGTGTGTTGACCTCATTTCAACCACACATTTTTAAATAAAATAATATTACACACAAATTCAAAAGTTTTCTTTATTTTTCAACCACACATTTCTCGTCAATACGCTATTAAAAAATGCAATTTTTTTTATTTTTTTATTTTTGACAAAATGGAACTCAAACAAGCCCATTATTGGAAAAAAAAATGATTAAATCAGATAAGATGGTCGCATGGTAAAATGTGTGGAATTAAATCAGATGTGTTTTGGACTTTTGGGCTTCTTTGAATTTTTAATTTAATTTTAATCATTTTCGTAAATTCTTGATCAAATAAATTTTATTTAAATCATAAAAGCCTCATAAAAAAACAGTTTTATTTTATTAAATTATGAAAAAAAGAAGAAGTTATGATTGGACTATATAAACCCCCTAATTCTTCTGAAAAAGTACACTGAAGTCATTTTTCAATTTTGTAATTTCTAAAAACTCGTTTGTAGGATTATTTTATTTTTTTGAGATATCGTTTTATAGTGCTATTGAGAGTTTTGAAAATTGCTTATGTGTACTTTTCAAGGATTCAATAGTTGCATTCTGAAAGTCATTGTCCAAATCGCAGCAGTTAATAGTGGGCAATTTCACTTTAGTTGTCGTGCTGTCACGAGTCTCAATCGATTGATAAATCTTCCTGTTTTCTGCATTTTAATTGCAATTCTTGAAATGTGTTTGCAACTTATTTTTCTTCAACAATTTTAAAATTCATTAGACTACTAAGAGAGAAACTTTACAAGAAAAATAAATCTGGACTCTTCTAAGTTTGCATACGAGGCTAGAATCATATTATCGTGGCATAATACCACATGACACTTTATTATTGGAATGTTTTAAACACAGTCGGCGTTTCATCCAATTACATTTAGACAACTAATGTTATGTCACTCCATCTGTCAACCACTTTCTATCAAAGTGGCATAAGACTGGCACTCAGCCAGTGCGATAAACTTCTATATAGAAGGAATTGATATATGTATTGTGAATTGTATAATGTAATAAGAGAACAAAAAGAATAAGTTGTCTACCTTAAAACCTTATTAGGTATTAATGTGAACTTGTTTCCCTACGCGTCATAGATTTATATATATGGCTATTTGTCAAAGACGAATACATTGATTCCTCTTCTGAAGCAATTGCTCCTTCAAAATTTGAATCCAAACTCTTGTGCTGCAATTAAGAAGGCAACTGCCTCAGGAGACTCTGCCTCATACATCATTCTATGGCTGTGGGCGTTTTCAACAGGAATGCCCGTGTGGCACAAAGCCATGACTCTGAAGAACGTGACCATGTCAGTTATATTAGAACTATAGATCCACATTTTGTCCATGAGACGATCATCTCTGAAATTGAAACCCTTGATAATGGATTCTTTCCCAGTAACAGAAATTCTTGAGTTTTGAGCATTTGGATCATCTGAGCCTTGATTACAGTGTAAAATCTCCTTCTCTATGCTAGCATCAGTTGTAGAAAGGTACCAGTAGAATCAGATTCATCCAAGCTAAACCTATATCTCTCCACATCAATGTTCATTCGTTGAGAAGCTCCAAGTTCCACTTCTTTCACTTCATCCCCGTATGTAATACCTTCAATTGAACACTTCCTAAATTCCATTTGGTTGCAAGTTAAGGTCCCAGTTTTATCTGATAGAATCATTTCTACTTGTCCAAGCTCCTCATTTAAGTTAGACGTTCGGGCTTTAACTGTTTTGCCTGTCATTTCATCATACATACCTAGATCTTTATTAATGAGCATAGCTTGTAGAACTTTGACAATTTCAATGGAGACATAGAGAGAGATAGGAATCAAGTAACCATACAAAATGAGGGACCTTAGAAATTGCAAAAAACCAGAGAGAACCAGGTTTTGTTGGATCAAACAAATTATCAACATTTTCTTGCAAAAGAAGATACCACCTTTTTTCCTTTTCAGATTCTGTATATAGCGCAGAGCCAGTGGTGGAGATTGATGAAATTAACACCATCATAGCAAAAAGTACGTAAATCACGTGGTCTATCTTTCTTTCAACCTTGCTACGTTTAGATGGAGCTCTCATGGAATTTCGCACAGCTTTGGCATCTGGACCACTGAAGATCATAACTCCATAAATATATTCTGTATTTCAAAGTTTGGAGTCTCTTGGAAGAATTTAGGCTGGGGACAAGGGATAAGATTCATTTATGAACTCCAAATTTCCCACAAAAGTGTGAAGGCTTGGATTTGGATCTTCACAACGTATTGTGGCTTTAAATCTGCTAAATTCTCCATTATCCTCCAGATAAAGTTTCACGGGTAACCTTTTCTTAGCACAGAAAGTGAACACTGTGCGGTAGTAGTCTGCTCCGCTAGGCTACCTTTCGCCTTCTTTCGGTCGCTTCGGGACGAAAGAAAATTTGATTACAATTTTAACAAAGCTTTAAACATGAAATTGAACACAATGGAAATAACTTGTTCATTGATTGCTAGAAAGCTGAAAATTACAATAGACGAAAGCAGAAAATTACAATGGCTAGTGCAGGGGGCGAACACTAGTAAGCTTGAAAATGTTTGAAAGACCAATACCCCCTATAATAGACTTCATAACAAAAACCCAAATGACGGGAGTAGACGTCTTTTGGCTGTGGAATCATACTTTTTTTTTCTATTTTCTAACTATTTTATGAATTAAATAAACTATTTACAACACGGGGCTTAAACAAAGCTGCAGTCCATGACATTCTCCCCTATTTGCTTTAGCGACGTCCTTGGAGCCATTGTGTATTCTTCTCACTGTTGCATCCGCTCCATTTAACCAAGTACTCTTGAAGATATTTCCTAGAAGCTCGAGTAGTTCGGTGGCCAAAAATCTATTTAGCGACCTTCTTTACCGATTTCTTTAATTTGAACGTTGGCTACTTCAGATTTGTAGACTTTCTGTACTGTTTCTGATCAATATCTGTAGTATGAAGGAGTAACAGTTGCTGGCACATCCAAGCCACATCCGAATATTGGGAGAAAAGTTCCCTTTAGTATTGAAGCACATCCAAGCCACATCCGAATATTCCACCCAAATTTCATGCGAAGCATAGATACAGTGTTGAAAATAATTTCCCAGCGTAGAATTGAACTGCTCTGTCTGTCCGTCTGATCTTTGATGAAAACTAGAATTCATGCTCAAAGTTGAACTAATAAGTTTGAACAACTCGGTCCAAAATATGCCAATAAACCGAGAATCTCGATCATTGACGATAGGCAATCACCAGTATTTGACAATATGTTTGGAGAAGAGTTGAGCTGTCTCTTCGGCTGATATATACTTGGGCGCTATGCTGCAAGTTAAATATTTAGATGAACGGTCCACCCCGATGAGGATAGTGCCAAAGTCTTTAACTCTTGGCAATCCACCAATGTAGTTCATCGATCTACTCTCGACTGGTCTATTAGGGATGGAAAGGGGCTCCAGTAAGCCCGCCTTTTCTGGTGATATGCCACATCTTGCTGACGACCAAAATTTTTTTTCCCATAACTTTCAAAGTCGAGACCTTTGAGGCTAGTAGTATGCACTTGGTAGTAGTGCAGAAGTGTACTCCACGATAGTCCCACTTTCCGACTCTTCCTTTACTTGTTTCCGAAACTCTTCAAGCTTTAGCTGAGCCATACGGTATGGTTCCTTTATGGGAGGTTTGGCACCCGGAACAAGTTCAATCTCACGATCAATTGCCCTCCTTAGTGGTAATTTCTTCGGTAACTCATCCGGTATGCTTTCATTAAGTTCATTCATAAGCCTTCCGTCAGGCTTTCGAATAGGATTCGTTGCCTCTTCGATCTCCTCTGAGCGAAGAGTGCACAAAAATGAGGGTTCATTTCTCTTGAAACCCTTGCTAGATGCACAGTCGAGATACTCTTCTCGCCTCTATTCCCAGCTTGCGTAGGGATGACACACGGTTGTCTCCCCATCATCCTTAGTGAATTGAGATACGGTAACACTACTGTCTTAGTATCTCAAAGAAATTCCAATCCCAAAATAAGCTTGAAGTCATCCGCCTGAACCGCAGACAAGTTTGTCCTTCCTTCGGAATGGCTCACTTTCAGCAACACAGATTTCGCTACTCCAGCTATTGGTTAAGCATTAGAGTTGATGGCTTTGACCTTTCCATCACTCTTCTCCAAAACACGTCCGAGTCGATCCACTTCGGAACTTGTGAGGTAGTTGTGGGTAGCACCCGTATCTACCATAGCCCTAATTGGCCTTCCATTGATCTTTACATCAATGTACATTAGGCCTTTCGCCTTGCAAGTACGAGCATTCGATTCTTCCATCTTTGGCTCTTTTGAGGGACCGATGCCCCTTTTAGTAACTCGGTGAGCTAGTGTATTGCACCAATGAAAGAATGCCGCAATTACATCCTCACCCCCGTCGGAACTAGTTTCGCTATGACAACTATCTTGTGGGGCATCTTGCTTTGAACTCGATCCACCACCAACTAGTTGACAATATGCATTAACCATTCGTTTCTGAGGACACTCCGCCACCCTATGTGGTCCTACACATGGATAGCACATCAACTTAGAAGAGGCATCAGACTTACCTTCCTTTGTTTTTCCTTTATTCCAGTCGTCACTACTGCTACCGTTATAGTTTCCTTGACGGTTGCTTTGATAGTTCCCTTGAAAGTTACTCCGACAGGTGCCGTGATAGGCTCCTTCCCGATTTCGAGAGTAACACTCTCCCCCATTTGAGTTCAAGCTAGGTCTGTAAAGTCTATTTCCACCTCCAACAGACTGACTATTTCCCGAAGGTCGATCCTCTCTCGATTCAGGTTGATAGTCACTTGCACATTCGGCAGCTCCCATAGCCGCGCTCAAATCAGTGAACTTTTATCTCTGAAGTTCTGTGCGTATCCACGGTTTCAACCCTTCTATGAAGGTGAATAGCTTATCCTTTTTCGACATATCTCGAATATTTAGCATATGTCCCGAAAAGGCTTTCACGTACTCCCTGATGGAGCTTGTGTGTTTCAGTTCCCATAAGGCCCGACGTGCCTCATATTCCATATTCTTTGGAAGAACTGAGATCTGATTGCTTCCTTGAGGAGATCCTCGCCACCAAAGTTTTGCATCTCCACCAAGATACACGGTAGCCGTAGTAACCTTTGTTGCTTCGTCTGTGATCGAAGCCGCAAGAAAGTATTGTTCCATATCGAACAAGAAGTTCTCAACTTCTTTTGCATCGCGTGCCCCTCCGTAGATACACGATTTCGGAATTCTGAGCTTATGCACAGGCTCTTGTGCGATGGCTTGCCCATTGTCGATCGCGCGTTGAAGCACTAGTAATTGAGCTCTCAACGCTCCCATCTCATTCTGCAACTCAGGTATGATAGCAACATCTTCAATCATAGCTGCGCATGCCTCTTGGCATTCATCAAGTTGGATGCGTAATTCCCGATTTTTCATCTGTGTCACCTCGGCTTTATCCTCGAGGTTCTCCATGGAAAAACACAACCTAGTGTTTGTCACCTCAAGCACCTCTAAACGCTGTCTAGTGTTCCTCTTTTGAACATCTACCACATCCGTGGTGTTCGAGGAATTTGGATCAATTTCCATAACTTTCTTATTGAGATCTTGAGCCGCAACTCTGATACCAAGTTTCACGAGTAACCTCTTCTTAGCACAGAGAGGGAACATCGTGCGGCAGTAGTCTGCTCCGCCAGACTACCTTCCGCCTTCTCTCGGTTGCTTCGGGACGAAAGAAAATTTGATTACAATTTTAAGAAAGCTTTAAACATGAAATTGAACACAATGGAAATAACTTGTTCATTGCTTGCTAGAAAGTTGAAAATTACAATAGACGAAAGTAGAAAATTACAATGAGTAGTGCAGGGGGCGAATACTAGTAAGCTTGAAAATATTTGAAAGACCAATACCCCCTATAATAGACTTCAGAACAAAAACCCAAGTGACGGGAGTAGACTTCTTTTGGCTGTGGAATCATACTTTTTCTTTTCTATTTTTTAACTATTTTACGTATTAAATAAATTATTTACAACACAGGGCTTAAGCAAAACTGCAGCCCGTGACACAAAGTGTGGCTTCCAAGCTTCTTTTGGCCTTCAGATTTGTCTCCCCATCAAGATTCATGGTCTCAACATAGCAAACACCGTCCTCATAGCTAGAAGACAACAAAAGAAGATCACTTGGAAAATGTTCATTCTTGCTAACTTTGACAACATCTCCTACACACAGTGATTCACAGGATTTCTACACAAATAAGCCATTGCCTACATGAACCTTCACTTTCCGGGAGTTTACATTTGTGTCCTGCTACAAAGTGGTTATTCAAATATGAAATGCAAATCATAACCAATCTTGAAAAGAAAAATATCTATATAGTTTTCTTATTCTACCTGTAAAAACCTATGCCAATCTTCAACTGCCTCTTTGAGCATGCAAATTCCCATAACAAACACGAGGGGTGCAATTAAACTTATGGGAATAAAGGGAGTCAATGGAGTAATAGACAACGCTGCTGCTAAGAGGAAGTACAAATTGGCAACCCTGCAAAATTGCTCTAAAAGCGCTCTTGGCAGAAAGGTCAGAAGATTGTACTTGGTTGTGGATACATAATTATTTGGATACCTATGTGGTTTGTGTTGGAATATTTTAACAATTTGGGGCCACATGTAATATATTGGAATGCGTGTGCTATTATCTAAAGTAAATTAGTCAATTAGAGTGATCCACTAAAGATGAATTTTGACTATTGGGTATTAGATTTCATGGAATTAAAGTGTAGAGACCGGAAGTTTGTTTTAAATTGTTGAGGGGCCGATTTAAAACAAATGAAAGATAATGAATGGTCGTTATCTTATGAATATATGGGTTATGGTCCCCATTTGAATGTGTTTTTCAAGATTTCTACATCCCCATCCATAGAAATAAATATTGAAGTGAAGTTCACATATCAAATTGGAAGATCGTGATCCTTTCAGGCTAACAATCTAATTATCATGGATTCAGGTATGTTTTAGGTTTATGTTCATTTTCAGATTTCAATATGGAGATGGATCTATGTTTTTTTTATGTGAAAAGGATTTGAATAAAGTATATAGATTGATTATTCCTTTTCAATTTTCTATCAGTTTGATCTTGTGAAGCTAAGGTTCATTGTAGAAAACCACCCGAGAAAATCCCGGCTGTCCAAGAAGACTTTTGAATAGGTGCAGAATCAGTAGTGCTAGGCCGCAAGCATGCAAAAGTATACAGTTTGCTCCATTTCACTTTCTGCTTCCTTCTCCCGATGGTCCAGACATTTTTGTGAGTATTGATTTTCTTGGAGCTCCACAAAATTCATTAACATAACATAATAGTACGATCTATTTTCTTTAAAAATAGACCTTAGTGAATCTTTCTATTATGATTAGTCAATCTTTCTATTGTGATCTGTCTAGTGACGACTATTTCTAAGATATACGAGAACAAAAAAAGGAATAAAATATTCTCGACCTGCAACTGATAACTTCAAAGTTTTGTCTCATGTTCTTGAAAGTCGTTCTTGGTTTATTCACAATCTGTTTTTAAAAATGAAAGAGAAACTTCCAAAATCAGAATCCAAGCTTTCTTGGATCAAGCAGGCAGGCCATTGCATAAACAGCACAGTGCATTGAAAACCAAGTCTCTTTGCCCTATGCATTTCCATTGATGCATCCAAAGTCTTACCACTTTTCATTGAAATTAATAGTCCCAATAAATTTTGCTCCAAGTACAGGGCTATATTTCACAGGTATTTTACAGGATCCTCACTGTAGCATGGGCCCCACCTATGCTTAAAAAAAATCATGCGGGCCCCACCTGTGTCTTGCCTGTGAAATTTTTCGGTGCGAAATTTTTCCGTGTACTTCAAGCATCATTCTAGTTCCAATAGTTGGGTCAAATATTTTTGAATGCCGCCCAATGCGGAATATTAATTATAGAAACAAAGCTTACTGTTAATTTCATGCCAATGAACTCATTGAAATGGCAATGATCTATATGCAGGCCAGGATGACAATGCCCTAGATGTGAATTCAGTGCTCCATGGACAATTGAGTTGAAGGGGGAAGAAGGAAATTAAATCAAATTAAAATAAATATAAGTAAAACTAAACCATAAGGTAATAAAGTGCTATAAGAGAAATCAAAATTTGTTGTAATATAAAATGAATGACAAAATGAAAAATAATATATTACACCAAATTAACAATCTTGCACCAAATTCATTATACCAATTTTGTGTCAAGATTTGAAGTTGAGTTGGAGGTTAAATTTCACACCAAAATGGTGTTTACATCAACTTGGTGTTGGATTGAAAATGTCTGAACTAATCTGTGTTTATGGGTTTATAACTTATTGAACACGCTTAAATTTAAAGCTTGTTTCCCTGTTTGAGACGCATTAAAATTTTCATTCTCATTTTCAACCACATTTTTCAGTAAAATAATATTTTTCATCACATCAATAACTTTTTCTTCTTTTTTAACCACACATTCTTCATCTCCAAAATACATTCTTCCAAAATAATGTGACTCAAACACACCCTTTACTTGGCTGGTTTATTGGATGTCGTCATTTCATGATTACTATTGGCTCATTTGAGGTGCCCACGCATATGTAATAATTATATATCCAATCTTTAAAATTGACCGGTAAAGAGTATTTAATTAATTCAGTTTTGGATCATGCAACTCTGTGGAATACAAATTAAAATCATCACATTTTGGATCAGGCTACATCATACTTGACATAAATGTTTACATAGTGTGTGTTTGATGTACATTTTTAGAAGAGAATGCATTTTTTGATGTAATATGATGGAGAATATGTAGAGGTGGCAATTGAGCCGAGCTGCTCGTCCGCTCGACTCGTACTATTCACGCCCACGAGCCGCTCGGGCTCGTAAAAAAACGAGCCTGAGCACGAGCCGAGCTCGCCCAAACGGGTGACGAGCCGGCTCGTGGGTTATTAAAAAAAATAATAAAAAAAATTTAACGAGCCACGAGCCGAGCGGCTCGTCCAATTAACGAGCGGCTCGTGGCTCGTCAACGAATTAATTAAAAAAAATAAATAAATAAATTGACAAATTCAGTGACCAGAACGGTCACTGAATTCAACTATTCAGTGACCGTTTTGGTCACTGAATTTATTGACCAGAACGGTCACTGAATTTATTCAGTGACCGTTTTGGTCCTCGAATTTAATTTTTTTTTCTATAAATACCCACCTAAATCAAACTTTTTTTTCCACCAATATCAATCTATATTCTCTCATTCTCTACTCTATACAATTTACATTCTCAAATCTCCATTTATTTATCAACAATATCATTCATTCATTCTATAATCATTTTCTACATTTCTATATTCAATTTCTATTATTCTTAACAAATGGATTCACGATTATTTGTTGAAAACTTGTTCGGTATGGAGAACGAAATACAAACACCTGCCCAAAATCAATTTGGGAATGAATTCTCTGGTCTCAATGAATTACTAATTCCAGAAAATATTGAAGATTACGACGTTCATGAAGGTAGTCGTCCAATTGATTTGGATGACGTTGATATTGATCCTAGTGTTCCAATTGATTTGGAACAAAATGAAGAGCCTACGTCAAATATTCTCGATGCAAGAGGGAAAAGAAAGGGGAAGAACAAGGCAAAATGTTGGGACCATTTTAAATTGGTTCAAACCGGTCGTTTGGTCGATGGAATCCCCGAAACCAAAGCAGTATATAAATACTGCCAACAACGACTGGCATGGCAAAGAGGCATTGGAACTACCCACCTCAATCGTCACTACAAAGCATGTGTGACCAAACATGGGTTTCTTCCAGCTGGTCAAACTCAACTACAGTTTGGTTCTCCAGGCGCCAGTGGTACTACGCCACTTTCTACATGGATGTATTCAGAGGAGGAAGCTCGAAACGGGAATGGTGAAGTTTGTTGCCGCGTCTGAGTTGCCACTAGCAATAGCGGACAACCAACATTTCGTGAACTACGTCAAAACATATCTTCAGCTGAGGTACGTTGGGGTAAGTCGAAATACTCTCCGTGCTGATACAATTAAATATTTTCTTCATGCAAAACAACTATTGATAAATGATTTAGAGAAATATGGGGTGTGATATCTTTAACTTCTGATATGTGGGAAGGGATTAATAAGAGAGGTTACATTGCTGCAACTGCACACTATATAGACCCACTTTGGGTTATGCATAAAAAATTATTGCTTTTAAAATTGTTGAGTACCCACACAACGCCCAAACTATATTTAATGCTATCATAAATATAGTTAAAGAGTATAAATGCGAGAGCAAAATTCGTTCTTTTACTTTCGACAATGCTACCGTAAATAAAGTTGTTATCGATAAATTGCATAGAGTACTTCAACCCGATTTTGGTGGTTATTTATTTCATATTCGATGTGTATGTCATATTTTTAATTTAGTAGTACAAGACGGTTTAAAACATGTTAATGATGAAATTGACCGAATTAGGAGTGCACTTATATATATCACGATTACACCTAGTCGAAAACAAGCATTTGAAGAATTTTGTTCAGAAAATGGAATGACAAATACAAAAACATTTATTACTGACGTAGGCCATAGATGGAATTCCACTTACTTATTATTAAAATCATGTGAAGGTTTCGAACATTTAATTACTAAATTTTATAACAATAGGCATGTTAGAGATGAAGACGAAACTATTTTGAATGAAACCGATTGGAATATAGTTCTTAAAATAAAACATTTTTTGTCCACATTTTATGATTCTACAAATATATTGTCTGGCGTTTATTATCCTACAAGTTGTATGGTTCTTGAACGTCTTTATGCAATTGCTAAGACTTTTCGTCGATTTCAAAATGACCCCGATTTTCATGCAGTTATATATTCCATGGAATTAAAATTCAGAAACATTACGTGAAATGTACGAATTATATGCTTCACGAATGGGTACACATATTACTCGTGTACCTACATCTACTCCTCCCACTAATCCAACGGATTACGACGATGTAATTTTAGATTTATTCGAAAGCATGAACTCATATAGATTTAATTCATTTGCATATGCATGTGGTTCATCTGGTGGTAGTAGTAGTTTGTCATCCACTGCATGTACTCAAACTTCGAGTAATAGTCCAAATGCGTTGCCATCTGAATTAATCGATTACTTTCGTCATACTTTGCCTACTAACAAAGAAGTTAAGAAAAATTCAGAAGAGGTAATTAAATTTTGGCGAGATAATGAACGTCGATGGCCAGTAGTTTCTGCAATGGCAAAAGATCTACTAACACCTCCTGTTAGCACTGCGTGAAAGATTGGGAAGACGCTAGTTATCGAATTCAAGATAAATATGCCGAATTGCCTGTAACCAAATAAGTGATATTTAATTTCACCATAATCATCACAAAATTTAATTTTCATACATTTATAATATTTTTTAAAAAATTGTACACGTAACAAGTTGTTCGTGTACAATTTTTAACTCCGTCTACTAAAAATTTAAGTAGCCGGTCCCAAACTCGGATAAAGGAAACTCGGATAAAGGAGGAGGGTCTATTTTTATTTTTTTATTTATAAAAAATAAAAATGTTTTGAAAAATGTATATTTAAAAAATGATTTATAAAATGTGTTTATACTTTACATATATATTATTTTTAAGTTTAAGTATAAAATGGTAAACAAAAAACATATTACATTATTATTCAAGTAACTTAGTAACTCAACAAATTAATTTTTGTTCTTATTTTTTAAAAAAATTTTAAATTTTTTTGAAAATGTATATTTAGAAATTAATCACAAAATGTGTATATATATCTTTTAGATTTAGACTTTTACAATTAAACTAGTGTCGGTATGTTATGTGTATTTAAAAAAAAAAAAAAACGAGCCGAGCCGAGCGCTCGGCTCGTTTGGGCGAGCTCGGGCACGAGCCGAGCTCGCCCAAAAACCCACGAGCCGAGCCGAGCCGAAGCTCGGCTCGTGGGTAACGAGCCACGAGCACGAGCCGAGCTCGTCTGGCATGGGCCGAACCGGCTCGGCTCGGCCCATTGCCACCACTAAGAATATGTGATTGAAAAAGAAAGAAAGTTTATTAATGTGATAAAAAATATTATTTTATTAAAGAATGTGATGTTGAAAATGAGTAAGAGAATAAGAATGAAATTGATAATGTGGCTCAAACGGGACATAATGTCATGTGACATTTTATCATTGAACAATTTAAAATCCAATCATCTCTTTCATCTAATCATCCCCGGCACTTACCTTTCTGGCACTATTTCGGATGATTACGTCTGCGAAGGTAGATAAATCCTTACATTTTATCTCTTTTATCAAAATAAATGTCCCAACAATCAGTGTTCTTAACTGACTTTACATATTCCATTATCAAAATTCTATTGAAAGTAACCCGTTCGAATTTGAAGAGCCCTCGGATGTACACTCTTCACCTCACGGTTAACCACAAGCACAACCTTAAAACTGACATGTTTGGTGATGATTAAAATAAGATTTTCAATAAATTTTGATAAAAGTCGACGAAATGTTTGACTGAAAAATTGTGAATTCTATAAAATATGTGATTAATATTAACTGTGACTTGAACTTTAGATTTTAATTGAAGTACGAGTAATTGTACACTTGTGAAAAGCAGATGAAATAGGACCCAACTTGTGTTGTGATCGTACAAACAAACAAACCCATCATTTTGAACAAACCCTTTGTTCTTTGACCCTATAAACCTATACCTCTAATCTTCAACATAGGTGTCTGATCTGACCATTCGATTTAAAGCCTCCCATTGAAACGTCCCTTTTTAACCTGTCATTAATCCACTCATGTTTCTTTCAACTTTTAATTTGCAAATATACAGAGTACATAATATTATGAATACTGTTGTATGTACATTCTCGTTGATTATTTCCTTGATATCTTCTCTGTGGAAGAAATATGGACAGTAATGATTCTGGTCTAAATCAATAATGTAGATATGGCCACATGGAATAATATAAACCTCGATTTCAACTGCAGTGTACATGTAACGTGATTGTAATATTATTCATACATAGAAGAGTAACAACTCCCAGAAACTTGGAAAATGAGATTACTGTAAATTAATAATGCTTGCAATCGGTACAAGAGAAATTCATCTAAGAACAACGAGCAACTTGCTCTCGACTTGTTCTCGTACCCTCCACTGCCAACCAAAATCATAGATGAATTTTCATCTATATTAGAACAAAAGCAAACACAATACATAGTAAAGAAATTTATTTGCTATATTTCCTTAGTGGTCTACCTGCAAGTCGTTTATCTCCTCATCCGTGAGAGAACGCTCCATTGATCGATATGCTATCCTATAACAATGACTGGTCATTCCTTTCTTGTTGGTGAAGTTGTCTATTAATTTCACCTGGCAAGAAAATTGATATGATTTGGTGAATTAAATAAATTGCTAAGGGCGCGTTTGATTGCAACTATTTTTCATGAAAATCCATCTAATTTCCTACTTTTGTGTTATTTGATTGACAAATTTTCTCCACCAAATTTTTTTTCTTACTTTTGGTCACGTGGCCATATCTTTCTTGAAAACAAGAAAAATATGTTCTTTAGGGAGATGTGATTTTTATTTTCTGGGTAATTCACTCTCTCTTTCTCTCTCTCTCTCATTTACCCAATAATAAAAAATGGATAAATATAGTATTTTCTAGGTTAATTGCCTAGAAATTATTTGCTTGTCATGTTAATTCCATGCTCGCAATCAAACACACCCTAAAGGAATTTTTTACTTCAGCTAGCAGATGAGGAATATCAACAAACTCCAAAATTGTATACTTCGGCTAATACAAATCAGAACATTTTAATTAGCAGCTTCTACCATATGGCTCCTTTCTAATGAGTTAGATCTAGTAAAAGTGAAAGGATCTAGTAAAAGTGAAAGGACAGTGCATTGCTGAACTTCATAGATGCACTTTTCTTCTCTCAAGCACAGTAATTAGGCACCAGAAATAGAAAAAAGTAAACATCGAATAATGCAAACCTGACATATTTATCTTTTCTTCTGTTAGAAAAGTTAACCTCAAGGCTTCAAAAATTGTGCAACATTTACAAGATCATCATCATCACTACCAAGCTGCAAATTCATTATGTCATTTAAAGAATAAACCTGCTGATAGTTATATGGCAATCAGTCCACATTGAACATCTTTGCAGTAGTTACACTAGTTTGTCAGCGTTTTGTCAAATTAACTTCAAGGGTTTGTTTTTTATCTACATGATGTTACAGCCCTATATATATTTCATAGCCGGTCCCAAGCCTTGAAAAGTCATACGATTACTGTCACTACCATGTTTTTTCATAGCAGTGAATGAATCACTATCTTACCAAGCATCTACCAGAAAAGGGTATAATAATGTAATATTAATGAACATACCTCCTCCACAAGATCCCCAGCGATACCTCTAACAACTTCGCAGAGGTTGTTCTCAGTAAATGAATCGCTGATCCAAAAACTCATGTCCTTGTAACATGGAGGGTACTGTAAAAGCATAAAAATATTTGAGTTTCTATACAAAAGTCACAAGTGCTACTTCTATAGAACTAGAAACAGAGCAAATTTTTTTGGAACAGGAGTGTAAAAACAACATTCAGTACAAAGAAATTTGTACAGCCATATTTAGGCAAGAAACGGGATAGAGAATTAAAACGTGCGCATGTGAGGTCCAACTCCCACTAAAAATTGCATTCTTTGAATAGATAGTTATGCAAGCCTAAACATATTTGTGAAATACGTCAAGTCATACCTTTGAAAATGGTTTAAACTTGATACCAAGCTGCCCTTTAGAGAACTAAACAAAAATTAAGAAAATGGAAAAATTGTTGAATACAGTATGATATGTAAAGCACAGGGAAAAAATAACTGAAAACACATTAAGGAAATACTTGAGAAGTAAACCGCTCATCATTTGACCAGAAAAGGCGAATATCTGGAATATCAAATAAAACCATTGCTAATCGCTCCAGTCCAAGCCCAAAGGCCCAAGCAACGTTGTCCACCCTACCACTTCTCTTCAATATTTCTTGTTCCATCACTCCACAACCTAGAACTTCCAACCAATCATCCTGTTAAACGGTTAATAGTTTATCAGATGTGACAAAATTGTTATTTGGTAGGATGACTGGCAAAAGGCATGCCAAATCAATAAAATAGGACGTTAAAACTCATTAAAGAACATATTAGCAGAAATATAACAGCAGACAACCAGAAAATATTTGATACACTTCATTTCTTGTTTCCCACTCCCATAGATCATGTCCAATAAAGCTAGAAAAGAAAACGAAAACAGAAGATCATTTAGAAAGAGTTGAGATATGTGTTCAAGCAATCCACAAGATCACATCAAATGTTTTGCTCCTTCATGAAGTGTTGATTCATACACACTCCAGGTACCAGATGCTAGTGACACTGAATTCCGAATAAACTAGGAACTAATTGACAGGTTCATTTTTATCTTGAATGCCAAGAAAGAACTCAGGAGTTCCAGGACAATTCCAAAGATATTGGCTTCCAGGGTTAGCTGACAAAATGAATAATGTTTATCTAATTTTTATTTGTTTCTTTTTCTTTTGATTTAACCTTCTGATTTTCCATTGAACATACCATTTCACTTGGAATATCACTGACAGAACTGCATATCTGGTTTTTATTTGAGGTTTATTTCTTCTGTTTTTTTCCTTTTTTTTTCTTATTGAACATACGATTTCAAGTTGAAAATTGAACCTGCCTCTGCAGTATAAACACACAGGTAAATCTTTTACCAACAAATAAAGGAATAGCACAATATCAGTTCGTCCCTGTCCATCTCATCAAAGAAAATTTAAGATGGAGCAGTGAAAAGTTATCTCAAAATTAAACCACAAGCTTCATACTCTTCGGTTTTTTCTTAATGATAAAATATTGCACTGCAAATTAAGGTACTGCTTCCATGGTTCATTCTCTATGGCATAAATCCGATTTAAATCTCTGAACTGTTCATTTTTCAATCTCTCACAAGTATCATTGTGTGACTCTTTAACCTAATGCCTTATTGATTAGCATAATTATAAACACCTCCCTTATTTCTATAAATGGATATTGCATTCCCTACTTGCCCACCATCTTTTTAGTTGTACTGATTTTGTTAAATAACTTTGTCAAACAAGATATGCTAACTTCCCCAAAAACTACTACCAAAGTTCAATAGAAATACTGACATGTCTCAAAGCCTCAACAAGTTTCCCATTTTTGAGGTCTTCCTTTGCCTCCAATACCCTAATTTCACAAAATAGCAAGATGTCTATGCTCTTCTCGAGGTTAATAGCTTCTCCTATCCAATAATTGTGACCCAATATTAATGCAACAATCTTCCAAAATAGCATCTTCACCTCTTCTTTATATCTTCATCACTTATCAAAACTCTCAGTCCTTGTCCTTAATGCACTTGACAATCTAAAGGTTTCATTTTCCATCCCATTATTTCAGCTATCCTATGCACTTTTTCTCTCCTTTAATGTCGACAGTCATAGAACTTGTCATATGCTCTTAATATTGGCTCTTAGACGGCCTTTTAGCTTTCTTCTTGCTGATAAATAGTTTTCAAGATTCTTGACACCCAGTCTTCTGCCATGTCTGGAGACAAGCTCGGTGTCTTAATTACACCTTGAACATCGTCGCTGTACCACTATAGCTCCTTAGCATTGGGCCCTCCTCCTTCAGTTCCTCCTAAAGCTCAGCCATTGTCTTCTTTGAACAGTCACTCATTCTATACCACACAATGTTTGTTCTATCTTCCAACTTCTAAGTAGCTTCTCTAAACACCATATACTTGAATGAGGCCAACTCTTAACTGTTGCTTATAACTATTATTACACTATCATACTATTTTAGAACATCTACAAGTCGATGTCAGTATTCAGAACTGGACAAAGCAAAATGGGAAAATAGATGATGGGCAGACCTCCGTACACCAATAGTTCAATTATTTGGGGCAATTGAAATGATTTCACGCTTGTTAGAGAATTCAGCCTATTTTGTCAGTGCACATTAGTTTCCTTATGCAATAGATCTGGTCCGAAAATGACTTTATTTGCAATTCTGTTACAAATAATAGTATCACTTTTAGCATATGACTTCACACGTCTCCGAGAAGAAACATTAAATTTTCCAATTGCCAAATCAAGATATAAAAGATCTGCCAGTGGAAAGAACAATAATCCTAATCAATGGCTGCAATCGAGAATAATACCTGAAAATATATCTCCAGTTCAAATGATGGGTTGGTGAAGGGAAAATAAGTGTCAATCCAGCGCATTTCCACACCACCTGGAAAATTCTAAACATCAATGCTGAAGAGGATTTGAAAACCATTGAATCCGACGAATGCCAATAGCCACAGTAGTATGCTAATAATTTGGAGGCACATTGATGGTTTTCTGTGACAGAGCTAGGAATTCAGTTGCACGAGCTATGTTCTAAACTTGGTTCTCTGGTCATGTGGAGGTATAATTGCACAGATATTCAGTTAGGTTTTGGGAACCATTCTTCTCACTTCTATTTTTCTCTTCATTCCCACCTTCCTTTCTATCCTTCTCTCTGTGTGTGATGGAAAGGAGGTGGTGGGGGTGGGTTGTAGAAATGATATAAAATCAACTAGTTATGAACATAAATTATAATCAGATCACAGTACAATTTAGATCTAGATAAGGGAAACTATCAGCATAACACAATCACCTGTAGGCTGCAGCTACCTTTCTGATGGTAAATCCAACTGGATTCTGAATGTTGCATAAAGTGGATTCCAAATGAAACATTTAAAGTTCAAATCAAACTTTACCAAATAAATGGCGTGCTAACCCCTCAAGGCATTTCTTTAGATCCTCCGCAGCATATGATGTGGCATCAGTGCCAAATGCCTCCCAATCAGCCGGCGTAAAAACTCTAACACCTTCCATCTGAATATTACACACAGGACAGCATCGAAGAAAAAATACAACTTGAGCATTGAAATTAGACAGAAAAACATGATTATCAGATATTAATACAAACCTGATGGAATACAGGGTAATGAGTTGAATCAATAGAATCTCTGCGGTATACATCTCCAGTGACAAGGAAATGAGTGTGCCCTCCTCTCAGTAACTCAGCTTGATGAGCACTAGTATGGCACCTCAAAACAGTTTCAGAATCCACATAATATGTATCATTATAACTCCTGCTCACATGATCAGCAGGTACCAATACATCATCAAAGTTCTGCAAGAACAAGATCAACTATCAAAATACAGCAATCAACCAACAAAATCAAAAAACCAATGTGGCAGTACGAGATTATCAAGCTTTAGCGTGAAGCTGAAGATTAAGAATATAATTGTCTCGGTAATTCCAGATTTGGTGATTCCATGGACAGTATTTCATTTGATTCGGTAATCCTTTAGGTTCTCACAAGGTCTCTAGAGTTAAATCATTTATTTCATTTAGAGGGTGCTTGACACCCATTTTTTAGAGAATAAAATTTTTGGAATAGTGATTGATGGGATAATGTGTGGTGGAAAAGTTATGAAAAGTTTTAGATTTGTGTGTAATATTATTTTATTAGTAGAATGTGTGGTTGAAATGAAGAAAGAAAAAAAAATGAGAATGAGAATGAGATGAGAATGGGTGCCAAACATGGGCTTAATCGCATTTGGAAGTGAATATACAATATCTTTGAATCTTTGATCCCTCGGTCATATTTGCATCAAGTTATGAGTCACTCTAGGCGTTCTTAGAAATAAAGAGATGAAGTCCAGTTATCATGACTTGGAAAATGTTTACTCAGTCCCCAAGACTCTTTGGCACACAAGCAAAGTCATATTGGAGATTTTGTGTCCCCTAGCTTCTTTAAGTCTAATACAAGTAAATGGACTTCTTGTTAATTCATAGTGCCGTCATCTAAATATCCTGGATGCCGCCTAGCTCCCCACCTTTTCTACACTAGCATTAATTAAGAACCAAGAAAAAAATAGAAAAATCAACTAAACCCTTTGGAGTTTTTTCCTTTATAGCATTAATTGTGGTGTTTCCTGTTGTTATAAGCTTCAAGAACTATCAGTAGAGCAGGGGACCAATTGAGGTACCCCACTAAAACCGAAATAATATATTAAATAAGAAAAAGGTAAACTTTCACAGGGGGGGAAATACCAAACATTTGATCACCACTATTAAAATAATCATAGCTAGGAGCATTGCGAGTTCGTATGACATGTTAATTAAGGAGAAAAGCAAGCACCAAATTCCTTTATGGACCAATTAACCTACCGCAATAGTCGAAACTATTGGGCACAAATCATCAAACTTGTCAAATTTGTTGGGATAATTTGTGTCAAAATAGTCATAGATTGCATTCTTCAGGATGCCAAGGGGATGCTGATCCCTCCTGTGAAGCTGAATTCCAAGCTTTGAGAATATTGAATCAGGAACATTGTTTGTTGGGTCATCTCTTACTATTTCTGCAAAATTAATCATCCAAAGTTCCATAAGTTGATGAGCAATGATTCGAGAAATATGGCATGATCACACAACCCATTAAATAAATGGGAACAAATATAAATATATGAAAAAATCTACTCCATTCTTGCCAGCCAATCTGCAAATACACAGAACACATATCCTAGAATAAAAGGTGCACATTCTCTTTCGCTTTTGTTCCACTCACTCCAAAATAACAATGAGCAATGCTATTTGTAACCGGTCATTACCCATCATCATCTATGTGGCAGGAAGGTAACTGCCATGTTTTCTTGGGATGCATTTTAATTCATTAGAGAATGTGGCGGTGGCCCGTCACATGGACTGCTGGGTAAGTACAGTTTACAAATAGCATTACTCAGTACCAATTGCACAAAACCCGCCTTTTAAAATCAAAGATATTCAAGTTTTTCCAAACAAAAGACAATCCAAATAGTCGATTTGCAGAATTACCCATCTAGTAAAAAAATCTGATAAGAGTAATTCATAGCAGAACAACCAAGATACGAACTTTCATAGTGATTACAACGAGAGAAAAATGAAAATAAGTTCGATCCAAACTAAAAATATAAAACACAAGCGAAGCAATTGAAGAAAAAAAATAATTTCTAGAAGTGGGCATGTACCATCTTTGGCAATCTTGACGCCACCAAGCTCGAGAACTGATGCCACCGGTTGCCTCCACTTCTTGTTGGGTTGGAATTTGTCTGAAGGAAAAGCAGAAGCCAATTGTATACAAAAGGTTCTTCTGTAGGAGAAAAGAGACGGCTTTGAGAAGACTGTCGATTGAAACAGTGTGAATGCCATGGCAGCTGGTTGCTGTGGTGGTTCTGCTAAGAGATTTTGAGGATTGTTTGGATAAGTGGGCCTCTCCTGTAAGCCATCAGATGAAGTATTGGGCTCAGAGTTGTAAATGAGAATGATACGGCCCACGATGTTTTGACTTTTGTATATTTTATTGGAAAAATAAGTAAAATCATATATTTTAACTACATAGTTCAACATTCAGGTATTTAACTTATAATTTCATAACCTGGGGTGTTATTATTATTTTAATATTATAAATATAATGCAATATTACTAATTTTATGTTAATCCAAATTAAATAAGGTAAATTAATATTAACCTTTATCTTCTACATTTAAAACTGATAGAGAGAAAATCATTTCAAATATTTTCAAAGGCGAAATTTTGATGGAAACTCCATTGAAATTGCTCCTTCTCTTACTGTTTCTTCCATTGAAACTTCGATTCAAGAATAATTTTTACTATTCGAAACTTTACAAACCTGTGTTCAAAAAAATAGTGTTGACTAGAAGTATAGGAGAGGATTCTCGTTCTAATGTGGAAACCCCGAAAAGTTACACGAAGGGAAAAGAAAGAAAAATTCTCAAGAACCTTTACAAGGAAGAAAAAAAAAAAAGAATAGAAAAGAAAAGTTCGATTCCAATGGCAAATCCTCATCGAGTAAGATAAATCCACAAATATAGTTTATTTTTTTGTTTAAATGCATTGTAATGTCAAATCCAGTATATAGGTATGTTCGGTGTGATGTGAATGGTTTTTTTTTTTTTTTTTGGTAAAATGTGACCTGTTTGTATATTATGACATGATATTAGGTTACAAGATTTTGGGGTAAGTGATTTATGTGTTTGCTGATTGTAGCCTACAGTTAGTGTTTGTGACCTATTTTTGTTAACCATGTTTTAGGTTTGTGATTGATTGTGTAGGTATGTAAAGGATTAAATTCACAAAATCATTCACGGTGTTAGTTTTTGAGACATACTATTTGAGTTGGGTGTTCCGTGTTTGTGACCTTAATTTTATGTGGATTTTTGATGGCATGTCCAGTGGCAGACCCAGCATGTAAAGGATTTTAATAATGTTCATTATACTATTCTTAAAACTAATTTTAAAAGTTAAGAAAGATCTACATATCTATAAAGCCAAAGTTCATCATTTTCATGTAGCCCCTAATCCCCTACTTGCATCTCCTGCACCAACCCCCCCCCCCCCCCCCACACCCTCCCAATTCACAACATGGAAAGTACTACAACCCAGAACGGCACAACAACCTTTTTTCCCAAACTAATCTTGCAACGGTTGGAAATTACCATTACCAACCCTTCATAGGCTGAAGCCAGAAATTACTAAAAACTAAGCTAACCCCCACCACCAAATAATCACTACAAATGCACAGGGAAATGGATGATAGAGCAATTGATAACTAGCTAACCCTAATGTGGCTCGAGCATGTTATGTGGTTTGACATTATACTGGATGTAGGAAAATGCTGTTAATTGGACACTAACAGCCTGCTTGACTAAAATTTTTGGACTACATCACGAACCTGAAGCCTGAAGATCAACTTCGATCCAAATCTTTCTTTATCCTTGTTCTACAAACTTAAATCCAAGTTCAATTATCTCATAATTCCAATCAAAACTCAATCCAGATAGAAAAGAAGGGAATGTTGTATAACAAGAAGTGAAGAGATTAAGAAGGGTAAACTGCATACCTTGAATTGAAGAAGCGAACTGGGAAATGGAATCAGCAATCATAAATGACCTGCAAATATGTAGTTATAGAGGATAAGAACAAAGTCTCCATTGAGCTAATAACTAAAAAGATAAAAAAAAAAAAAAATTCTATTATAGCAAATTGCCTCCTCTTTGTTCACTAGCGTGTGATATTAATTATATAATTTATATTCAATAACTAACAGAGAGATGAAGTTGTTTGATGTCGCTTATAAGCATTTCTTGAACTATATAAGGAATCCCACAATTAGTATCAGAATCAATCGATTAATGCAGTGACATGGAACTCTTTTTACTTTCTATTCTTCTTCTAGTAACTCTGTCTCTCTCTCAAAAAAATACTTTTCTCTAAATCTAAAATAATCACCAATGGCTATTCAAAAATTCCTCCAGGAAAATGATCATATCTTCAACAGTTCAACTCCAAAAAATAATCACCAACGGCTATTAACAGATTAAGCCCCCGTTTCACTCTCACTCTCACTCTTTAACCACACATTTACCAAATAAAATAATATTACAAATAAATCAAAAACTTTTCATCACTTTTCCACCACACATTCACACATCAATCACTATTCCAAAATTTCCAATCTCCTCAAAATGGGTTTCAAACAGGGGCTAAGCAATCAAAAGCCACATTTTTTTACATTTTAATTTCTTTAATAAAACCTTTCCGCCACCAAGCTCCTCCTTTCCCCACAACAACGCCGTTAGGCCCAATATGCACGTATTGAAATCAAATCAAGAATTAATCCACAGAATCAACAGAAATTAATATTCTCAAAATCAAATCGAGAAATCCAAACTCTTAGAAAAATTAGGAAAAAGACCCATAAGTATAACACATCAATATTCAAATTGAGAATGCAAAAGCTAAAAGCACACACATATGGATAAAGTCTCTAAGTGTGATTGATATCTTACCCCAAATCTTGTAGTCCACCATCCACTGTTGAGACTGTTGAAGAAGCCGACTAGCCGTCGTAGCCCATTGGCGTAGCCAAGAAGTCGGACTATCGAAGAAGAAGACTTAACACAGAACACGGAAGAGTTGAATTGACGTCTTGAAGATGATAAGGAAATAGCCAAAGGGAAGAATTCAAAAATCAGGTGTTAACTTTGACACAATTCATTTTTCATGTGTCAAGTTTCAAAATGCAAAATTCAGGTATTTATTTATTAATTAAAAATATTTTTATTAATTAATTATTAAATAATATAATTAACTCACCCCACCTCCACCACCCCCTACCGTTCCGGGGACTATTCCGGCCACCGTTCCAACCACCACTCTTCTCCGACGATCGTTTCGACGATTGCTCCGATTCCGACAATTATTCCGGCGGTCACGGTTTAAAAAATTTATTGGTCATAGATAACATATTTCAAAATTAGTTGGTCACATATCAAAATTTATAAGTCACACAGTCACAGATTTCCAAATTAATAGGTCACAGATTTTTTCACGGCCACATATTATATAATTTTTAGGTCACAGATAACAAAATGATTGGTCACATATTATAGAATTTGAAGGTCACGGATTATATTTTTAGTCACAGAAAACCAAATCACCATATCCTCCACCTGCACCACCATCGACTGCCACCACCATTGTCAACCCACCACACACCACATCAAGTAAATACCACCGCACACCAACAGTGCCACCACCACCGCACCCCACAACACGCACACTCACCACGGCATTGCTCTGAAAAAGTACCCAACACCCACAGACCATCCACCAACTAACACCAGATCCACCAACACACCACAACCACCAACACAACACACACACACACACCACAGCCACCAACACACCACACATACCACATCCACCAACACACCACACCACACCACAGCCGACTAACACAACATACCACAGCTGCACGATCGCACGACCAAAGGCCTTGGTCGCAGCAGCAGCACCTGCTGCCGGGAATCGCAGCAGCAATATGCGAATCCCTGCTGCGATTCCCAGCAGCAGCGTCTCGACGCTGCTAGGGAAGGGGATGAGGGAGGTGGAGGCACAACGGTGGTGGTGGTGGCGACGACAGAAGGTAGAGAGGGGGAAGAGACATGGTGGGAGAGAGAGAGAGAGATAGTTGAGATATATTAGGGTTTTGATAGATTTGGGCTTTTGATATATAAAATAAAATACCTGATTTTTGAACAATTAAACTTTCACCATGATTTTTAAATTGGTGTAAACTTTACACCTGATTTTGTAATTATCCCATAGCCAAATAGGAACCTCAAAACGTTTTTTATTGGATTGATTGGGCTTCTTAGGCTTTTTCAGTGTCTTGGGCCTTTTTTTGCGGCCCCTCAAGATTTTGAGGCCCAAGGCAGTGGCCTTAGTTGCCTTGGGCCAGGGCCGGCCTTGGCAGGGTTTATCGACGTTCAAATAAAAACCAAAGAAAAAAAAGGAATCACGAACCTGAAGCCTGAAGATCAACTTCGATCCAAATCTTTATTTATCCTTGTTCTACAAACTTAAATCCAATTTCAATTATCTCATAATTCCAATCAAAACTCAGTCCAAATAGAAAAGAAGGGAATGTTGTATAACAATAAGTGAAGAGATTAAGAGGCGTAAGCAACTGGGAAATGGAATACGATTAATTTGCCCTAATTTGTCACTTTACTTTCCCCTAATTCGGATATTTTTATCCGAGTCTCGATCTCTAGCAGCCACAATAAAATAAGGGAACAATACATAAATCCTACATATTAAAATTATATTTCAAAACTAACAAACTTGTTAAATTATTTCACAATTCAGGTGTTAATTCCAATTATGTCACACTCAATCACAACAGATCACAATTAATACAGAATTTGTCACAATTAAGCACAAAGGCACAGAATTATATAGCCTCACAAAATGTCTACAACATTTAGTCTCTATCACTACGTTAAAAATGTGCAAGTTCGTGAAAATTTGGGGACTTGTTTTGCACGTGTTGTAATTTGAGATCATTTGACTTATTAACTGCGTTATAATAATAATAATAATAATCATGTATATAATTTCTAATATTGATTGTTAGAAATTTATTTCAATCTATGTCTTAAACTTATGTTTTGAATAAACAAATAAAAAACTTTCTCAATTAAGAATGTGTCATCCGTGACTAATTGTGATCAAATGTGTATTCAATGTGACTAACTGTGACCAAATTTGTCTTCAGTGTGACTGTTTTATGTTCGGTCACAACTAACACAAAACTGGTCACAACCAGTCACAGTACACACATATTTGGTCACAAATTGTCACCATGAACAAATTCGCTTAAACCACGGACCATAGGGAGATAAAGAACGAGTCTTTGTTGAGTTGTCAAAAGTATAAAAAATATATAGTATGAAAACAAATAGAGTATTTTGGTTATATTCTACTTTTCTTCTCAAGTTCTATATATTTCATGTTATGAAAATCAATCCTTTTTATAGGTAAAGTTTCAACCCCCACATTAAACCATTCAAATATAACTTACATTTTAATATTAAGATTTTTAATATAGTATTAAACCTGAAAATTAAAAACTAAGGGGAGTGTCCTTAATTGAGATTGTGATGGATTTTAAAAATCTTTTTAAATTTAGGTATCTTCAATTGAGATTTTAATGGATTTTAATGAAATTCGTAAAATTTAGGTGTCCTCAAATCCTTCAAAATTTAGGTATCCTTGATAACAGGTAGATTTATAAAGATTTTATTAATGGATGAATTTTAAAAGATTTGAATGGATTTTAAGCTTAAAAATACATATAACCAAATCTTTTGAAATTTCACTATATTTAATGAAATTCTTGTGAAATTTGTGGAAATCTATTCAAATCCACGAAACTCATTAAGATTTATAATATTTTAAAATTCAATGAAATCTTAGTCGAGGTCACCCCTAAACTGAAAATTAAAGTTGTATTAATTTGAAACTTTTAATATATGTTTGCCATTGATGGTAGTCACTTCTCAAAATAATCAAGTGCTTATCTTTTTAATCTGGCTTCAGGGTAACAGGAAATCACTCGTGGACAAATTTGACTATGTTATGCAAGGGAAACTGCACAGAATCTCAGAGGAAAGTTCACACAAGCAAGTTAAAGCGTATGTGTTTACCTTTTTGACTTATTTATTAGATATGTTTACTCCTTAAGGGTGTGTTTGAACCACATTTTTTAGAGAAATGTATTCTGGAATGGTAGATGATGGAGAATGTGTGGTTGAAAAAGAAGGAAAAGTTATTGATATGATGAAAAATATTATTTTATTAAAGAATGTGTAGTTGAAAATGAGTAGAAGATGAAAATGAGGATTTTAATGTGTACCAAACATGGGTTAAATCTACATTTACATGGGAAGTTTGGCTTACAAACATTTGTGTATTGGCCTACTGTTCAAGAAAATCGTACACCTCACATCAGGGATGGATAAGCAGAGTTTTACGTATTTTATCAAAGATTCTATGGTCACAAGTACAGTGTTTTTCATTGTTGTTTTTAGGGACATGTATGTTTCTTTTGGTGGACTTCATATGATGCTTAAAGGGGACCCTTCAATTGCAGCAAGATTCGAGCTCGACCAAAGGCGGTTTATTCTCATAAGGAAGGTTTGAAATCTGATTCCAACTTAAGCAAACTATTTATTAGTTGACTGTCAACATGGTACTGTTAGCAATTCATCTATGTATTTCCCTCATACCTGCTAAGATGACGAATATTGTTTCTTTGAAGAATTTAAATATGTATTGTAGAGAAAAAATAACTCTTCAAAGTTGTCACTCTAAATTGACAATATGATATCCACATCTTATAAAGCGTTGCTTATTTAGTCCCTTCTTTTTCTAATGCATGTTATTCATTCTCCTTACCACATGGTCTTGATATTAAATTGGCATATTTTCTAATTTATTTATTTATTTTCATTATGCTACATAGAATTGAATGGTACCACAAAAAACTGCATCTACTTATTTTTTGTGATGAAATGACTATTATCTTAACAAAATTTACATTAAATATTATATTTACAAGTTCGTACTTGTAAAATGAAGGAAGTGGGATGCGCTCCCTAACTTTTGACTTGGTGTGGTTATGGATTTTCAACCTTCAAAAGTGAGAGTTTAGGTCCCAAATCTATTTTAATATGTAAATTCGGTCTCGACAATGTAGATGCGACTTTCGTATAAGTTAAAAGTTAGGGAGTAAAACCCATCACATCACTTTACATCAAATTTTAATTCAATTAAAACTTAATGTTAGTTTAGTATTTAGATTGAAGTTGATATTTGAAAGTGTGATTGATAATTGCATTGAATGATAGGTTCGGCAGGGTTAGTCTTAGAGCCATTTCGGTAGAGATTAAAATCGGATTAAAATTAAAAAAAATAGCCGTTATTATTGACTTTTATTAGATGAGTGGAACTCAACAACGATCATATTTTGAATTTTAATCCCTACCGAACGAAGCCTTAATGTTCTCTTAATGTTGAGAAATGTTAGCACTTCAAAAAAGTGTTAAAAACAAAAGAAATACCAGCAAAATTTCGATCAAATTCGAGGGACTTTTATTCTTTGACTTTGATAAAACTTTGAAATTTCAATGACAAACAAACTGGGGCGGTCCAAACTTTTGCAAGATCTTCACAGTGGTCAAAGGGAAAATAATCAAGAAAAGTTTCCGTGATTAGCGTAGAAATTTTATATTATTTTCTTAATCGTCTTTATTACATCTTTATCATATATTTTCTTCCTAGTAGTACTTGGTTTATCATAACAATATTATTTTTCAATAATTCTAACGCAAGTTCACAGCGTTCCTCCACTTCACATTAAGTGGTAAGATTTTTATTTATGACGATTCTTTTTTAAATAAAGAAGAAAAATATCATCATTTTACCTGGCTCAATCCCACTCAAACCAGGGTCACCACCTGTAATCTTTTAGGGTCCGTTTGATTGTAAAGATGAAAAATAAGTGGAAAGAAAATGAATTCTAGGAAAAGTAATTGTCTAGAAATTGTTTTGCAGGGAATTGTTAATTTAATGCGTTTGATTGGTATAATTTTCCACCCAAAAAAAATTTAAATTTTGTGTTTGTTTGATTTTGTTTTATATGTAAATTGTCCATTAAAGTGATAATTTTTTTCACAATTGATTATAAAATTTGTTTCCATTGCCGAAAAGTTAAAAAAAAAAAAAAAAAAAAAAAACCAAGAAAATTTCCCTAGAAGTTTTCCCTAGAAAATTATGACAATCAAACAAGACAAAACCAAAAAAATTGAATTTGTTTTCCAAATTCTAGGGAAAATATGTCCAATCAAACAAGACCTTAAAGTTTTTAAAACGTGAGGATAATAAAGTAATTTCACTGGCTTCTAAACCTATATTTGACCCTTATTTTCTAAAATTCATTTTTGTTTTCAAATTTATATTTAATCACACATTCTATCAATAAAACAATTTTACATATTTCTATTATTCAAAAAAATTGTACTAAGAGGGGCAAACTTTCAAGTTCACGCTCGCCGGTCAATTCAAAATTTCTACCACTTCCCATTCAAAGTCCAAAAGTGACCTATGGCTATTTGCATTCCACGGATGGTAATTGACGAAGTCATTTTCGGAATTTCACAACACTTGAGGCTCATACTTGTTGACATATTCCAATTATACGCAATATATATTATATGGTCAAACACGTCACATTTGATTCAATTCAAAAAATGCCACCCACTCCCAATATAAATACACTATGAACCCATGCATAGTTTTCCACATTCAATACAAAACTTGAAAAACAATATTCTCTCTATTATCTCCATCTCCATAGTAAGAATCACTGGTTTCTTCCACAACCGTCTAAGATCAATTTTTGAAGATGAATTTTCGAAGTGCCACCACTTTGTTGATAATTTTCGTGATTTTTGTTGTTATCACGAGTCAAATCCAAGTCGAGGGAGCAAGGATTTTGTCAGAGGGTTTTTCAAGTTCGAATCACCTTGCTAAGATCCCGATAATATATGAGAAGACAAAAGTTACTATGTCATTTTGGCTCGAGAGGTTGGCATCTGGACCTAGCCCCAAAGGACCTGGGCATTAAGCTGAAAATTTTTTGTGGGTCGTCTAACCCATAAAATGACATAAAGAGAAAAAAAAATATCAACTTCGATAGTAATTGTTGTAGTCAGGGCATATGATTCTTTATTTTCTTTCACTTGTACCATTCATTCATTAATTCTTTCCTTCTTTCTTTCTTTGTCGTTGAAACAAGTTACACAAAAAAAGTATAAATATATATGAATTCATACTATTTTTATTGGCTTTATCGCACGTTCAATTAATTATCAATGCTCATGCTCTAGCTATATTTTGATCATGATACTTGGAAAATAGACAAGGTTTTTCCCTATTATGAGGGTTACATGATTTGAATTCACAATGTGTTCAACTTTTGATATGTTATCATTATGGGAATCACCTTTGTTACTACAGTGACATGTTTAATACGTACGATAAAAATAGCACAAAAAATAAATTCTCAATTGTTTTATTATTAAGTGATATTTAACTCACATGAACGAAAAGGTTGAACCCTAAACATCACATCTTGGCTAGGTCGGTTAGGCGTTGGTGGCTAACCTAGTGCTAGAGGAGTCAGGAGACATGGAGAAAAAATGTGAAGGTGCATCATACTGGTCAAGTCGAGCTCAAGCCGCTCCATCTTTACCATTCGAGTAAAATATAGGGAAATTCGCACCTACGTCGCCAAACATTCCATTTTCATCCACTTGGGTTTCCATTCTTTGTTTTTTGGCAGATGGGTCCACAAACTATATCATAAATTGCTGCATGTCAAGACGAATGCAAGGAAACCATCCAATATTTCGTCAGATCCTCATGTTACTCATTCAAACGAGGGTAAGGTGCACAATCTCAAACGACCACTCCACTCTCACTTTTCCATGTGATTGTTGGCAAATAATAGTGTTAAATAAGTTAATAGTATCACTCCTACAAGATTTTAGAATCTAGCTTAAGTTTGATCAATCTGCACTTAAAAGATGAGTAAACACACAATAGAATGTTGGATGAGATTAACTAATGCCTCCTACTAAAAATTTTATTTTAATCATTGTTCGGTCAAATCATGCAAGTGTATGTGTGTTTACTCGTAATAATAGTGTTAAATAAGTTAAGAGTATCACTCCTACAAGAATTTAGAATCTAGCTTAAGTTTGATCAATCCACGCTTAAAGGCGTAATCGGTCAAATCATGCAAGCGTATGTGTTCGTTGACAAGTAAAAGTGTTAAATAAGTTAAGATTATTGCTCCTACAAGAATTTAAAATATAGCTTAAGTTTGATCAATTTGCGTTTAAAGACGAGTAAATTAAACACACGATAGAATGTTAGATGAGATTAACTATAGGCCTCCTACTCACTATCTAAATGCGAATGAAGATTGAACGAGAAGAGATTTATGCAGTAAAACGGGATAAGAACTCGACTTTCACCATTAGAACCCATTATAACTTTCATCTTCAGTCTTTTAACATCAATTTACTTAGTTTGACAATCTATAATCACATGCTATCTAATAATTTCTCTCAAGTGGAGTTAAACATATCTCTACATATGACCCGAAATATTCACATCCCGAATTCGAATATCTAGAAAAGCATTTCAATAATCAGATTACCTAAATATATTGCACGAGGCATAATTAATTATCCCTAACATCTATATGAGCTTATCCTGGTTATCAAGTGTGACTTATTTTGAACCAAGAAAAACAAAACAAGTCACACATACATTCAAAAAGTGATCATTCATTCAATGTAAATTAAAAACGTGACATTAATCCAATAAACACAAGTTAATAATTAAAAGAGAAGTCTTGAATTAAATTCTTCATGGAGTTTTCAATAAACTCCAGCCTTCCGTGCTTAAAGTCTTCAGTCATGAGTCACAAATCTTCAATTTGTGATGTATTTTGTGTAATCTCTCTTCCTTACTCAATTCTCCACATTACAAGATGAAGAACAATAAATTTGGCCTCTAGAATTAGGTTAAAATTGTGTCAATTGAATTCCGAAAAGAGGTTGACTTTAAAAAGGAAACAAAATTTCTACTGACGGAAAGCACCGGGGGATCGCATTGTTTGTACTATGGAGCTGTAATGGCAACCCCTGCAACAGAAAGGAGTATGTCTTTTGATCACAAGGTATTCCTCTTTGATCCTCTCCACTTTGGTCTCTTGCTTCACTTTCCATGTAGCTCAAGTCCCTTCCTAATTTCATATGAAGTCCTTCATCCTTTCAATTTTGCCACTTTGATCTCCCATTTTCATAATATGTACTATTTAAGTTCTTTTAGTTTATTTTTCACCCATTTTCTCCCAAAGTTGTTCAATATCGAGTTTCTCCTAAATAAAATCAGAATTTTTAGTAAATTTTGATAAAAGTTGAAGAAATGTGTCGTTGAAAAGTTGTATATCCTATAAAAAATGTGGTGAAAATTAATTGTCAACTTTGACTTACATTAAATACTAGATTTTAATCCGTACCAAACAAGGACTAAGTTTTAGTTCTAGAAAAGCACTTCCAAACGTACACTTTAAACGATTTAAATGAATGCAAAAAATTATATCTATTAGTCATCTAAGTTATGAAATGATATGGAAAGCAAAACATGACAACATAGAATATTGTTTATACCTACGGCTGCCAATTCTTTATATTTTTGTTCAATTATTCCATTGATTCATTCATTCTTTGTAACAATTAAAACATGTGAATTAAAAAATAATTTTTTTATCGCCTCTCTCTAATGTGTTCAACTAGTGAGCGATATTAATATGCTATTATTTTGAATTTATTTTTTTCGATATGTTCTATAGGATAGTAATTATGTCTACGTTTGCTTGGGATTTTTTAAGAATATATTTTGTGAAAAAAAGTGATTTTTAAAAATTTGTAGTTAAAAAGTAGAATTTTTTTGTATAAAAAATATTTTATTTAAAGATTATTATAACATGAGTCCTTACTTAAGCTAATACAATTGCCCAATCGAAAACTTCCACCACAAACTTCATGATTAGAAAATGCAACAATCTCATCCCCAATAAGACTAAACTGAATGTGAACGGACCCATTAGTCCATTCCCCATAATTCAAAATCTGATCACTCTCTCTCTCAGGTGGCAACATGGAGCATTCCTCAAATTTCAAAGTTTCAAGGGTTAGAAAGTGACCTTGGAGGGAAGTAAGCAACTTCTGCTTTCGTACTTTGATAGACGGACGCTTAAGGGCTTCGGTAGGAGCAACACTACGAGGATGATACTCAGCCATTTCCAGCATCTATTAGGCCAAAAAATTCTTTTAGATATATACCTCTTCTCTCAGTATAGAATCACCAAAATTAACAAGAGATACATATATGTATATATCCATCTCTACATGCTCCAAGATAACAAGTTAAAAGTAAAAAGCAAAAGGTCAGATTCAAGTACAAACCGATTGTCCAAGGTAAATTTTGGGTTTATTGACAATAATGATGATAATTTTGATTGCTTTGGGGGTTAATTATCTCATTAATGAAAATGAAAGGGAAGAGTTTGAATGTGAGGAAGTAAATGAGAGAATTCAATTCGTTGAAACTGTATGTGTAAGCCCTTCAGTGTAAGGGATACTGTTGTGGGTGGAGAATAGAGTGGCAATAGGGAATCAATAGAAAAGAACTGGACATGGTAACGTGAGACAACAAGGTTTTATGGGCATTTTTTGGTAAGGGTTTGCATATCATATCCTATCCTATCCTACTATAATGAAAGAGTGAGTTTCTATTTACTGTAGCTAATCCATATTGCCAATAAAGGCGAGCTGTATTTCGAGTTAGCCGGCCAGCCAAGCCGTACTGTTCGCTTATTCCAGACGCCGTTTCTGTGTCTTTTTTTTTTTCCCTTGTAGCTTTCTCTTCTCAGACACTTAATCTCCAATTTTCACGCAACATTCCTGTTCAAAGATCTGAGAACACGGGAGAAGAACCACAAAAGCAGTGTATGGTGTCATTGAAGTTTGAAATTTTGAGGTTCAGGTCTGGAACCTGGAAAATGAGCAGTCGAAAAGAAGATGATCAAAACGTGAAGATTATAAGGGGTCTTATGAAGCTCCCTCCGAATTGAAGATGCATCAACTGTAACAACTTGGTAATAATATTATTTTGTTCTATTTTTTGAAATTTTCGATTCAAATTTTTAAAGTTCTACCTTTTTTGAAAACCTCTAATCAATTGAGATATAGGAACAATATTTAAAGTTGTTAGATTGCAAAACTTTAGTAATTTTGGACTTTTTCAGAAAGCATTAAGCTCTGCTTGTTTTCAAAACAATACTCTGTAGAAATGATTTTGTAATACGTGTTGTAGGACCTCAAACAATGGTAAAGAACCTAAAGTAATAAACATAAGTCTCCTATGCTATTTTTTGTAAAATTTTAGGATTCGTATATACTTCAAATACTTTTTATTGGGATTAATGTTGAGTTGAATACTATTTTGTGGCTGCAATGACCTCAATATGTTTGCACAAACTTTTGGACTTTTGTTTGCACCACTTGCAGTGGAATCCAGTAAGTGCATTTTTCTCTCCACCATCAAAGAATTTGCTATTACTATTTGTGCATGATTGCTTGTATGAGAAATAAATAAAACTGGGTTTCTTGAATTTTGACAGAAACGAATTACAAATTATGAAAACTATAGCAGAAGTGTTATTTTTATGTTTTGAGGGTGTGTTATGTACAAACTTTGGGTTTTGGGTGATATATTTCTATAATCTATGGACAGAACTACTTGATTCACTCTCTTACTTATGGTGATTGATTCAACTACATGATATATACTCTTAGCCCTTGTTTGGGCTCAATTTTAATGAAAATTTGGGAAAAATGAGTTTTAAAATAGTGTCTGTGTGGTTAAAAAATAAGAAAACGTTTTTTTATTTATGTGTAATGTTATTTTATAGGAGAACGTGTGGTTAAAAATAAGTTTTAAAAAAATGAGTTTTTGAAAAAATGGGGGGCAAGCATGGATTGGATTAAAGGAAAATAGATGTTAAACTCTGCATCATGTAAATACTTGTTAGAGGGAAATCTACGATTGTGAATGTATGCTTATTGTTATTGCATGCCATGCATCTATGTATTTTTTTTTTTAAGTTTATGAAAGATCGATTTGTATCTTGCTATTGGGTTGACTTTAGTGTTTATGATTCTATGCAATACACGTGACTGTGTTTTTATCTCCTTGGATTACTTCCTTGTGGTATTCATTGGATCAAGTTTTTTAATCGGGATAATTTTCTTTTGCTTAGTATATTGACGAAGATTCTATTTCAAGACATCAATATTAGAATCACATTTTGTTTGTGCAGTCGTGAGTTTACTCATCGCGTGAAGTCTGTTTGTATGGCTAAGTTTACTTCTCAAGAAGTGGAAGCTCTTCAAAAGGGTGGTAATCAGGTATGAAAATGACTATGTTCCCAATTTTTCCCTGATAGACAGCTTTTTCTCCTATTTGCTAACAAGGAATCGCTCATTCAGCATGCCAGAGAGATATATTTAACAGCCTGGGATCCGTAAAGTCAGAGACTTCCTGAATCAATCGTTACCATAATATTGAAGACTCGAATAAAATAGGACTCTTTTCCTAATTTGTCCTGTTCTTCCTCGGACACTGATTGGAGAACTTGTACATGTATATAGAATTCAATTTCCCAAGTCATGTATTCAAATCATTCGTTAAGGTTTTTTGGCCTTCAATTACATTGTGTCTGGGTTTGGATTTTCTTGATTTCATTAGACGATTATTTTGGATTATGGGTAGACTTACTATTTGTGAAGAGATGGTAGTATTGGATGATTTAAACACTTCATGTTCCCCATCACTATCGTCGAACCAGAAGCAATCACCGAAGCAGTGGGGAATGATGAAACTGTGTCGATTGCGAGGAAAACTGAGACCTATATTCAGAGAAGCAAAGAATTGGAGAAGGTTGGTCTCTTGAATTTTGATGTGATAGTTTATAATTGAAAATTGAATTTTCTTGGTTCGTTTGTGATTTTCTTGAGGTGTCTTATTCTTTCTTTCTTTTAGTTTTTGGTGGATTCGAGACTGTATGAGAGTGCCGATGAATCTTCTAAGAGGGATGGAGTTTTGAGTCGACTCAAACATGTATTTTTGGAATGCTTTTCAAGTTCTGATAGTTTTTATCCTTTAACCTGCACAACTTTTATTTATCTGAATGTTTACTGCGTATTCGATCGGGAAAGATTTTTATAGGATTGTAGATTTTATTGGATTTGGAGTTCAAACTGATCATTTTTTTTTTTTTTTAATTTTTCCATATCTTGGTGACGTCGCGAAATTTGTATTCATTCCCTTCCTCTCCTTCCAACAGACAATTTGTAATTATGAACATGTACATTTATGTTGCTGAAGTAGTGAAGTATGGCTGATATATGGGTCTTGCTAATAAAAGAGTCATCTATTTTTAGGTACATGGGCCTGGGGCTGACATAGATAGATACCTTGTGTGTTGGACCATCCTATGTGAGTAGGGAGGTAAGTTGTGAATTCAGGTGACCCAATTTGGAGCCGGTCTTTGTAATTCAAATGTGCACTAATACTAGCCTCCATTTTTAGGAAGACTTCTTCTATGGACTGCATAATATATTAGCCGAGATGGAAGAAATTACTGAGCTTCAACCAATGCCTGATGCTCATGTCCCTATCATGAAATTCAATTTTGATGGAATATCAATTGATCTTCTCTACGCAAGTTTCTCTCTTTTGTTCGTTCCTGATGTAAGTATCCATTTTGTGTTATCATTTATTTTGAGTTGGGAATGGTGTTTAGTTTCCTACCATATTGTTTGGATCTCATTACCTGTTTCTATTAAAGTTCAAATAGCCCCCAGATAGGCCTTCTTTGTTTTAAATTATTTGAAAGGTGATTGAGTTATAATCATTCTGTACTGAAATTGGTGAGTAGTTTTTATTTTTCCTTTACTTACTAACCAAACATCACACTTTACAATAAAAGTATATGTTAAATGGCGACTCTTAGTTTTTACCTCTTTTTTGTGTCTGGCAAATTCATGTAAATTCGAGCTTGAGTCTGCTTAATTTAATGGGGGATAGTTTCTATTCTATATATCTCACCTCCTAATTTTATATTAATTTAAATATAATATGAAGCTTAACCACAACTGTCGTACTGTGTTACTGAGATGGAATTGAAAGAGAAGAAGATGGATCGTTTTTTTGGTGTCTTATTCAATAGAATCCCAAATTTGGTAGCACTAACTTTTCATTTAGCGAGAAGTTTTGACAACCTTAACTGGCATGCAATATTCATGTCATTTTTTGAATCTTTGATCACTTATATTTCTTGTTTCACTTGTGTTTAATTATTAATTTATGAACAGGACTTGGACATCTCTAATGTATCTGTATTATACAACATTGACGAGCCAACTGTCTGGAGCCTTAATGGCTACCGGGTTGCAGATCAAATTCTCAAGCTGTAAAAGCCATTTTTTGGTATAGTGCTTGTGCCAAATGTTGATGTGACTATTTTTTAACATGAATGCCACTGACCTTCATTTGTTATTTTTTTTGGTTTGGTTTTCCCAATGTCTAATAACCTTGTAAACTTTAGCATTTCTAGACAACTCTGCGATGTCTGAAATTTTAGGCTAAGAGACATGGTGTTTATTCAAAGGTAAGGCACCCTATATTTCTGCAAGATCTTTTATTAATTTTATTCCTTTAATTGGGGCATCCACTAATTTTCTCTTTTCTGGGTCCAATCTCTTAAATTATTTCCCCAGGTGACTCGTTTTCTTGGTGGAGTGAATTGGTCTCTTCTTGTGGCTCGAGTATGTCAACTTTATCCCAATGCGAATCCCAGCATGCTGGTTTCTCATTTTTCAGAGTTTATACACTGGCGGTGGCCAAACCCTATGATGACATACATGTCTGACTAGGGTATATTTAATTACCAATTAAGTCAAAACAAATTAGCATCATTATGTTTATTATGATTGTGTAATGTAGTATCACCTAAATGAGAACTATGATATCCATTTAATGTTATTTGAATATGAACTTAAGTGTTCAAGTCAAAATCAAGCATTAATGTTAGAGCATTTTATATTTTGTAGTATGTGTTCTCATTTCTCTACATTTTACATGCTTCATCTATACCACTGTTCAATGGTTTCAATTTCTCTAACTGTTGTGAACAAGTATAGTTCAAGTTTGGTGTTTTGAACTTAGGCTCGACACTTCAAGTTGAGAATCTTGCTAATCTCACTGATGAGAGCGGTGCTCATGAAAGATCTTTCCATAAGCCTCGAGAAAAATCAAGCAAATTAAGCATAATATTTATCCGGATGACCTTGGCAAAGAATGTCAACTCCACAATCCTTAAAACTGAGATTGCTAAGGAATATAAAAAAGTTTGTGGAAGAACGTTCCAAACAGCCTACAAATCACTTGTTGGCACACTAATGGGTACCCTACCACCCTAAAATTTGATGGTACTCGTACTATGCAAGAGTATGTTACTGAAATAAGTAACATTCAGCAAGATTTAAGACACTTGGGATGACTGTGTATGAGAATTTTCTGGTACAATTTATCATCAACTCCTTGCCTCTAAAATATGGTCCATTCCATATGAACTATAATATCTTCAATGTTCAGATTTATATGAGAAAATATCATATTTATAGTATTTTTGAAAATTATCTTTTTGATTCGATAATGAATAGACTTCAATTTTTTTTTTTTTTTTGTAATCAATTAATTGGTTCGGATATGTTATCGCGTGAACACTTCGTATCCTTATATTCCTAATTGAGCATTTCATTAAAGAGAACTTGTACATATTTCTTCTTCATGGAATTGCCTTTTCAGGATGAGTCAATGGATTATTACTTCTATCATTTATTTAGTTCAATCAATTCATAGTTAATAATTCAAGTAGTAGCGAAAAGTAGTAATTAAATCGTTCTGAAGGTGCTCAATAAGTGGTGATTCAACTCAAGGGTGAAGTTAATTTAGTGTATATGCACATTTGAGGGCCATGGCAATTGATATCGTTTATTCTGTTACTTTAATTCGTTTTAATTGTAGCATCAGTTGCACGTAGTGTGTAGTAGATGTGGTTCTTCATGTGAAACTTTTGGAATCACATTGCCAATGCATATTTATGCACAAACTTATGTTCATTCAGGAAATTGATATGTGCTTGATGGTGACTTGCTGATACAACCTTTGTAATTATTATAATTCCTATAATGGTTTTAGTAGTATGGAAATTCCAGTGGATCCCCCAAACGGGGTTGGATCTCGAGGGAAGCATTACTGTAAAGCTCGTGCTGATATTCCAAAATTAGAGGTTTGGTTTCCCATCTTTTGTGTCATGTGAAGTATCTTGTCTTCTTGTGGTGTAGGAACTGTTTGTCCGTCTTCTGGTGTCTTCTTTGTATATTTGCATTCTAAATTTATGAGGAGAATGCAAACATGCAAGTCATTCCACAACATAGTTGCTTTCTTTTCTATTAAACATTTGTGTGTATGGAGTATGCATCTGACTCATGTTGTTGAACTCACGGCCTACTTTATAGGAGCATTCACTTTGCCTTCATCTATCCAGTCACGTGCTTCTCTTTTGTTCTATGTAGTCCTATTAAAAGTGTGAAATGCGTATTAGGATTAGCAATTCCTTTTTACTTGTAATTACCGCATTAAAAAATCTCTTATCACCACTAGTAGTTGCAGATACCAGTAACTATGTTAGAAATAACTTGTATTCTTTGACATACACGAGGTTGACTATTGCAATCCATATTGAACCACACTTGGTAAATTTTCTAAACATCTTCTAATTATTTTCTATATTAGTTTGCACCAAAAGGAAACACGTTTTATCTTTGAACATTAAACTAAAAAATAACTTAAAATTACTCCACGCTAATAAATACCCAACTAAATTACAGCACGTGCCTACACTAGTCAGTGTGAAAAGGATGATTCAATTGAACAATAATTTTGCATCCCCTCATTTAAGGTAAAGGATGATAAGATAATTACAAGTCACTAAAAATAAATGCTAATTATTATACAAACACATAAATAGTAAAATTAATATTTGAATATGAGTATTAGAATTAAAACTAAATGCATAAATGAAGATAAATGACAAATACAATACATGAATTAACGTGAATGTTAATTAATTTATAATTAATACCAAATAATATATACGCGATAATGAATGCTAAATCATTTATATTAAATGAATATAATCTAATTTCCAATTAAGTGAAACTGGATGCTAATTAGCACATATGGACGTAACAAATGAACTGTATCCTTGAATTTGAAGTTTTAATCAATATTAATTAAATGAATGTGAATGTGAATTAATTAAGAATTAATAAATATAAAATTATAATTAATATTAATTAAATGGAATGTTAATGTTAATTAATTGAGAATTAATTATAGTATTTATTACATTTTGTAAATTAAATACATATTGAAAAACGAAAAATAAATTATTATTGAATTAATTGAACTACAGTAGAGCTATAATCGTCCAAAAAATAATTCTCACTTGATGTGATATTTAATAAATTATAGATAAGAAAGGTAAACTTCATTTTTAATCATATATGTTGGACCCATAATTTTTATCTATTTTTTAATTGCACGTTTTATGGACCCAACAACTTATAATCTAAAAAAAAAAAAAACTTAGTCAAGAGGGACTTCAATAAAAGTATAAATCAAACAACAAAAAGAAAGTCAAACATCAAGACAAAAATAAGCACAAAACATATTTAGTACACCCAAAAATTCTAAAACCATAAATAAATTTTGTCTTCTCCAACGTTCGACACTCACAACAAACATCATTCAATTTAAAAACTCATTATTTTTCTCAACTCTTAACACCTAATATTATTGCCAGGATCAACACCAAGTTTATCACAATATTCCCTATAATACTTCACACGAGCAGTAACAGTGCTTGGATTTGCACCATCACATTCAAGATCGCCATTAATTGCACGAATTGTTGCCCCAAAACCCTGTCCAGAAGTTATGATATCATGACATTGATTCATCCAAAACCACAACCCAGTTTTGAACGATATAACGTTGTTTGTGGCAACTATTTGTGGATTATTCAGACCATCGAAGCCTATGCTTTTCCCAGCTGAGCCATAGTTGTAGTTCCACGATAGTTGTATAGGACCTCGGCCATAGTAACCCTTGCCTCGTGCGCATGGATACTCTTTGTTGTTCTCGTCGCAGTAGTCTTTAGAAGGACCGTTTATCTCTTCTATATAGCAAAAATCTGAATAGGAAACCGTCACATAAAAAACGAGAGTAGGCAATAGAAAAATTAAGAACAAGAACACACATATTTACATGGAAACTCTGGACAGGAAAAACCCACGGACATGGGATGAAAAAATCTACTATATAAAAAATGAGAACAAAAGAGCAGCATTTTCAGCGACTACTCCGATTAATGTATCAAAACCCTAAATACATACCTATGTTTGGCCCCTATTTTTTTAAAAACTTATTTTTAATTGCACATTCTTCAATAAAATAATTATATAAATAAATCGAAATTTGTTTCTTATTTCGTAACCATACATCCTTCAAAAAATCACTATTCCACTACGCATGCGAGAATAGTAAAACGGGTCTATGCTCTATTCCGTAGCCCGCCATAGAATCCCCAAAAACTCCCATAATTTTAGTTTCATCACAAGTGTCGCACCACAAGCATTTCGAGTCGGGTCAAACACAATTCAATCTTCATACTCTAAGAGAAACAAAATAAAATCAGACAACATTAAGGAATATTTTTTTTTTCTATCATTTTATCTGTCGCATTTCGAAAAAGATCTACAAAACTTACGTCCAGTTTCATGTGTGACGTGCGCAAAGAAAGCCGCAATCTCTCGCTTTGAATCATCGCCAGAGCCGGTAGTCCCAAACTGTGGATACGAACGGAGAGCTTGAAGAAAAGCAGCTCTAGTATAGAATCTCTTCCCTGGGCAACTTCCAACAGCTTGCCTGGCAATGGCATTGAAGAATGAGTCTGTAACAATATCAGAAACTAATGACGAGTAGCAACGGCCGCTGCGGCAGCCTGTGCCACAGTAGCCATTACCGGTGCCGCAATAACCGTGTTGGCTGCAGCATTGAGAAGGTGGGCAGCCGCAATTCTGGCCGGAAACGCAGTGTGGGAATACTCCCGCAAAAATTATGGCCAATGTAATTGCTAGCAGATATTTGCTTGCAGAGAAGGAAACCATTTTTAGTACAAAGTAGAGAAGCTTGTAAATGGTGTGATGGAGTACACAGATATTTATAGTGTGCAAGTTGAAGATGAAAATGACTTCGTCAATCTTGAGTTTTGGTGACTGAATTTATGACTGTGTCAATCATGATACACTTCATTTTTAATTTCAAGGAGACAAGGATATAAATAAGCCATGTTTGGCAAAGCTTTTTTGAGATTATAAGCTGAATAAATTTTATTTTTAACCACATATTTTGTGAGCTAAGTCTAGGTTAAGAATCTACCGTGTCAAGTTTTGGCTAAACTTGAAAATTTTGCTTCTATTAAAAGTAATCTCTTTCATGTTGTCGAAGTAAAATGAATGTTTAATAGTGCTCAAAAGCACTTTAAAAGGTGCATTATACGATAGCAATAGTCCTTATTAAGCAACATCCAAACATCCTCGAAGTAATTACTTTATCTTAGGATTAGGATTGGCCTAACGCACTCTTTAATCAAAGAAGCGTGTCACAATCATTTTGCACCAAATATTTTGTTTAATTGTGACCATTAATACTATATGCCAAGTTCGATCAAAATTTATGTTAAATTTATTCATCAAATTAAGGTTATATTGATGAGTAGTTACAAGATTTGAAAAGCAAAACATAACAATTTAACTATAATTACATGTCGATATCACAAAATTAACATTGCTCGACACAATTAATAAAATGTTATCTACTGTCTATTGTCGCGTACAAAATTGTCTAACCATTAATATACTCTTTAATCAAAGAAGCATGTCACAATCACTCTGCACCAAATATTTTGTTTAATCGTGACCATTAATACCATTCATATCCTCTAATAATATTCTAGAATTTACTTTAAGTCCAAAAACACAAAACAAAAGTCTTGCTTCAACGAGAAGTACACAAGAGACTTGGTCAGAAAGTATTTTCAAATTAATTTCATTTCGTGGGATAAAGCAGACCTAGTACCGATTGTTTAAACGTAACACAGTTCACATGTATTTGCTTCCAATAATTAATTCATAGGTTGAAGACACAATTACAAAACATAAATGCCAAAACAATAAGAACGGTTCTCTTTGTATTCCAGTTTTGTATTTTGAGTTTTGAATTCATTTTGTGTTTTATGTGTCCATTTTAAGATTGTTGAAAATGTGTTCTTTTTGACATTTTTAAAAATTGTTTTAAAAACACAAAAACGCGTTTTGAAAATTCTAGTTTGATTATATCTGGAAATACTCAAAACGATAACTTGTTTTCTAAAACGCATTTTCGAAAATAGGAAACATAATGCTTTTTCACTATTTTGAAAAATTGAAAATAGAAAACGGCTTGAAAACGGTAAATAAAACCGGACCTAAGTTTTTAAAATGAAAGATTGAAAGTACATGGCAATAAATGGTGTCTTTCTTTTTTCTTTTTCTTTCCTTTTTTTAACATGCATTAAGGTAGGTGTTTCTGGTGTTGGAAGACTAAAGAACACAGTAAACTTACATAGTAATTTATGCATACACCAAAAAAATATTCTCATTAGCCCAATTATGGCATGCGTAATACGCAATATTAAAATAGGTGTGATAGAACAAGAAAGATACGATTGGAAAGGATAGAATCAGGGGCAGACGCAAAACTTTAAAGTTAGGGGGCACAAAATGAAGGTAGGTGTTTCTACATTTTTATGCTGGTGTTGGAAGACTAAATGACACAATAAACTCACATAGTAATTTATGCATACACCAAAAAAATATTCTCGTTAGCACAATTATTGCATGCTTAATACACAATATTAAAATAGGTGTGATAGAACAAGAAAGATATGATTGGGAAGGATAGGATCAGGGGCAGACGCAAAACTTTAAAATTTGGGGGCACAATCAAACTTGCAAAGAAGTTGAGAGAAATTTTACAATCTAAAATTTATGTCCAAAAAAATCATACCTCATGTAATTTTGCATTCGAAAACTTACACGGGATATGAATTTTTCGGATATAAAATTTCGAAAACTTTTGATGTCATATTCCATATAAAATTTCTTAATAAAATAATGAAAATTAAATTGAGAAATTTGTATCGCAAAAATAATAAATGTTAACAAAATAATTAAGTATTTTTTTAAAAAAATACGAGTTAGACGTCTTTCTTTATGACACACGCTTAACGTATTTTTAACTATTATATTTATCTGTTTGGACTATTCGATATGTCCATAATGTAATTCTTGAAATATGTTTCGAGATGACATAAACAATTTGTAAATTCAATTAGCGTACGATTGTTGAAGAATTTTTAAAATTAGCATATTATTGAAATTCAAATTTATTGTAATTTTACCCCTGTTTGGTGAAAATTAAAATCAAATTATTAGTAAATTTTGATAAAAGTTAAACAATAAAGGATTCCAAGAAATATGTTATTAAAAGTAATTGTTAACTTTGATTTAGATTAAAATTTGGATTTCAATCGATGCCAAACATAATTTTATATAAAAAAAAAAAAAATCTCAAAAGTTGGGGGAGGGGGGGACGTGCCCCCCTCACCCCAAGGTCCACCCATGGATAGGACTAAGGCGGATTTTAGTGTATTGTTCTAATATGGCATTTGATGCTACATTGTATTAAAAAAGTACAAGTATTGAAAAATAAAAAGTTATAAGAATAATTTTTATTTATACATAAACTATACAACTAATTTTTTACTTGTAAGTCAATTTTGCTTATACGTGATTTTTAACTTATAAATGAATTTTTTAGTTACTTGTTGTTCTTCTATTTATAAGTTTTTGTTATTTATAAGTGAATTTTTTACTTAAATTTTTTTATTTTAAAACTTACTTATTTAGTAAATGATTTTCACTTATTTTAAAATTTACTTATTTAATTTTATAGCATTAGTATGTGTTACCATTGGAGAGTGAGTATTAGGGTTGGGATTGATCGGAACTGAAAATTACTAGCTCTCTTTTATTGTAAAAAAAAAAATGTTACTTTTTTTTGCTATTAGTAAGAAAAAAAGCAACATATCAAAATATTTTACGAAATAAACTTTATTTACTTTTAGGTTTAGACAAATATGATCTTTGATCAACGAAAGATGTCTATAGTAAAATTTATTAATGACATGTTTAGAAATGTAAATTGAAAAAAATAATAATAATAAAGAAAAGAAAACTTAAAATTTGTCACTTGGGTTAAAGATAACAAATGGATTTTGAAATTGTCAAGAGTAACATTGTTTGTGAACACTTCCATTTATTTGATTACCAATTATAAATATTAAATACACGTATGATGAAGTTGCCAGAATCGAGAACAGAAATATGAAAAAAGAAAATTAAAATCTTGTTTACATACGCTATTGTTTAATGACTTACTCAAAAAATATTACAAGTACAATCGACAATTTTCATAAAGAGAAACCATTGTCAAATACAGTGACGGATTCAGGAATTCATCAAAACCTATGACGGCTCGAGTAGCCGCCCAATACATGGAAAAAAAAATTCGACAGGTGCTAACTCGACCACTGATCAAATGTTTTGCCCACGGGTTACAGCTAGATTTGAGTTGATCTTGATGTACAAAAACACAATCCCAGCAAGAGAATTGCTACATAAAAGACTTGGTCTAGGAATCTTTTCTAATGCCATAATGGACAAAGCGATTAAACCTACCTAAGTTCATATGGATAGATTAATAGGTATATACTTCCAAAAAACCATTCTTAAAAATGACTTGGCAAGTCAAGTTTCTGTCCTCAATCCATTGTTCCATCCATAAGTTAAAACACACTACCACAATGCATATTTACACCAAAATGAATAAGATCTAGAATGAAAGATCATGACAACTTTTAACAAGATTTCTACATTTCTTCATGTTTCTTTTAGTTTGATGTCCACACACTAAATTTATATACGTTATGTTCCCTTTTTTTTTTTTTTTGGCCAAGAAGCGGTTTCTCTACCAATGATGTGAGATCGATTTGAATTTTTATAGTAGATCATGGTAGGTCCATTATGACAACAAAGAATGAAAAATTCCCATCAATTTGTGACTTTTTCACTTTAAAGTCTTCCCTTCAATGAATTTCAATTGTGGGAAAGACTCTTAACACAATTATGCTTCATATGCCTAGTGAATTTATTGGGATGGGCATTTTGATCTTTTGACACACTTGTTGAGGGGTATATGTGGTAGTTGGAGGAATATTATAAATATCCTAGTCAACCTACACAAACGGTTGCTTTTGTAGGACTCATTTATTTGAAAAAATCGGAATCAAATCTGTCAAATTTTGCCAAAAATATGCAAAATAGTTAGACCAAATAGGGGCTAATAATGACCTTTAAAAAAAGAGACGAAGAATGTCTTAAGAATTTCACATTCTTAAGAGGATGTTTTATAATTTATCACCAGGTTCAAATGCTTTTTCTAGATCTTCGAAACCCTGTTCAATTCGCGAATCTTTTGCCAATTGTCAAACCTTCCTGCAATTTTTGGAGAGATATATAGGAAGAGAAGTTCAAATTTAGGCTCGACTTGCTAAAAATGTAAAATGAGGCTACGAAGAAGGGTGGATGAGCAGCCATAGGATGTTGCCAACATGATGAAAATATCTTGTTGGCCATTTAACATTGAAATATCCGAATGAAAAAGGAACGAGAAGATATCAACATGGTGATAATACTTCACTTTGCTCCTTCAACTATTGGATTGTTAAAACCCATTCTTCTTTGATGGACCATAGAACTCTGTTGGGTGTACACAAAGTATACACCACAGAAACACACCAAACCATACACAAGTAGGTGTGGCCTGCCATTGTTGCAATATTTAAATACACCGTGAGACCCACTGTTTTTGTCTATTCTGACCCATTTCTAGTACTTTTTCTTCTGTACAAATTGGAAAAGCCCGGGCCATATCATCCATGGTTGCGGCTGCCGTCTTAACCACCCCCAATATCTATATGCCACAAACCAGATATTCTACCAATCATTAATCACACAAATTGGGCCGGTACTCGATGTGACTGATAAAAGATTTTAATGATCAAATTTGAGAGCAAAATCAAAAGTTCTATCAAATTCACTTTAGCTCTTACGCTCCGTTCGATACACCTTATTTTTCATGGAATTTTTTTTTCATTTTCCAAATTTTGTAGTATTTGATAAGCAAAATTTTTCCGGGAAAATATTTTCCAACTTTTCAAATTTTCCCCATTTTTTTAGGAAAACAAATTCTTGATATTTTGGTTGGTAAATATTTTTTTATTTTTTTTTGGCAATTGGAACAAATTCTAGACCTAATGGTAGAAAGAAATCACTTTAATGGACAATTTTCATAAAAAAACGAAGTCAAATGGATACCAAACTTTCAACATTTTTCAAGAAAAATTATACCAATCAAACACAATTAATTACAATTTACAGTAAAATAATTTATAGGCAAATCAATTTCCTGCAAAACATTTTCTGTCCACCCATTTTCCAACTTTGTAATCGAACGGACCCTTATGTGATGTTTGATTGTGCGAATTTTTCCATGAAAATGAAAAACCAATTCCAACTTCAACTTTGCAGTGTTTGATGACAATAAATTTCCTTGGAAATAGTTTTCTTAGTTTCCCTCACATGAGCACAATTTCCACGATTTTGTTGAAAATGAATTCCCACAACTTTGGTGGGAAAAAATTTCGATGTTACTTTTTTTTTTGCAATTGAAAAAAATTCTAGACACAATGGTAAAAAAATTATCACTTTTATTGGCAATTTTCATACAAAACAAAGCCAAACGAATGATATTCAATATGGTAATTTTTTTTTCATAATGGAAACAAATTTTAGACCAAATGGTAAAACAATTATTACTTTAATGGACAATTTTTATGAAAAATGAAGTCAAACGGACACCAAATTTTCAACATTTTCTAGGTGAAAAATTATATCAATCAAACACAATTAATTATAATTCTCACTAAAATAAATTTTAAGCAATTCAATTCCCTATAATCTTTTTTCTTTCCACCCAAATTCCACATTTGCAATCAAATGGACCCTTAGATAAAAATATCGGATAAAGTTCAGAATAGCCACAACATCACCCATTTAAGGCATGTCTAAACAAGGAATCTTGCTGATGTAAGTTTCTTTGGGTTTTTCAAATTCTAAGGGTCCGTTTGATTGCAAAGTTGGAAAATGAGTGGAAAGAAAATGAATTACATGGAATTGAATTGCCTAAAGTTTGTTTTATTGAGAATTGTAATTAATTTTGTTTGATTGGTATAATTTTTCATTTTAAAAATGTTGAAAGTTTGGTGTCCGTTTGGCTTTATTTTTCATAAAAATTGTTCATTAAAGTGATTATTTTCTTACCATTGGGTTTAGAATTTGTTCCAATTGCTAAAAAAAAAAAATTAAAATTATCATAACGAATATCATTCGTTTGACTTTGTTTTGCATGAAAATTGTCCATTAAAGCGAAAACGTTTTTTACCATTGTTGATAGAATTTTTTCTAATTGCCCAAAAAAAGGTGGAAAACCAAAAGCCACAAAAACAACAAGAAAACAATTTCCTTAAAAATGTGGAATTTAGGCGCGTGAGATAATAAGTGGGAAAAGAATTCCTAGCAAAAACTTGTCCACCAAAAGCATGGAAAATTGAAAACATTTTCCCACTTCCTTAAAAAATAGCATTTCAAACAGGGCCTTAGATTTCAAAGAAGAAAGATGAAGGCTTAGAAACTATTTAGGCGGTGTCTTCTAGAGAGAATATGTGTAGCGCCCCGAGTTTTATTAACCCGGATTGCCCCGTCATCGTCTTTTGCCCCAATTTCAAAATCAAAAATCGCGGAAATAACCTAATTTTAAAATCACATTTGTAATTGAAAAACTTTATCGACAAGTAAACTAATAGGAATTTAAAATTTAATTATCATATTTTAGAAATAGCGAAAAACGACAAAATGTTATCAATATTCGAATACAACAACTTCAAAAATTAAATAATTTCGATAATCAAATTTTTCTATGCCACCACTGCCGGATCAATCACGATCGCCTCCGAAATCTGCAAATATTGTTAAAATAACAAAATGAGTATTTCGAAGAAATACTCAGTAGACTCATCGCCGATAATTAATTTACAGAATAATTGAATACACACTTATGCAATATACAACGTGATATCATCTTTGGTTCATTTTCTTGAAAATTATAGGCTCGTTAAAATCATATGGTGTGGGTAGTCTTTCTTTCTCGTGCGTATAAAACACATAAGTTATGCATAACATTCTCGTCTTATTTCATAAGCATTTCTCTTCTTTCTCATGCAATTAAGTATATAAGTTATGGCAAGCATAACAATATCATATATTGCATATGACAAATTCTCATTTCATGCATCTAAGCATATAAATCATGTAATTCACATAAAGTATGCAATTATAATTTAAACTAATTAATGGTGGCGAGTCTACCTCAATATCTCGAGTTTCGTGAAAATGGTGCGAGAAGTAACTTCAATATCCTAATTATCCGTACGTTTCGTCTAGCCAAAATAGAAAATAAGTTTAAATTAGTATTTCGAGACTTTAAAGTTTTAAAGTGTTGAAATAAAGTTTAAGGACTTAATTGAAAATTATTGGAATTGAAATAGATGGCTTAAAATGATAAAATAACGTTTATGAGCTAAATTGGAAATTTATTAAATCTGAAAATAAAAGTTTAAGGGCTGAAATAATAATTTTTGAAAGTTAGGGACTAAACTGTAAATATAATAAAGCTAAAAATAAAAGCGAAAAACTGAAATAATAACTTTTATAAGTTTAAGGACTCAACTGTAAATATAATAAAGCTGAAAATAAAAGTTAAAAACTGAAATAATAACTTTTATAAGTTTAAGGACTAAACTGTAAATATAATAAAGCTGGAAATAAAACTTGAAGGCTGAAATAATAACCTATATAGATTAGGGGCTAAATTAAATAACTTTTAAACTGAAAATAAGAAATTTAAGGGCTGAAATTAAAACACTTAAACTTAAGGGCTAAAATAAAACATTTTAAGGACTTGGGGGCTTAAATGACAATTCCTAAAATTAAAATAAATAAATAAATAAAAAGTGTTTCACTCTCTCTCTCTCTCTCTCTCGTATTACAGAGAAAGAGAGAGGCGACGGGGGAAGTGGGCGAAGCCCCCTTCCTCGAATCTTCACCACCACCGACCGATGGTGGTGGCACGCCACCACAGAAGGTGGCGTCGGGTCGGAAGATGGGGAGGGGGGTTTTATTTAGGCCTTTGGCGTGCAAAAATGGAGGTTGGCCGAGATGGAAAACGAGGCTAGGGATTCGGGTTTTGTGACTTTCTTGGCGTGCTCAAGATGGTTTGGAGGATGAGGTAAGTCATGGGTCTTTTATTTCTTGGTTTTTGTGTAGCTATTTTGGGGTCGAAACGGGGCTGGTGTGGCGGTTGTTTGGTGTTGAGTTTTCGGTTGGAATGTGGCGGTCGAGTGGTGGTTCACGTGGTGGTTGGCGGCTATGGCTGCAGCTCAATTGGCTACAGTTAGTGCGTTTGAATGAAGCAGTAAGCTGACTGCTTGTGTGTGGTTTCGTGTTGTTTTTGGTTTCGCGACTGTGGGGGTATTGGAGGTGCAGTGAACTTGGGGGTTCGACTTTTGGTGTTTGAAGTCTCGATTTGGGCTCGACTTGGGGTTCCATTGGGTGGTAGTGTGGTGGTTGATTGGTTAGTCTCGTGAGTGTGGGCTGCAGTTTTGTTTGCGGTGATTGTTGGTCTCGATTTTGGTGTGTGTTGGTGAGGATTGGTGGATTTAGCTTAATGTGTTAGAGCTAAGGAGATGGTGGTTGTGGAATGGTGAAGTAAGTGTTGGCTGCACAGTGTTGTAGCTAGGGGGAGCTCACTGTTGATGCTAGAAATGGATTTTCTAACATCAATAGTGTCTCACATTAGAAATAGAGAGAGTGTTGAAGAGATAGACAATTTTCTTACCAAATGGATATTGTGTGAGTATGAGTGTGAGTGGAGTGGAGTGGAGTGGGGTATGAAGAGTGGTAAATTAGGGCACAAAACCCTAGACGGGTAATTTGGCCTATTAGTTGGGCTTTATGATTTTCTAATTGGGTTAAAAATAATTAAATTTCGATTTTGGGCTCATTTAATTGGACTTAAATGAATTGGGCTAAAATAATTAAAATTTGAATCGGGCTTATGAAATTGGATCATAAATGTTGGATTTTAATAATTGGGCTTGAAATTAATAATAATTGGATTTAAATAACATAAATCGAAATTGATAATAAAATTATTGTTCGAAATTGGATTCGATCGAATAGATTTGAATTCAATATTATAACGGCTAGACGAACGCGCTTCTCTAGAAAATTAGGGTTAACGTTTTAGCGACACGTTTTCGAGAAAACTAATTTATATAATTTAAAAAGTTCGCGGTCGCTACAATATGGCATGTTTGGACCGGATTAAAATTTAATTTAAATTTAAGTTAAAGTCAAACAATCAATATCAACCACATCTTTCATGGGTCCCACATATTTTCAACCACAAATTTCAAAAACTTCTATCACAATCTACTAAAAATCTGATTTTAATCCATACCAAACACCCTATGTCTTCTTATGGAGTAATGTTATTCATCCCACTGGGGTTTCAAATACAGTTTAGGTGGTGTTAATGTGACATTAAATGATAGGTGAAATTAAATAAGTCATTTAATTTCACATTTCATTTAACTTATCATTTAAAACCACCTAGATTGTGTTTATAAATACATTGGGGATGAATAACATTACTCCTTCATGTAGTAGTGTATTAAATCTAGACAAAGATCATAGTGCTCCATAATTATAGCATTGCTGATGCAACACAAACATTTATAGCTTGCTCCAATACTTGGCCCCTATTTGAGTTTTGTTCAGATTTAAAATCTCTAGTCAAAACCAACAATTAATTTAAATCATACATTTCACGGGGTCCACAACTTTTCAACCACTCATTTCAGCAATTTTTAATAAAATCTAATAAAAAAATGATTTTAATTTATACCAAACAGGGCCTTGACATGAAGTGGTGAACAAAGCACAAAATAATTTGAGTGAATTATAACTCTTCTAATTCTTCCCTTGAGAGAATGGTGAAGTTCCCCACATGCCACTTAGAAGCAGGGGCGGATTTAGGCACGAGCTGGCCTAGACTACAGCTCGTGCTCACCGTGGCCCAAATTCAGTGAGCCCTTCATCTTTTTTTAAATTTTTTTTAAGTTGAGCCCATGTCTTTTAACAAGCAGCCTGTGTTCACTATCCAACCCAAACAACATAGTCCAACTACGTAAACCCAACTCCAAGTTATTACCTAAATTGGCCAAACCTAAACCTAATCCATCATCAAATCTCCCTCCTCGTAAATCGTAATTCCATTCACATTTCTCTCTCTCTCTCTCCTCAGTGCTCATGCCGACGCTCATCGGAACTCCAACAAAGATCGAACTCTCACTTCTCGCTCTTCAGTTTCAAGCCCAAGCGCTTCCAGTTTTCATTTTCTGAACCCATGCTCTTTCACTCAGAGAAACCAAGAAACAACAGACCCTTTCAAAAACTCCCAGCAATGCACCTTAAAGCATCAGGAGGTTCTTGAATTTGAACCCAAAAGTTGAAAATGATGACAATACTGATGGGGACTCCACAGGTGGTGACACTGCTGTTAAAGACACAAACTTGGCTGGACTTTTGCTTGTTGGAGTCGTTGGTGGATTCGGGACTGTGGGTTACATCTATAGGGACCAGATCAATGCTTTCTTGACCCAGTTTTGAGGCTTCATTGAAGTTTAAATCTTGCACATTTAATCACTTTGAAAGTTACATGATCTGTTGTTTGACAACATTTTTTTGGCCTTCCTTGAAAGAGGATTTTGTTTTAAAACCAAAAAAAAATTCTTTTTGCCGTGAAAGCTACCATAGCCCAAATTATTGAAGCTAAAATATTGGTTACTGTGAAGAATTTTAGGAGAAGTTGATCTTCGAAATGGGTTTTAGGAAGTATGTTTAAGGTGATAAGTTGAGGTCATTGGCGACAGTAATAGTTCCTGATTGACCATGCCCCGACTTCTTGGGGGATTTTTTGCTTCCTATCAGATGGATCCGTTTTAGTGATTTGGGATATTTATAGTCGGGTTTTCACTTGTCATTCATGAGAGTTAGCTTGATGCAGGTTTCTTTGGTTTAATCTAGTATAGAGATTACAAAAAAACCCGCCCCGCCCCTTCCCGCCCCGCCCCGCCCCTCCCCTCCCCTCCCCGTTTAGTTAAAAAAAAAAAAAAATTAAACGTTGTTTATTTAATTTAGGACATTGTTTGTTTTCATTGTTTGGTTTGGATATTGATGTAATTATTTTAAATATTATTTGTTTTGGATTATAAAATTTTGAATTGTATTCAATTGGAAATTCTTGGTTTTAAAAAAAAAAAACAAAATGGGGCATTAAACGGGGCAAAAATCCGCCCCGCCCCGCCCCGTCCCGCTCCGCTCCGCTCCGCTCCGCTCCGTCAAAGGCGAGGCGGGGGTGCCCCGCCCCGTTGCCATCACTAATCTACTATTAGTTGAAAAGCCTCTGATACCAGAGACTGGATTTTGAACCTAGATTGTGATTGGGCGTCGGGATGAGAAAACCTTTTAGCAGTATACGATTCTTTGAGAAGTTAAGAGGTCAATTTTATGTCTAGAGTTGACAATAATTTTGAAAAATTGTGAAGCACTTAATTTTTAGTGCCTCTATACCTTGTCTGGATTTTCCTTTATCCACAAAAGTTCAAACTCAGATCCTAATGACTCCTTTATAGTAATAACTGTAACCTTATTTTCCGCTTCATGTTTCAATATTAACACTTTTCAATCTCTTTATGATAGCTCTCCATCATTATAAATTTTAGGTCATGCCCCTTTCAAATTGCTCCTTGTATGTTGCTTGCCCTTTGTTTGCAAAATATTGAAATTGAATGTTCTTGCCTTGTCGGCAAATTAGTTAACTAATTGTAGTTTACTTGTTGCGTTGTCTGCTTAATTAGTTGTTGTTCACTTATCTTTTCGATGAATTTTGTATTTCAAAATCTCATAGGGAACAATTTCAAATTACAAGAATTTTATTTTAATGTTATATATAAATTTATTATTTGACTTTCAAATTTTAGCCCGTGCTCCAAAAATTCATGGATCCGCCCCCGCTTAGCAGAGCAAAGTACTATACATGTGCACGAAGTTTTAGATAGTTGAATGCCTTAAGGGTAAGACACACAAAAAATTCTTCATAAAGTGGATTCTCATCCGAAGTCAGAACTACAAAAGTATTTCAGTTCATCTTTAACTATCTTTCTAAGATCCTCCATGGATGCAACTTAGAGGCTGGAAGGACGATTGGGGAGCTACTGCAAACCACTTGTTCGATAAATTAAAAATGATAAGAGAACACTGCAAGGTGCAACTACACTCTTAAGCAACAATTTTGAAATTTTGTATTTCTCATAGATTTTATCTTAATTTATGCAACTGAATGAGATTTTTTTTGTTTATTTCTCACAGAACACTGAGACATTCACGTCTATTTCTAACAATATTTACGATCTACATTGACATATGTGCAACAAGCGTCTTGCGCATAGGTAACGACCATGCGTTTTGTGTAAAATCAAAATAAAAGTTAAAGAAAAACATAATTAATTACAATTATCATGCCCGTTTAAAAATCGAAGTACTCGCTCCATATTTCATACACATACCTATATCGTGTCGTGTCAACTTGAGTATGACAGTCGGAATGTCAAATTCGAGCATCACGATACTACAAATATTTTCAAAGCTACTTAAAAGCCAAAGCCATTTTAACCATTTTTAAAGAGTTTATTTATCATATACCTTGCATACGCAAAATCAAAAATTGCCTAGGGCCCGTTTGATTGCAAGAATGGAATTGGGTGGAAAGAAAATGAATTTCAGATAATTGAATTGCCTAGAACTTATTTTATTGAGAATTGTCAATTAATTGTGTTTGATTAATATAATTTTTCACATGAAAAAATATTGAAATTTTGGATCTTTTTGTATTCGTTGGACTTTATTTTTCAAGAAAATTGTCCATTAAAGGGATAGAATTTGTTTTCATTGCAAAAAAAAATTAAAAAAAGTTGCATAGAAAAGCTTTTCTCACCAAATCCATAGGAAAAGTTTTTCCTCAAAAAACCAAGAAAATGTGGAAAAACCAAATTCATGGAAACTTTAACCAATTAAACATGCAAAAATGTGGAAATGGAATTTAATTTCCATCTTCCATGGAAAAAAGAAAGGCAAATCAAACATGGCCTTAGAGTATGTCTTGTAGAAACATAAACTAGAGCATGGGCAGATTCAGCAGTGTGCTACACTAGGCTGTAGCCCACTATTGTCCAAGTCCGGATGCATTATAAATAGGGTGCTTACACAAATACCATATATTTTGGG
>CM032634.1:27399210-27411042 GCA_019097785.1 Fraxinus excelsior | reverse complement strand
ATGATTCCGTTTACTTGCTCGACTCTCCATATTTGTGGCATAGCAGATTAGGGCATGTAAATCGTGCTTCCTTAAGAAAACTTGTAGGTTTAGGTCTTATACCTAAACTTGAATCCGAAGACAAACATAAATGTGAAATTTGTGTTGAAGCAAAATTTGCTAAAAAATCTTTTAACTCAATTGAAAGGAGTAGTGAACCGTTATGTTTAATACATAGTGACATTTGTGATCTAAAATTTGTTCAAACTCGAGGTGGTAAAAAATATTTTATCACGTTTATTGATGATCACAGTAGGTATTGCCATGTTTATTTATTAAGTAGCAAAAATGAGGCATTAAATGCGTTTGTTACTTATAAAAACGAAGTTGAAAATCAACTTGGAAAAACGATTAAGGCATTAAGATCCGATAGAGGTGGTGAATATGATTCATCCATGTTTAATGAATTATGTGCAAAGTTTGGTATTATTCACCAAACAACAGCCCCTTATACTCCGCAGCAAAATGGGATTGCTGAGAGGAAAAATAGAACTTTAAAAGACATGGTTAATGCTATGCTTATAAGTTCTGGATTACCACATAACTTGTGGGGGGAAGCAGTGCTAACTGCTAATTTTATTCTGAATAGAGTTCCCCACAAGAAAACTGGTTCAATACCTTATGAAATGTGGAAAGGTAGAATGCCTTCTTATAAATACTTAAAGTGTGGGGGTGTCTAGCTAAAGTGGCTATTCCACCTCCTAAAAGGTTAAGTTAGGTCCTAAAACTATTGATTGCATTTTTATTGGATATGCGATAAATAGTAGTGCGTACAGATTTCTTGTGCATAAATCTGATATAAGTGACATTCATGTCAATACAATTATTGAATCCAGAGATGCTGAATTCTTTGAAAATGTGTTCCCTAATAAAAGAGATATTGTTAAGAATACTCAAAAGAGAACACGAGATAATACATTTGAAAACAATGTAGAACCTGAACCAAGAAGGAGTAAAAGAGCGAAGGTTGCTAAATCCTTTGGTCCAAATTTTATATCTTTTATGATTGAGAAAGAGCCTCAAACATTTAAAGAAGCTATGACTAGTCCAGAATCTGTATTCTGGAAGGAAGCTATAAATAGCGAAATTGAATCCATTATGAGTAATAATACTTGGCAATTGGTTGATCTTCCTAAGAGAACTAAACCAATAGGGTGCAAATGGATATTTAAAAAGAAGTTAAAAGTTGATGGTTTAATAGACAAATACAAGGCTCGACTGGTTGCAAAGGGATATCGTCAAAAAGAAGGAATTGATTTCTTTGACACATATTCTCCGGTAACTAGAATTACTTCTATTCGAGTTTTAATTGCTATAGCAGCCTTGTATGATTTGCAAATACATCAAATGGATGTAAAGACTGCATTCTTGAATGGTGAATTAAACAAAGAAATATATATGGAACAACCAGAAGGTTTCATAGTAAAAGGACAAGAGAACAAAGTATGCAAACTTGTTAAGTCCTTATACGGTTTGAAGCAAGCTTCTAAACAATGGCACGAAAAGTTTGACAGTACCATGATTAGGAATGGATTCATCATAAATGCATGTGACAAATGCGTATATTCGAAAAGATTCGAAAAGGCATACGTACTTGTCTGTCTATATGTTGATGACATGCTTATATTAGGGACTAATATAGACGTTATCAATAAAACAAAAAAATATGCTTACCAATAACTTTGACATGAAAGATATGGGTGAAGCAGACGTGATTCTAGGAATGAAAATATCTAGAACATCAAATGGAATATTCTTGTCTCAAACTCATTATGTTGATAAAATAATTGAAAGGTTTAAGACTCATAATATTAAAGAGACGAGTAACCCATTTCTTCCTCATATAGTTCTTTACAAGAATAGTGGAAATGGGAAACAACAGTTAGAATATTCTCAAATTATTGGTAGTATAATGTACTTAATGAATTGTACAAGACCTGATATAGCTTACTCGGTAAGTAAGCTCAGTCGTTACACAAGTAATCCAAGTAATCAACATTGGGATGCATTACTTAGAGTTTTGGGATACTTGAAACGAACCAGAGAGTATTCAATATGTTATAAAAAATATCCTCCAGTAATTGAAGGATATAGTGATGCCAATTGGATATCGGATACAGACGAGTCGAAGTCTACTAGTGGCTATGTATTTACTCTTGGTGGTGGCGCTATATCATGGAAATCTTCTAAGCAAACGTGTATAGCTCGATCTACAATGGAATCTGAGTTTGTTGCTTTAGATAAAGGAGGAGAAGAAGCAGAATGGTTAAGACATTTCGTAGAAGACATTCCTATATGGCCAAAGCCTGTACCGGCTATTTGTATTCATTGCGATAACCAAGCAACAATAGCCAGGGCTGAAAATTTTGTGTATAACGGTAAGTCGAGACATATACGTCGTAGACATAACACCGTTCGGCAGTTGCTCTCAAATGGAACAATATCAATTGATTTTGTTAAGTCAAAAGAAAACCTAGCGGATCCATTTACTAAAGGGTTATCTAGAGAGCGTATAGACTGCGCATCGAGGGAAATGGGTTTAAAGCCTAAAACCCAATGAGTCATCTTAAGTGGAAACCTAACCTAGCAACTGGAGATCCCACGGACTAGGTTCAATAGGAAAACTAATTATGAATGACTCGATAAGAGCACTTAGGAGTTTAACTCCTTCCCATTTCTATGATGCAAAAAGTGCTGACTATAAAGTTTGTGAAGGATAAGCTTTTGCTTTTAATGATGACTATAAATAGTACAAGTAGAGTATTTTTTGTAGAACATCACCTATGTAAGTGCGAACTTGGCCGGTTCTATGAGAATTTACTTAGGCGAATTCTCTAAAGCACTCGCAGAACCCAAGCTAGTTCAGGGCCGAAATAATGAACACAATAGAGAACCAAGTTTGATATGAGAGACAATGTGTTTGGTCTATTGTCTGAGCTTGCAATAACGGCTGACAGTTCAAAACGTTGCGTTCACTGATTAGCCAAGTGAGTTCGATAGACTCTTACTAAAGAAGGTTCAAAGCGAAAGCTACCTATCTTGATGCGTTATCTTTCAAATAGTATTTTTTTTATCTTCCTTGATTTGAGTCGACTTCTTCCATTCATGTGGGGGATTGTTGGAATTAATTGATTTATTTGGGTCATTAAATATGCTATTTAATGATGTGGGCCATTGTAATTAATTTGGGTGAATTGGAAAAGTCTCCAATATAGGCCCATATGTTATAAGCACATTTTAAGTGTCTTATATATGGTAAGGAATCTCACATCGAAAGTTTACAAGAAAAGATACTTGTTTATATAGTGGGATGTGTGTATAATTTATAATTTAATAAGTGTCCTACACCTTGGCTACCTTTAGCTAGCCAAAGGCTAGCAAACTAGCTACTACTAGAGTGGTGCTTCGCACCACTTGCGCCGCGCCGCGTCCCGAACCCGACCCGACCCGCGCACGTCGTAAAGTACGCATTGGGCGCTTTAGAGGCGCACTTTGCACTTCGCACATACGCATCGTCGCGAAGAGCTGGGGAGCCTTATAGTTTTCAGAAATGGATTCATGGTTCGATGACATGGCGACAGGAGGCTCATTGAGTTGGCATCCTAGGTGGCACACACGTAGTAGGTTGCGTCACTTCGTCCCACGTGGCAGATGGTACAGTTGGACGTACGCATGACATCTGCATGGCTGGTGACTGTTCGAAATTGGTGAATGGGCATGATGAATGGACACTACATTTCATGGTTTAATCTGGTCCGTCAGATTATGAAAGAGTGCGATCCAATGGCTAAAACAGATCAGACCAAGTGGTGGCACCAATTCATGAAATGTCACACACCCATTCAATGAGACACTTCAATCTCTATATATAGAGGCCTCCAAATTCGTTTTGGAGACACCAAATAAAATACAATTCCATTGATTTCTAAATTCTCTCTTCTCCATATTCTGTTTCCAAATCTCTCTAAATATTCGTCGTTATTCCGTTCGAGTACGTTCATTCTTTGGTTCGACCGACAAGGTTGGTAGTGTGCAGTATCGACTTTGGAAGAAGAGTTGTATCTTGGGAGACAGACGTCCATAATCCCGTTTGCACTTTGTTGGGGGGCGAAATCTGTCTTAAGGAGATTTGCTTTGGCATACCTCGCTTCATCTTCTAATTTTATTTTTGTTATTTTGTTCTTGTGATTGCGTTAGTCGAATTTCCGACAACACAGTTGAAGATTTTTCTATTGTTAACTTGATAAGTGTGTGTCATTTTTAAAGTTCTGTAATTTTCTGAAACTTTGAATTATGTCTTAACTTGAGTATTACATTGGGCAACCTACAGTTTTGGTACCTCTAGATGATTAAGAATTGTTTTTGTTGTCTATTTCTAGGTTTCCTTGCAAGGATTCTTCACTGTAATAAGAATAAGACTTTTGCTGACTTTATATATTCTTGTGTTCTGTTAGTAACTTGGGGGCTAAATTTTATAGAGCATTTGAAGCCTTTTGAATCTTATGTTGGAATTCCAAAAATGGGTAACATGCAAATCTGGATCTTGGAGGGATGCTTGGTGTTCCTATTCCCTGATTCCCTAATTTCTTTAATTTTGAAAATTTCCAAGTATCATCCATCAGTACAAAATTCTAATGTTTTAGCTTATTTTCGTAACATAAATGAATCACATGTTATGACTCCCTTCTAAGATCATAAGCCCATAATGTTGTCCTGCAAATCTCAAAGCGACCTTGGATTTTCTGTCAGGAGGAATAATTGGGCTTGGAGAATCAGAAGAGGACCGAGTTCGTTGGTTTGTTACATACACTGGCAACTCTTCCAACGCACCCTGAGAGTGTTCCCATTAATGCACTGCTCGCAGTAAAAGGCACACATCTGGAAGATCAAAAGGTACATGGTTCTTATGCAGTTACCTTCATCAAATTATGAGTCTGGGTTGATCCTATCTTCACCGGAGAGAAGTTGTTGACAACTCCCAACAACGATTTTGACGCTGATCAGTATATGTTCAAGCTGCTTGGACTAATTCCAAAATATTTTGAATCTGAAAATATTTCTTATAAGTTCGATCTAGAACGTCCACAGATTTCCACTTCACTAAGGGGAGATAAATGTCAGAAACTTTTTATTGGTTTCTCAGATCTTAGTTACAGTATTTGAGAAAAACTATAATTCTTTGCCTGTTCATGCAAAAGTTTTTCATTTGTCGATGAGTGGACTACAAACAAAGCATAAAATGAATCGAAGCGTATTGTGTGAATTCGAAAAGAAGGCTTCGAAGCACTGAATCAAGAAGCTTCAAGTGGAGATCAGAATCCAATTGGTTAATGAAGAGACAAGGAGATTGGTTGGAGAGTTTTGAAAACAACTCACTGCCTTAGAAATCCGAGTGGAAAGTGCCTTTGAAAGAATGTCGTGTGTCAACTAACTGCAGACTTCAAAGGTTTTAACTAACTACCGTAGCTCACGAGGTTAAGCGTAATTAAGTTCTTGTTTGGTTTGGATAAAAAATAGATTCTTTTTTAATAAAAGTTGGTGAAATATATGATTGAAAAATTGATAAAAAAAAATGGATTCATTAATACTGCAGTTAAAAATGAGTGAGTAAAAATAACTTGAGAAACGGGAGCATGCAAGGGTTAAATATCACAACTAAATATTTGAGCATAAAATTCGAGTATTACACGATTGCCGGCTCGTGAGAGCTAGGCCCATGACAAATTGAAATCGCATTTAGACGAACCTAGGGTCGAGCTGAGTTTGGGGTCTTGGGCTATTGGGCTTCACGAGTCAATTGTAATAGAGTAAGTGGTAGTTACCACGCTTGATTTTTAAATTTCCAATTCAAAAATAAAGTTTTAAAAATCTTTTGTTCAAAAATCAGGTGATAATTTATCTTTAAATATTAATAATAATATTATAAAATTAAATTAATCAACCTATCCCACCACATCCACCCCAACTCAATTAAACTCTCAAATCCTAATTCATTTTCCAACATATTTTCTCTCATCTTTACTCTTTTTAATTCTCTCTCTTCACCAACCTGACATCATTTATATTCAAATAATTTATGTTTTAAAAAATTATATAATATTAGGGTTTGTTAGTTGGCTGACTCGATCTTCATGGACGATGTCTGGCCTCTTGGTCATTGAGTTGACTCGTGCTTGGTTCATTGACCAATGGGCTGAGCCCATCTGATCCAACAAGTCGAACTGAGCTTGGTGGTGGGCTAGTAGGTTGGTTCCACTCGATCCATTGCCATGTCTCCAATTAAGATGGCAATTTAAAGTCGAGAACGTAGTTTCGAGCTTTAGATTTCTAATTTGAGCTGAGATGATCTGTTTATTAAAAGCCTAGCAGCCAAATGACAAAATAGGGCAAATAGTCCAGTCCTTCTCCTGCTCCCTCATTCAAAGTTATTTTATGGGAAAAATTCACAACTCAGACTTTATCTATTCTAAAATAAAAAATCAGGCCTCAAGGTTTAGAATTGCAAAAATCGGGTTTTTCATGAATTAATTAATTATATTTCACAATTATTATATTAAATTAAATATTTAACTGTAATATAATATAATTAACCCACATCCGCCCCACCTCTATCTCCACCACCACCACCACTGCTCCAGCGACTACTCCGATGACTGTTCTCCGGTCGGCTTAATTTCGGTGACTACTTCGGTGATCGTTCTGCCGCTGCTTAATTTCGGCGACTGCTCTAATTCCGACAATGTGAAGGTCATAGTTATATGCAATTTGGTCACAGATATCTTATTAATTAGTTAAAAATTTAATTTTTAGTCAAAACTTATGGTCACAGATATCTTCTTAATTAGTAAAAAATTAATTTCAGGTTACAACTTATCAAATTAATTGGTCACATATTATTTTGAGGTCACAAATCAAGAATTTTATGGTCACGGGTTATTTCTCAACTATGAATTAAATTTTTTTATAGGTCACAGATTAAAAAATCATAAATTTTACTAATCCGAACTCTATTATAGTGAATCACAGTCACAATTTCTAGGTCACAGACACCCACCTGTCATAAATCAAGAATTTTATGGTCACATATTATTTTTCAACCACGAATTAAAATTTTTAAAGGTCACAGATTGAAAAAAATCAAAATTTTTACTGGTCTCACAACTCCACTACAGTGAGTCATAGTCACAATTTCTAAATAACAGACACCCACCCCATCTCATCTCATCCTACCCATGACCGCCGCCATGACCACCCCACATCCACAGCCATTGCACACAACTAATAACAAAATCACCGTCACCAAATCCAATCGACCGCAAACAAACACCATGACAATCTCCATATCCATCGCAAAAACCACCTCACCACCGCCAATATCCACCACCAACATTACCAAATCCAACTGCCCCATCACCAACAAAAAAACCCCAAAAACCACCTCCACATAATCACCGACACCGCACAATCACCAACCACAAATCCACAATCAGTGTAAAACCCCAAATCCAAAACTATCCCCAATTTTCCACCCAACTCCATGCCGCACGTGGAGGCCTCCATGCTCCATCCCTTTGCCTGCACTCTGAATTTCCCTTCCCCGTCTGCCGCTTGCAAACTTTTATTGGTCACAAATTCATATTCAAACTTTTTGAAACTGGTAGTGCGGTAGGCAGTGGTGGTTTGTGAGGTTGTGTTCGAGGGAGAAGGTGAAGGTGAAGGTGAATATGGAAGTGTAGTTGATGTAGGTGGCAACTAATGGAGAGTTTGTGTTGGTGATTGCTGGTGTCATGGTGGCAGTTCGTGGTTAGGCAGTTTGTGGTCGTCGTCGTTCATGGTTGGGCAATCGTGGTCTTCGCAGCAGAGGGGGGGAGAGGGGAGAAGGGAGGAGGCAGCGGCGGTGGAGAGAGGTGGCGGTGGAGGCGGTGCTGGTTGGGAGAAATTGTGAGAAGAGAGAAATGAAATGAATTAGGTTAGGTTTGGATAGATTTAGGGTTTCATATTTAAAATAAACTTGGTGGGGTAGGTAGTATGGTAGGTATATATGATATTTTAATTTTATAAAATTATTATTAATTAAAAATCATAAAACCTGACTTTTGATTAAATAAAGGTTAAACCTGATTTTCATAAACTTGAAACTAAATAGATGGTTTTATGTAATTATCCCTTATTTTATTGTTCCTGCTAGAGATCGAGACTCGGATAAAAATATCTGAATTAGGGGAAAGTAAAAGTGACAAATTAGGGCAAATTAATCATATTCTATTTCCCAGTTCGTTTCTTCAATTCAAGGTATGCAGTCTATCCCTCTTAATCTATTTACTTCTTGTTATACAACATTCCCTTCTTTTCTATCTGGACTGAGTTTTGATTGGAATTATGAGATAATTGAACTTGGATTTAAGTTTGTAAAATAAGGATAAAGAAATATTTGGATGGAAGTTGATCTTCAGGCTTCAAGTTCGTGATTATTTCTTTTTCTTTGGTTTTTATTTGAACGTCGATAAAGCCTGGGTATTATGTAGTCCAAAAATTTTAGTCAAGCATGTTGTTAGTGTCCAATCAACATCATTTTCCTACATCCAGTATAATGTCAAACCACATAACATGCTCGAGCCACATTGGGGTTAGCTAGTTATCAATTGTGCTATCATCCATTTCCCTGTGCATTTGCAGTGATTATTTGGTGGTGGGGGTTAGCTTAGTTTTCAGTAATTTTTGGCTTCAGTTATGAAGGGTTGGTATCTGGTAATTTCCAACTATTGCAAATTAGTTTGCGAAAACAGGTTGTTGTGCCGTTCTGGGTTGTAGTACTTTCCATGTTGTGAACTAGGAGGGTGTGGGGGGTTTTGTGTTAATGGTGTAGGAGATGCAGGTAGGGGATTAGAGGTTACATGAAAATGATGAACTTTGGTGAAGCTTTATAGATCTGTTGATCTTTCTTAACTTTTAAAATTAGTTTTAAGAATAGTACAATGAACATTATTAAAATCATTTGTATGCTGGGTCTGCCACTGGACATGATATAAAAAATCAACATAAAATTAAGGTCACAAACACGGAATATTCAATCTCCTTCATATGAGCAAACACGGAACACCCAACTCAAATAGTATGTCTCAAAAACTAACACCGTGAATGATTTTGTGAATTTAATCCTTTACATACTTACACAATCAATCACAAACCTAAACATGGTTAACAAAAAATAGGTCACAAACACTAACAGTAGGATACAATAAGCAAACACATATATCACAATTGCAATACCTAGGTCACTAGTATCAGGTTATATAATACCATGAATTAGATATTATTAGAAATTAGGTCACATTTTACCCAAAATTTTGTAACCTAATATCATGTCATAATATACAAATAGGTCACATTTTACCAAAATTAGGTCACAAGAGGGGGCCCACAATTATTTTATTATTTTATTGGTCATTGAGCATTTCTCTTTTGGTTATGATCTACTAAACAAACAAGCAAGTTTATAAGCTAGCTTGTATCAGCAAATGCTTCAACATTCGAAGAGAAGTAGTTAAGGACCAATGCAAGCCCTGAAATTTTGGGCCTAGGCAAATCTTTTACAGTTTTTTTAGTTGTGGCCTATTGGTCTTTCCACTTAACCAGCCCAAAGAGAAAAAAATTGAATTTTCAAAGATTCAATTTAAAAATCAGATTAAATGTTTCACTTTTCAAAAATAAGATATTTTATTTTAAATATTAAATATTAATTATACAATTTTCATCCTAAAACCTCATCAATTTCATTCCAATTACCTCATTCTTCTCTCTCCCCTCCGCCACTCTCTTTTCTCCACTCTCATCCCTCTCCGCCGGCAGCCCAGCTTATTCCTCCAAACCCTAAATTTTCCCTTATTCTCTTTTTATCTACTTCTCTATCTATCTTTATGAGTGTCGCTGGTCATCTTTCTCCCTTCTCTTTATCTCATTTTCTCTCTAACAGCGCTCACTGATGATGAATGTCGTGCAACTTCTGTGTGCGATGCAACACAAGTGAGCTTCGTTGCATGAACTTTTGTTGGTGCGACTATGAGTGGTAGTAGTTAGTTATATTGGCCGATTAGGATGTTGTAGACGCACGACGGATGTAGCGACCGAGAATTTTAAATAATATAAAATTATTTTTCTTGAAAACGTGTCGCTAAGTTTAACCCCAAATTTTAAAATGAAAGTATGTTCATCTAGCTATTGTAAAACGAATTTAAATATATTAAAATCGAATCCAATCTCGAATATTTTAAAGTATCAAATTCCTTATCATTTTTAAATCCAAATTTTAATAATTTTAAGTACTATATTTTATTATTTAGAGTCCAATTATGTTAGTCCAAGTCTTGATTATTTTTAGTCCAATCCACTTAAACCCAATTAGGAAAATTCTTGTAGCCTAAATTATTGGCCCACTTAACACCTATGATATTGTGCCATAAAATTTACTATTTATAGAACACTTCATTTCCTCCCCTCCTCACTATTCACGCACCCAAGCCATTAAGTAAGTCATCTTCCCCAATTTTTTTTCCTCGATCCATTTTTATAGTGAAAACTCACATTGATGCTAAAATGAATTTTTAGCACCAACAACACCCCTCAATTTGGAAACTCTCGATTGATGCTAGAACATCATTTTCTAGCATCAACAACACCACCATCACCGATTGCAACAAACTGCAATCGAGTTCTTCCACCATCACCGACTGCACACACGAACACATATAAGCTGCAGCCACCCCTCCCACGGTCCAGCCGAAACCCAGAACCACCAACAAGATGTTTTTCACACAAATCTTAAGCCTCAAACCCAACTGCGAAATGCCATCACCGATTGCAACCAACAACATCCTAGCCAAAAATCGAGTCTACCATCCACCACCTGAAACAATCCCACAGTCGACCCAAACGAACCACCACGCCAACTCCATCCTCTCAAAGCACCCCCAACGCAACCGTCGCCTACAACCCACACGAATAGCCACTCCTCCACCCAATCGACAGCCATTTCACCCCTAAACCAACACCAAACAGCCACACAATCAAGAAATAACATAAACCATAAACTTACCTCATTCCCCGACCCATCTCCAACCAGATTGCCTCCAAGAAACCTAAAGAAAAAAAATCAAACCCTCCAAAACATCGATTTAACCTTGACACGTACACCAAAATCCCCTAACCGCCTCCACCTACGCACCGGTGCCACCACTCTCCTCTCTGCTCTTGTGCAAAAATGTGTGTGTGTGTGTGTGTGTGTGAGTGAGAGAGAGAGAGAGAGATTGTGTGTGTGAGATATAGCGTTTTGCATAGATTTTGATTTTTAGAAATTTACCCCTTTAGCCCCCAAGTTTTAAAAGTTATTTATTTCAGTCTCAAAGTCTCAGTTGCTAATGAAACAACCCGGAGTTCTTGTTTCCCACAATTAGCCCATTATTTTCGAAAAGTTTATATTCTGTCCTTAAACTTTTCAAATTCCAGTTTTAATAAATTTCCAATTAAGTTCCTAAATTTCATTTAACATTTTAAAACTTTAAAACTTCGAAATACTAATTCAAGGCTTATTCCTATTTTGACTAGACAAAACGTACGGACGATTAGTACGTGACTCGAGATAAATTGAGGTATACTCGCCCCCATTAATAAGTTTAAATTATAATTGCATGTATTATGTGACATTACGTGATTTATATGCTTTAATGCATAAAATGAGAATATCTCTTATGAGGTAAATGATGTTATTATGTGCGTTTTAACTTATATGCTTTAATG
>CM032634.1:27320371-27399110 GCA_019097785.1 Fraxinus excelsior | reverse complement strand
TTACAGTTTGAGATTTTTGGATTAACATGAAGGTCCATGTAGCTCTAGAAAAATCATCTACAATGGTAAACATGTAGGGGGTTCCTGTGGGAGTGTAATGTTTATATGGTCCCCAAATGTCAATGTGTAATAGATCAAAAATGGACTTAGTATGAATCTGGGAATGTTGAAAAGGTTGTCTACTCTGTTTTGCTTTATGGCAGATGTCACAAGGTTGCAAAGTTTCAATGGTGGAGGTATTATATAAGTGACTGAGAAAATCTAAATGCTTAAGACTTTGATAAGAGGCGTGTCCCAGCCTATTGTGCCAATCAACAATAGAGATAGAAGAGATTTTATTGATAGGAAACACACCATCAACAGGTTTTAAATTCCCATCAGACAGTTTATTACAAGAACTAATTCTCCTATTACAATCTTCAATCTTCTCAGCCATGAAACTGTGATCATCTAACACATATAGGTTTCCATTCAGTTTTCCAATTGCTAAGATCCTTTCATCCTTCAGGTCCTGTAAGGAACAATGAGTAGGATAGAAAATGAATTTTATTTTTGCTGTTTGTGTTAACTTTGGGACAGACAATAGGTTGAATTTGAATGTGGGAATGTGTAACACATTGGTAAGTAGCAATTTTTGGTTTATTGTGACAGAACCAGTGTGTTCAACATGTTTAATGGATCCATCATGTAAGCAAACGATGGTGGACTGTGTGACAGGTGTGACATTTGTCATTTGAGTAATATCAGTGCATATATGAGTGCTGGCACCAGTATCAATTATCCAAGTTCTACAGCCGAAATCATCAAGTGATGTAAAAGCCAAGTGTTGAGTACATATACCTGAATAGTCATTGAGATGTGCAAAATTGGCTTGGTTTCCATTATCGACCAGCAACTTTCCTTTGAACAGTTTCTTCAACTCCTGCTGCACTATGTCTGTGATTCTACTTGGCACTTCACTCTTTTGACTCATCACAGCTTCCATTCCTTCAAAGTCAAGTGGTGAATCTGTCATGCTCAGTACATTATTCGCCATAGTTCTTCCTCCAAAATCTTTAGCTCTTTGTTCCTTGAGTCCTTTGTACCAATCCGGATAACCAATCAATTTAAAACAGCTATCCTTCAAATGTCCATTAGTGTTGCAGTGATCACAGTACATCATCTCTTTATCAATGTTATTAAACCTTCTATTGTTTCCTCTTCCAAAAGTAACATTACCTCTTCCGGAATGATACCTTCCATTTCCAGTCCAGTTTCCTCTTCCTCTCATATGTCCATTACCTCTGTAATTGTTTGATGATGCCATCATAGCATGATTATCAGTAATTTCTGGGAAGAGTATGTGAACCTCTCTTTGTTTTTCAACTCTCAATACCATGGAGTAAGCTCTATTGACCGATGGTAACGGATCCATTACCAGTAACTGATTTCTGATATTGTCGTAGGTGTCGTTCAATCCCATCAGAAACTGCATAAGTTTATTGAATGAGGCGAGATCTGAAACTTCCTTTGCAACTCCACAGGTACAAGCTGGAATAGGCATCAGACACGCGACTTCATTCCATAACTTTTTGAGTTTAGTAAAATATTTTTCAACAGATAATGATCCTTGAGTTGAGCTACTAATTTCTCTCTGCAACTGGTATAATAGTGGACCATTGCATTCTCCATATCTCTCCTCCAATTCTACCCATAGGTTCCGAGCTGAAGTCGTGTAAATAAAAGCGTCTACAATTTCTTTTGAAATTGAATTCAGTATCCAAGATCTGACCATACAATCCACTCTAATCCATTGATCCAGCTTTGAAGAATTTTCAGCTGGTTTTTCACACTTTCCATTGATGAATCCTAATTTCAGTTTTGCACCTAGAGCGATCTTGATCGATCTATTCCAACTCAAATAATTTGTTCCTGTTAAAGGCGAGGTTAATAGAATCATCCCTGGATGATCTGAACCTTGCAGATCTAGTGGATCTCCATTGCCGTAGTCCTTCTCAGATGCAGCTTGCTCAGTGGGTAAATCGTGAACTCGTTCGAGCAAAATTTCTGCATCCATTATTATCGATAGATATGGATGATTGAGCTCAGAATCTGGGTAGCTCTGATACCATGTTCATTTCTCTGTAAATCGTTTATTTCATCTCAAGTTTTAACAAAGCAAAGTCAAGCTATTTATACTAAAAACAAGCAATGAGAAGTTGACACCTGGCAGACTTAACTAACTAACTAAAACAGGACAATAACTCGTGAGTGAAGAAAAGGAAAAATAACAAATTCAACAGTAATCAATTAAACTAAACATAGGCTAAAAATTTTTTTATAGCAGTTCCTTGAAAATGGTTGTAGAAGAAGTAAATGAAGCAAATGGTTGAAACTTGAAACACAGAAATCTACCTTATCTACATATTTTGCTATTGTACTGTTAATTACTTTCTCAATTACTTGCTTGTAAACTTTTGTGGGACCTGGAATTTATAGAAGAATGTCCCTGAGTATCTGCAAGGAACAAAAGAAACCCATGAGCACAGGCTATGATGCACATATTCGGGTACCAATACGCATTTAAATGTCAAATTTTTTATTTTTTAAAATATAGAATAAGTGAACATTGCTAAAAAGAGTTAGATACGGGTATGTAAGTACATCTTTCACACTTCATCCCCAAAATTAACATGTAAAAAGTTAAATAATAAATAAGTGGTAACTTGTTCAAAAATAGAACATGTGACTTAAAACCAATTAGAAATTTATACTAAGGACCTATTTAAGTCTCATTTTAATAAAGAATGCATTTTGGAATAATAGATTGATGGAGAATGTGGAGTTAAAAATGAAAGAAAAGTTTTTGGGTTTTGTGTAATATTATTTTATTGAAAAAAGCATGATTGAAAAATAATAATAATAATAATAATAATAATAATAATAATATATATATATATATATATATATATTGAAAAAAATGGGAATCAAATAAGGTCTAAAAGTCTAAAACACCAAAGATAACATAAATTTACATGACAGCATAAAATCAAAATAAAAGTTAAAAAAAAAAAATTAATTACAATTATCGTGCCCGTTTAAAAATCGAAGTACTCGCTCCATATTTCATACACATACCTATATCGTGTCTTGTCAACTTGAGTATGACAGTCGGAATGTCAAATTCGAGCATCACGATACTACAAATATTTTCAAAGCTACTTAAAAGCCAAAGCCATTTTAACCATTTTTAAAGAGTTTATTTATCATATACCTTGCATACGCAAAATCAAAAATTGCTTAGGGTCCGTTTGATTGTAAGAATGGAATTGGATGGAAAGAAAATGAATTTCAGATAATTGAATTGTCAAGAACTTATTTTATTGGGAATTGTCAATTAATTGTGTTTAATTGATATAATTTTTCACCTGAAAAAATATTGAAATTTTGGATCTTTTTGTATTCGTTTGACTTCATTTTTCATGAAAATTGTCCATTAAAGGGATAGAATTTGTTACAATTGGAGATAGAGTTTGTTTTCATTGCAAAAAAAAAAATTAAAAAAAGTTGCCTAGAAAAGCTTTTCTCACCAAACCCATGGGAAAAGCATTTCCTCAAAAAATCAAGAAAATGTGGAAACCCCAAATTCATGGAAAATTTAACCAATTAAACATGCAAAAATTGTGGAAATGGAATTTAATTTCCATCTTCCATGGAAAAAATAACGGCAAATCAAACAGGGCCTTATAGTATATCTTGCAGAAACATAAAGGGAAATTACAAAAAATTAGGGGTTTAAAGATAGCTTTTAAAAAATCAGGTCCAAAGTTTGTATATTCAAAAATCAGGTATCAATTGAATATTTAAATTATATTATAATACTAATAATTCAGACCAACCCTAATCCATTTTCAATATTCGTTCTCTCTCTCTCCAAAATCGGCATTCTCTCTCCCATGTCCTCGTTGCTGGGAAACCAACAGTCGCTACTAGGACCAGCAACGGTAGCGATTTTGCTGCTGGTTTCCTAGCAGCGATTTCGCCGATGCTGGGAAACCAGCAGCGGCAGCAATTTTGCTGCTGGAACATTTTCCCAGCAGCGACAGCAATTTCGCTGCAGATGGTGTAGGTGTGGTTTTTTAGGGTGGATCTGTGGTTTTGAGGGATGGTGATGGATGTAGTTTTTGAGGTTTTTTTTTTTGTTCTCAATGGTGTAGGTGGATCTGGAGATGTTAGTGGTGGATTGGCGATTGGGGTGGTGGTCGTGCTTTGTTTGGTGGTTGTGGGTGGTGGCGGTGTTTTGTGGGGTGGCTGAAGTAGTGCCAGTGGTATGTGACCAAGTATTTGGTTATCTGTGACTTAGTATTTAACTGTGACCTAAAAATTTGACAATATGTGACTGAAAAATAATCTGTGATCAACAAATTTGAAAATATGTGAACTATGAAATTAACCATTTTTTATCTGTGACCGTAAAAAAAATCTGTGACAAATTAATTTGGAAATCTGTGTCTGTGTGACCTATAAATTTTGATCTGTGACCAACTAATTTTGAAATCTGTAACCAACAAATTAATTGTGATCTATAAAATTTTTGAACTGTGACCGTAAATTGTAAATCTGTGACCAGAATGGTCACAAAAAATAGTCGTTAGAATAATCGTCGGAATCGGAGCAGTCGTCGAAACGATCGTCGGAGAAAAGTGGTGGTCGGAATGGTCGCCGGAATAGTCCCCGGAGTGGTATGAGTGGTGCATGTGGGATGAGTTAACTATATTATGTTAGAATTAAATATTTAATAATAAATTGATTTAATAATTTATTATTTCATAAAAAAAAAAAAAACCCTGATTTTTGAATTTTCAAACTATAAACCTGATTTTTGATTTGGTATAAAGTAAACACCTTATTTATGAATTTTTCCCAAACATAAACTAGAGCACGGGTAGATTCAGCAGTGGGCTACACTAGGCTGTAGCCCACTATTGTCCAAGTCCAAATGCATTATAAATAGGGTGCTTACACAAATACCCTATATTTTTGGTGTAGTTTTGAAAAAATATGATAAAGTTGGATTAAATGGTAATTAGGCATATTCATACGTACAAAATACGCTCAAACCTAAAAATCACAAAAAACCAGCCTCGAAATTGGAAAAAACAAGGGAAATTGGAAGAAGAAAGAAGAAATATTCCACAAATTCGTTCATTATTCAAAACTTTGAAAAAGATCAATGCTACTTCAACATTGCAATCTCTGGAACAAAATTATAGGTTTTTATTTTTTTTAATTTTTGACTCATTGTTTAATTAGTTCCCCAATTTTTTTATTTTAAGTTTGTTTAGTATTTCTCTTTACATAGATTATGAAAGTGACAACCGTAATTATCAATTTTCAGCTAAATAATTAACATTTATGAAGTTTCTTTTTGATTATTTTGTTATTGTGATTGTAAACATATTTGAAAATAACATTGTTGAACTTCAAATGAAATGTATTGTGTCAATACATATGAAAAATTAGTTTTGAATTAATTAAATTATTGATGCATGCAAAATGTTTGACAAAAGGGGAATGTGAAGTCTGTCACCTTTTTTTTATGACTCAAAAAAGTTATACTATATCTTAGAGCAATTATCTAGATACATACGTGTGTATTTTTGAAAATTTAACATACAAATTCAAGACCTATTTTATTGTAATACATAAAAAAAAACTTTAAACTAATTAAATCATCGATACATGTAAGGTGTTTGACAAAAGGAGAATGTGAATTCTGTTACTTCATAAAAAAGTGACATTCTATCACTTTTCTTAAAAAAAAAAAAAAAAAAAGTTATACTATACTCTTGAAGCAATTAACTAGATGCATACATTTGTATTTTTTGAAAATTTGAACATAAAAATTCAAGTCATGTTTTATGATAATACATATGAAAAAGAAAATTTTGAATCAATTAAATTATTGATGCATGCAAGGTCATGACCAACAAACCACATCAACTACAAAACCACCGCCGCCACAAAATCTACTACCGCCAGATCCGCTACTAGATTCATCATCACATCCTCAAAATGGCCCAGACCTCAACAATCCATCCCACCTCTTCAAGCCCTAAACCACGCTACCATTGATCCCACTGGTACCTCCATACCCAATCCTCGCCAACAATAATCCATAATCGTCACCAATAGCAATACTCCTTCCCCACCACCAACACCATTACGTCGACATGACATAAAAACTACATTATCCGCTGAAACGCCCCAAGTTCCGTGAACCCGGAGTGCCACATCATCCTCATTTGTCTTGAATTAAAAAAAATAGATTTGCGAAAATAACTAAATTTTAAACATCACATTTATAATTGTCAACCTCATTGGCAACAAAATTCTTTTAATTAACTTAGGATAATTGTTTAAACTTTAAAACTCAAGTTCGAAATAACTGAAATAACAAAATAAGTTAATAATATTCATAATGTGTAAATTTCAAAATTTAAATAACTTCATTTATTAAATCGTGCCACCATTGCCCATCAAACTCGACCGTCTCCGAAATCTGTAAATGTTGTTAAATAACGGAATGAGTATTTCGAAGAAACACTCAGTAGACTCATCGCCGATAATTAATTTACAGAATAATTGAACACATATACAATGACATCATCATCATCATCATAGGCTCATTTTCTTTAAAAAATCATAGGCTCCTTTAAAATCATAAGAAATTGGTAGTTTAGTCTCATGCATTTAAGCACATAAGTTATGCATAACATCATCTTATCTCATAAGAGATAATCTCGTCTCTTCTCACACATAAAAGCATATAAGTTATAACGCATATAACAACATCATTTACCTCATAAGATATATTCTTATTTTATGCATTAAATCATATAAATCACGTAATGTCACATAATACATGCAATTATAATTTAAACTAATTAATGGGGGCGAGTCTACCTCAATTTATCTCGAGTCACGTACAAAGTGGAGCGAGAAGTAACCTCAATCTCCTAATCGTCTGTACGTTTTGTCTAGTCAAAATAGGAATAAGTCTTGAATTAGTATTTCGAAATTTTAAAATGTTAAATGAAATTTAGGGACTTAGTTGGAAATTTATTAAAATTGAAATTTGAAAAGTTTAAGGACAAAATATAAACTTTTCGAAAATTAGGCTAATTGTGGGAAACAAGAACTCCAAGGCTGTTTCATTAACAACTGAAACTTTGGGACTGAAATAAATATCTTTAAAACTTGGGGGGCAAATGGGTAAATTTCCAAAAATCAAAATCTATACAAAACACTATATCTCACGCGCGCGCGCGCGCGCACACACACACTCTCTCCCTCTCTCTCTTTCTCTCTCTCATTTTTGCACAAGAGCAGAGAGGAGAGTGGTGGCGCCAGTGCGTAGGTGGAGGTGGTTGGGGGGTTTTGGTGTACGGGTCAAGGTTAAATCGAGGTTTAGAGGGTTTGATTTTTTTTTTTGGTTTCTTGGTGGCAATCTGGTTGGAGATGGGTCGGGGAATGAGGTAAGTTTATGGTTTATGTTATTTCTTGATTGTGTGGCTGTTTGGTGTTGGTTTTGGGGTGAAATGGCTGTCGATTGGGGTGGAGGAGTGGCTATTTGTGTGGGTTGTAGGCGGCGGCTGCAGTGGGGGTGCTTTGAGAAGGTAGAGTTGGCGTGGTGGTTTGTTTGTGTAGACTGTGGGATTGTTTCAGGTGGTGGATAGTGGACTCGATTTTTGGCTGGGATGTTGTTGGTTGCAATCGGTGAGTTGTTGGTTGCAATCGGTGATGGCATTTCACAGTTGGGTTTGAGGCTTAAGATTTGTATGAAAATCATCTTGTTGGTGGTTCTAGGTTTCAGCTGGACCGTGGGAGGGGTGGCTACAGCTTGTGTGTGTGCGTGTGTGCAGTCGGTGATGGTGGAGGAACCCGATTGCAGCTTGTTGCAATCGGTGATGGTGGTGTTGTTGATGCTAGAAATTGATGTTCTAGTATCAATCGAGAGTTTCCAAATTGAGGGGTGTTGTTGGTGCTAAACATTGATTTTAGCATCAATGTGAGTTTTCACTATAAAAATGGATTGAGGAAAAAAAAATTGGGGAAGATGACTTACTTAATGGCTTGGCTGCGTGAATAGTGAGGAGGGGAGGAAATGAAGTGTTCTATGAATAGTAAATTTTAGGGCACAATTAGGGGTGGGCGTGGGTTGGGTTGGGTCGGTTTTTCCCCCAACCCATACCCAACCCAACATGGTCGGTTTGACATAAATTCAACCCAACCCAACCCATGTAAAGATTGAAACCCAACCCAACCCAACCCAACCAAATGTCGGTCGGGTTGGGTTGGGTTGGTCGGGTTAGGTTGGAAGTTGGGACGACCTATGAACAAATATTAAAGTCACCAAAATACTAAATTTAAAGCAACATTAATATATTACGTTAAAGAGAGATGTATTGAAAGAGAGATCTCATCCAAAATACAACCAATGTTGATGATTTGGTGAGACGACGCCCGCGCGCGTGAGAGAGATGATGGAAGATATGTTAGTATTTTTTTTTTGTCTCTCACTTTTTTTTACCGGGTCTCTCACTTTTATTCTATTTTAGTTTGGCAAAGTTTTTTAGTTTTTTAATTAGTGGGTCGGGTTGGGTGGTTTTTGTCGGGTTGGATGGGTTAACCCACAACCCAACCCAACCCGACCAACTTAACCTTGCAACCCAACCCAACCCAAGAAAAAATGGAAAAAAACCGACCCAACCCGGTCGGGTTGGGTTGGGTTGGGCGGGTTGATCGGGTTGGGCGGGTTTTTGCCCACCCCTAGGCACAATATCATAGGTGTTAAGTGGGCCAATAATTTAGGCTATAAGAATTTTCCTAATTGGGTTTAAGTGGATTGGACTAAAAATAATCAAGACTTGGACTAACATAATTGGACTCTAACTAATAAAATATAATACTTAAAATTATTAAAATTTGGATTTAAAAATGATAAGGAATTTGATACTTTAAAATATTCGAGATTGACTCGATTTTAATAGATTTAAATTCATTTTACAATAACTAGACAAACACACTTTCATTTTAAAATTTGGGGTTAAACTTAGCGACACGTTTTCAAGAAAAATAATTTTATATTATTTAAAACTCTCAGTCGCTACATCCGCCATGCGTCTACAACATCCTAATCGATCAATATAACTAGCTACTACCACTCATAGTCGCACCAACGAAAGTGCATGCAACAGAGCTCACTTGCGTTGCGTTGCGTCACGCACAGAAGTTGCACGGCAGTCATCGTCGGTGAGCGCTATTAGAGAGAAAATGAGATAAAGAGAAGGGAGAAAGATGACCAGCGGCACTCATAAAGATAGATAGAGAAGTAGATAGAAAGAGAATAAGGGAAAATTTAGGGTTTGGAGGAATGAGCTGGGCTGTCGGCGGAGAGGGATGAGAGTCGAGAGTGGAGAAAAGAGAGTGGTGGAGGGGAGAGAGAAGAATGAGGAAATTGGAATGAAATTGATGAGGTTTTAGGATGAAAATTGTATAATTAATATTTAATATTTAAAATAAAATATCTGATTTTTGAAAAGTGAAACATTTAATCTGATTTTTGAAATTGAATCTTTGAAATTCTGGTTTTGTGTAATTTCCACTTGTTTCAATTTTTTTTCTCTTTGGGTTGGTTAAGAGAAAAGACCAATAGGCCACAACTAAAAAAACTGTAAAAGATTTGGCTAGGCCCAAAATTTCAGTGCTTGCATTGGTCCTTAACTGCCTCTGCTCGAATGTTGAAGCATTTGCTGATACAAGCTAGCTTATAAACTTGCTTGTTTGTTTAGCAGATCATAACCAAAAGAGAAATGCTAAATGTACGTCGGAGTTGACACTCCGATGTACACTCCCCTCACAAGAGAGGGGACTATGACCAATAAAATAATAAAATAATCGTGGGCCCCCTCTTGTGTGGGGACACATGTGTTAACCCCCTCTTGTGACCTAATTTTGGTAAAATGTGACCTATTTGTATATTATGACATGATATTAGGTTACAAACTTTTGGGTAAAATGTGACCTAATTTCTAATAATATCTAAATCTTGGTATTATATAACTTGATATCAGTGACCTAGGTATTGCAATTGTGATATATGTGTTTGCTGATTGTAGCCTACTGTCAATGTTTGTGACCTATTTTTTGTTAACCATGTTTAGGTTTGTGATTTATTGTGCAAGTATGTAAAGGATTAAATTCACAAAATCGTTCACGATGGTAGTTTTTGAGACATACTATTTGAGTTGGGTGTTCCGTGTTTGCGCATATGAACGAGATTGAATATTCCGTGTTTGTGACCTAAATTTTATGTTGATTTTTTATACCATGTCCAGTGGCAGACCCAGCATGCAAAGGATTTTAATAATGTTCATTGTACTATTCTTAAAACTAATTTTTAAAGTTAAGAAAGATCTACAGATGTATAAAGCTTCACAAAATTTCATCATTTTCATGTAACCTCTAATCCCTTACCTGTATCTCCTGCACCATTAACATAAAACCCCCCACACCCTCCCAGTTCACAACATGGAAAGTACTACGACCCAGAATGGAACAACAACCTCTTTTCCCAAACTAATTTGCAACGGTTGGAAATTACCAGATACCAACCCTTCATAACTGAAGCCAAAAATTACTGAAAACTAAGCTAACCCCCACCACCAAATAATCACTGCAAATGCACAGGGAAATGGATGATAGCACAATTGATAACTAGCTAACCCTAATGTGGCTCGAACATGTTATGTGGTTTGACATTATACTGGATGTAGGAAAATGATGTTGATGGGACACTAACAACCTGCTTGACTAAAATTTTTGGACTACATAATACCCAAGCTTTATCGACGTTCAAATAAAAACCAAAGAAAAAGAAATAATCACGAACCTGAAGCCTGAAGATCAACTTCCATCCAAATATTTCTTTATCCTTGTTCTACAAACTTAAATCCAAGTTCAATTATCTTATAATTCCAATCAAAACTCAGTCCAGATAGAAAAGAAGGGAATGTTGTATAACAAGTAAATGGATTAAGAGGGATAGACTGCATACCTTGAATTGAAGAAACGAACTGGGAAATAGAATACGATTAATTTGCCCTAATTTGTCACTTTTACTTTCCCCTAATTCAGATATTTTTATCCGAGTCTCGATCTCTAGCAGGAACAATAAAATAAGGGATAATTACATAAAACCATCTGTTTAGTTTCAAGTTTATGAAAATCAGGTTTAAGCTTTATTTAATCAAAATTCAGGTTTTATGATTTTTAATTAATAATAATATTATAAAATTAAAATAACATATATACCTACCATACTACCTACCCCACCAAGTTTATTTTAAATATGAAACCCTAAATCTATCCAAACCTAACCTAATCCATTTCATTTCTCTCCTCTCACCATTTCTCCCAATCAGCGCCGCCTCCACCGCTAACTCTCTCCACCATCGCCGCCTCCCCCTTCTCCCCTCTCCCTCCCTCCCTCCCTCCGCTGCGACGACCACGACTGCCCTACCACGAACGACGATGACCACAAACTGCCCAACCATGAACTGCCACCATGACGCCAACAACACTACACCAAAAATAGGCTTTTGCAGCGGCCAAAAAACGCTGCAAAAGCGTTTTTGCAACGTTTTTCCAAACGCTGCGAAGGTCAGTGTTGCCGTTGAGGGAAGACTTTTTGCAGCGTTTTTTAAACGTTGCGTTTGACCATCTTTTGCAATGTTTTTTAAACGTTGCGTTGGACCCTCTTTTGCAGCGTTTTTTGAACGTTGCGATAGACCCTCTTTTGCAGCGTTTTTTAAACGTTGCGTTTGACCCTCTTTTGCAGCGTTTTTTGAACGTTGCGGTAGACCCTCTTTTGCAGCGTTTTTTAAACGTTGCGGTAGACCCTCTTTTGCAGCGTTTTTTGAACGTTGCGTTTGACCATCTTTTGCAGCGTTTTTGTAAACGTTGCGATAGACCCCTTTTTTCAAATTAATTTTTTGAACGTTGCTTTTGCAACATTTTTTGAACGTTGTAATTTTAATATTTTTTTAAAAATTAATTCGCATTTTTAATGAATTAATTGCTACCGAAAATAATATTCTTTATTCTGCACGTTGCAACCTAATTACAAAAATGAGCTTGTGGTAATAAATAAATACAAAAGACACAAGACATGAAAAAATATAAAAAAATCATAATTAAAATGAGAAAATACGCTCTTGCATTGAAACTAAGAGAACCATGCAGTATTCAACTCGCATATACATTGTGCAATATTCAAAATAATTTCATTATACATGTTTCCAGTTTAAAATATCGACCCAACATGAGAAACATCTTTTCCATCATTCCGAGAAGTACAAAAAGTGGAATAATTCATACTAAAGCTGTATTGACATTCCATATAGCATCCAAAAAGGAGTTGCTCAACTGGCTTTTGCTCCGGCAAAAAATTGTAGAGGCAGAAACTTTTCAAAATCTCCTTCTGCTTTCAGCACTTGAGTTACCTTTTCTGATGGGAAAAACAATATTCAAAATCAGTACAAAATCTATTTCTTAACAAGAAAAATGAAGTGCAAAACTAAAGAATTCATTGAATCACTAAGCAATTACTGGTTTATATATCACTAAGCAATCACTAAGCAAAAATAAAACCATATTCTTTTCACATGTCATCACTGGTCACAAAAATAATCCATATCATCACTAGTCACAAAACCATATTCTTTTCACATGGAAGTATAGCAACTTCAAGCATTCAAGACTACATTAAATGGGCTCTTATACTTGGATAGTAGTGTTGGCATCTTGGTATGCAACTGGCCCTTTAATTGAGCATTTATGTTTTATAGTATATCTGAAGATCAAGAGCTAGTTATATAGCTACTTTAACAAATCTTTAAAACAACGAAAATATAAAAGAATGCAAAATAAAGTGCTAAACTTCACTGGACATATTCCTCTCCATTCACCCTATTCTTCTTCATCAAACACTTCTCGGGTGTTATATATTTCAATTTTATATTTATTATTAAGTGTTGATTAGAGTGGTTATGCCAAGCAGATAAAGCAGCTTATATATATATAAAAATATATAGAATTATTGTCTACCCATCGGAATGCTACATTAATGTAGTTTTGTTCTGTAAAACTAATGTTGTAGGAAGATATTTAGCTTTTAAATGTTTTCATGGGTCATGACGTAGATTAGCTCATCAAGGTTACATAATGATGCTATTAGTAGTTTATGTTGATGGATGTTGGACTTGTCTTCTTAAATCTATGGAAGTGAAAATCAATAAGAAAGTCTCCAAAAGAATTCATAGGCTATCCTTAATGACCAACCTACAAGTCTTCTAGTGAGAAATCTACGAGGGACAATAGACGCTTTCTGGGTTTCTAATGTAAATTGGTTTAGTAGTCAGTGAGGCTTTTTGTCTAAGGTAGTGCAGGTTGATAATGCATAGACACAATTGAGTTTTCTGGAATAAATGCAGTCAGAGAAAAAACTTCTGCCAACTATCTTAGGCATGCGAAAAGAATATTCGAATGAATACTGACCGAGAAATTTGTAATGCTTATTCCTGGTTACTCGTGCAATTTGATTGTAGAAAGAATTACATTTGGATTCTATGTTGTTACTGATGTGTGTAAATTTCACCGTCTGTTTACCATCTTGACATGGTTGATCAATGATTCTTTCAGTACATTCCGAAGAAGGGAGGTACACCAAGGAAGAATGAGATCTTATTTATTGCTCCCACTGGAGAGATATTTTTAAAAATTGTCGGAAAGAAACAGTTTAGAAAATGAAAGAAGGGTAAACTAACCTTCCAACGTCCTACCATTGCAACTTTTTCTACTGCGTGCACAAAGGAATAAGAATTGTCTCCAACTGAAATGAATGAACTAAACTTGACTACATTAAAGATCATCTCACCAGAGGGGACAACCCAAAAGCCAGCAAATCCTCTAAAGTGATCAATCCTGAATTCGTCAAATAGATTCTGTGCACGTCTTAACCTCCTAATCCACCAAGAATATCCATCTTTTTCCATGGCTTTCCAGTCATATAGAGGGCTTTCAAGCCAAATAGCTAAGTATGTAACTTAATGAAAAAAAAAAGAAAGAAAGAAAATAACAGATTATGCTTCTCGTAAAATGTTGGATGTATTTTTATAAATATATGAGAGGAAGCCATCGTGTGTACTTCAACAAAACATATGTTCACTTCCACAACATTTAACCAATAATTTCATCCAGCAAAGAATGATTAACTTCCAACATTTGATGTATCAAAGAATTAATCATCAGAGTATCTCCAGTATATAGAAATGTTGTGATACAAAAAGATACATCAGACTATAGATTAAGAAATTTCTATGTTCACTAATTCCAAAGAATAAAACACACTATATATTCAATAACCAAGTCTTTTACACATGCAGGACAATCTCCTAATGTGTACTTATTGCTGGAATGGAAAATCAGAGGTGGCTAAATAAACAGAATTGGGGTTACCTACAAAGGAAACAATGTTTGTCATTTCTGAGTTGATTCTATCATCATTCATGTCCCAATTTCCAAGAAATCCCACGAAATTGTTATCTGAATAATCAGAGACAGACCAAAATAATTCATAAAAATAAAAAAATGATTGGCTGTAATCTCATGGAAAAATAAAAAAAGGCGACCTAGCATAGTAGTACCCTCAGGGCAGTCATCCAAAGGTAACCCAGATTGAAATTTCCTACTAATTTCAAGTAACATACCATTCAAAGCTTGAATCTCTGGATCAAATTCAATACCTCCAGTAAAATCCTTCATAAAATCAGTTAATTAAATTGGGCTCGTCATCAGCCCATCTGGACTTCCGCCTCCTCCCACCAGTCTCACTATTATCATCAACTCCTCCAGTTCCAACCCCATCGTTGCTCAATTCGGTGGGATCTCACTATTTTCTGAAACTAAAAACTTCGACATCTCGGGTTTTGACGCACTTCCATTCGGAGCTCCATCTTCAATAGTTGGATTAGGTGTATCTTCTTCTGGATTTGATGAATCTATGGTTTTTTTGTAATTGAGTTTCAGGATGTGAATCCGATTGGTTTTTAGGATAAGAGTAAGAATAATTTCAATTGGGTCCGTCCTTGGTGCCGACGCCGTACTGCTGAGGCTGTGGCTTTGTTTCGGCTTCCTATGGTGGTTGCTGGTAGTAGTACCCAACCGTCGTCGTCGACTATTGCAGTGGAGGAACTTGGTATTGCGTTTGATGGCTTCATCGTCGTCGGAACCCTAGGTTTCAATAGAGGAGAGAAAAGTTACTGTAAACAAAGTTCAAATACTTCGACCGAGGTATGAATCGACGAAAGGAGGACGTCTCTCTAGCTAGGGTGAGGAGAAAGACAAATGAATTGGGTTTGGACAATGTTGGATTTGAAGGGGAGTGGGATATAACTAATTTGTATCTCTCTATTTTTGACAATGTTTGTTTAAATCAACGTTGCAAAAAGCAACATTTTGCAACGTTTATTAAACGCCGCAAAAAGTTGATATTTTGCAGCGTTTAATATTTTGCAGCGTTTAATAAACGCTGCAAAATATCAACTTTTTGCAGCGTTTATTAAACGTTGCAAAAAGTTGATCTTTTGCAACGTTTAATAAACGTTGCAAAAAATAAAACTTTTTGCAGCGTTTAATAAACGTTGCAAAAGACACCTTTTGCAACATTTATTTACAAAATGTTGTTAAAACTTAATTATATTAACCAATAGCAACATTCACTTATTAAAATGTTGCGATAGACCACTTTAGCAACATTTATTTACAAAATGTTGTCTTTTATGTGTTGCAAATGGTGTTTTTTGGTGTAGTGCAATCACCAACACAAACTCTCCATTAGCTGCCGCATACATCAACTACCCTTCCATATTCACCTTCACCTTCACCTTCTCCCACGAACACAACCTCACAAACCACCACTGCCTACCGCACAACCAGTTTCAAAAAGTTTGAATATGAATTTGTAACCAATAAAAGTTTGCAAGCGGCGGACGAGGAAGGGAAATTCAGAGTGCATGCAAAGGGATGGAGCATGGAGGCCTCCACGTGCGGCATGGAGTTGGGCGCCGAGGAGGAGTTGGGTGGAGAATTGGGGATGGTTTTGGATTTGGGGTTTTACACTGATTGTGGATTTGTGGTTGGTGATTGTGTGGTGTTGGTGATTATGGATTTGTGGTTGGTGGTGGAGGTGGTTTTTGGGGGTTTTTTTTGTTGGTGATGGGGCAGTTGGATTTGGTGATGTTGGTGGTGGATATTGGCGGTGGTGATGTGGTTTTTGCAGTGGATCTGGAGATTGTCATGGTGTTTGTTTGCGATCGATTGGATTTGGTGAAGGTGATTTTGTTATTGGTTGTGTGCAATGGCTGTGGATGTGGGGGTGGTCGTGGTGGTAGTCGTGGGTGGGATGAGATGAGATGAGTTGGGGTGGGGTGGGTGTCTGTGACCTAGAAATTGTGACTGTGACTCACTATAATGGAGCTGTGACCAGTAAAAGTTTTGATTTTTTTCAATCTGTGACCTTTAAAAATTTTAATTCGTGGTTGAAAAATAATATATGACCATAACATTCTTGATTTGTGACAGGTGGGTGTTTGTGACCTAGAAATTGTGACTGTGATTCACTATAATAGAGTTCAGATCAGTAAAAGTTATAATTTTTTTCAATCTGTGACCTATAAAAAATTTTAATTCATAGTTGAGAAATAACTTATGACCATAAAATTCTTGATTTGTGACCTCAAAATAATATGTGACCAATTAATTTGATAAGTTGTGACCTGAAATTAATTTTTTACTAATTAAGAAGATATCTGTGACCATAAGTTTTGACTGAAAATTAAATTTTTAACTAATTAATAAGATATCTGTGACCAAATTGCATATAACTGTGACCTTCACATTGCCGAAATCAGAGCAGTCATCGGAATTAAGCGGCGGTAGAACGGTCACCGAAGTAGTCACCGAAATTAAGCTCGACTGAAGAACAGTCGTCGAAGTTGTCGTTGGAGCAGTGGTGGTGGTGGAGATGGAGGTGGGTTAATTATATTATATTACAGTTAAATATTTAATTTAATATAATAATTATGAAATATGATTAATTAATTCATGAAAAACCTGGTTTTTGCAATCTAAATCTTGAGGCCTAATTTTTTTATTTTAGGATAGATAAAGTCCGAGTTGTGAATTTTTCCCATTAAATAACTTTGAATGAGGGAGTAGGAGCAGGAGAAGGACTAGACTATTTGCCCTAATTTGTCGTTTGGCTGTTGGGCTTTTAATAAACAGATCATCTCAGCTCAAATTAGAAATCTAAAGCTCGAAACTACATTCCCGACTTTAAAATTGCCATCTTAATTGGAGATATGGCAATGGATCGAGCGGAACCAACCTACTAGTCCACCACCAAGCTCAGTTCGACTTGTTGGATCAGATGGGGTCAGCCCATTGGTTAATGAACCAAGCACGAGTCAACTCAATGACCAAGAGGCCAGACATCGTCCATGTAGATCGAGTCAGCCAACTAATAAACCCTAATATTATATAATTTTTTAAAACATAAATTATTTGAATATAAATGATGTCAGGTGGGTGAAGAGAGAGAATTAAAAAGAGTAAAGATGAGAGAAAATATGTTGGAAAACGAATTAGGATTTGAGAGTTTAATTGAGTTGGGGTGGATGTGGTGGGATAAGTCGATTAATTTAATTTTATAATATTATTATTAATATATAAAGATAAATTATCACTTTGAACAAAAAAATTTTAAAACTTTATTTTTGAATTGGAAATTTAAAAATCAAGCGTGGTAATTACCACTTACTCTATTGCAATTGACTCGTGAAGCCCAATAGCCCAAGACCCCACACTTAGCTCGACCCTAGGTTCGTCTAAATGCGATTTCAATTCGTCCATGGGCCTAGCTCTCACGAGCCGGCAATCGTGTAATACTCGAATTTTATGCTCAAATATTTATTTGTGATATTTAACCCTTGCTTGCCCCCATTTCTCAAGAAGTTATTTTTACTCACTCATTTTTAACGAATCCATATTTTTTTTTATCAATTTTTCAATCATATATTTCACCAACTTTTATTAAAAAAAAAATCTATTTTTTATCCAAACCAGGACTTAATTACGCTTAACCTCGTGAGCTACGGTAGTTATTTAAACCATTGAAGTCTGTTGACAAATTAGCAGTTGTTTCTCACGAAACAATTTTGGTTGACACACGGCATTCTTTCAAAGGCACTTTCCACTCGGATTTCTAAGGCAGTGAGTTGATTTCAAAACTCTCCAACCAACCTCCTTGTCTCTTCATTAACCAATTGGATTCTGATCTCCACTTGAAGCTTCATGATTCAGTGCTTCGCAGCCTTCTTTTCGAATTCACACAATACGCTTCGATTCATTTTATGCTTTGTTTGTAGTCCACTCATCGACAAATGAAAAACTTTTGCATGAACAGACAAAGAATTATAGTTTTTCTTTAATACTGTATCTAAGATCTGAGAAACCAATAAAAAGTTTCTGGCATTTATCTCCCCTTAGTGAAGTGGAAATCTGTGGACGTTCTAGATCGAACTTAGAAATATTTTCAGATACAAAATATTTTGGAATTAGTCCAAGCAGCTTGAACATATACTGATCAGCGTCATAAACGTTGTTGGGAGTTGTCAACAACTTCTCTCCGGTGAAGATAGAATTTGCGCTAGCAAGAAAGCAGAGTGCCTTCTAGGGAATGGAGAACCGAACTCTACCAGCTGAAAGCCTGACCATTGCCTTCGGCATTGTAATCCTGGCTGTTGCAATCGTCCTAATCATCTCCCATATCTCAACTGGCTGAAATAGCAGTATCAACGTAAGATTCGATCAAGAATCCACAAAAACATATTTCTGTTTTCTCATCAAAGAACCCGGACTCATAATTTGATGAAGGTAAGATCAAGTCATCTACACCGGGAATTAATTTTTGGAAAATGCTATTTGTACACCGCCCCCCCCCCCCCCCCCCCCCCCCCGCCCCCCCCTAATTTTTTTAAAAAGCTCATGACCAGCGCAGAACATGATAGAACCAACTTCACAGTCTGGATGTACAGAGAGTACAATATCAGGACCTAGAAAATGTTTTCTCAACGTTTAGAGACAAAAATGCTCATATGTTTATTATCTATTCAGGTCATTTTTTTCTGATTTCTATCTTCTTTATTCTATATTTTGTTTGGTTGACAATTGGGGGATAAATAAAGACAATAAACGACTCACTGGTCAAGGTACACAATATAAAACAATTTCCATAGAACTTACTATTTGCTTCACAAGCATAACTGCATAAGAACCATGTACCTTTTGATCTTCCAGGTGTGTGCCTATTACTGCGAGCAGTGCATTAATGGGAACACTCTCAGGGTGTGTTGGAAGAGTTGCCAGTGTATGCAACAAACCAACTCGGTCCTCTTCCGCTTCTCCAAGCCCAATTATTCCTCCTGACAGAAAATCCAAGGTCACTTCTATTTCCAATAAGATTGAGATGAGCAGGACAACATTTTGGGCTTATGATCGTGTGATTCATAGTGAGTGGAATTTCATTATGGTACAAAAATAAGCTAAAACATTAGAATTTTGTACTAATGGATGATACTTGGAAAGTTTCAAAATTAAAGAGAATAGGGAAACAGGGAATAAGAACACCAAGCATCCCTCCTAGATCCAGATTTGCATGTTACCCATTTTTGGAATTGCAACATAAGATTCGAAAAGCTTCAAAAGCTCTATAAAACTCCAAAATTAAACCCCCAAGTTACTAACAGAACACATGAATAAATATAGTCCACAAAAGTTTTATTCTTATTACAGTGAAGAATCCTTGCAAGGAAACCTAGAAATAGACAACAAAAACAATTCTTAATCATCTAGAGGTACCAAAACTGTAGGTTGCCCAACGTAACACTCAAAGTTAAGACATAATTCAAAGTTTCAGAAAATTACAGAATTTTAAAAATGACAAAACACTTATCAAGCTAACAATAGAAAGATCTTCAACTGCTCATTACTTAAATTATGTCAATTCTCTAATTGCCCCATTTTTTTTTTTTGTGGTGGTGGTGGGTGGTTGTGGGGGGGGGGATTACTGTTCCTTGAGCATATCACAGACTACACTGGGTTTATAATTAAACTAAATTATCTCACCACACTTTAGAAAAATAAAATAAAAAATACATTCGTTAGCTAAGTATTTGTATGAGGGCCTGTCGAAGCATAGAATAAGTTTGAAATCAAATGTATTCTTCAAAATATGGAGTACATACGCAGATTTGGACTTAGATATATCCAGGACCTAAGTATATCCATATTTCCATATCCACACACCACACTAAATTCATAATGGCTCATGCAAAGATAGAATAAGCACAACAATTTCTAACAAATTACCTGAACAAACATTGATCCCTGCTTCACGAACATGCTCAAGGGTTTGCAGGCGTTCATCGTAGGTTCTTGTAGTTATAATATTAGGGTAGTACTCTCTTGAGGTGTCAAGATTATGGTTATAAGCCGTAAGACCCACTTTCTTGAGTTCTAATGCTTGTTGCTTCTCCAGCATTCCCAAGGTGCAGCAGACCTCCATACCCACATCCCTTCCCATGGAAAATGTTATTGATAAGGTTAGATAATAAATGCAGAATGGAAACGGGAACAATAAATAGTAACAGACTTCTGTCAGATCAGAAAAGGGGAAGAATCTAGGAGATGTCAAATGAGCAAAATATTGTTTTCTTCTTTCTCCTGCCATGGTTTTTCAAGCAGACAAAATTATCGCCTCCAATACTTTCGTAGAGGACATAGAAAGCATGGATAAAGATGAACTTTTCCCTTCCAAAAAATAAAGAGAATACAATCATAAATATACTGATACAAGAATTTTTAAGGGATAAGAAATCTGAATTTCCTAACACCTATGTCCTTTTCTAATAATTATCTTTACTCAACCAACTTCATAACTCGCTTATCCTAGTATAAGTCCCTTATCATTCTCTCAAACGGTCGACAAACACATAACTTTTCATATTCCCCTCAATCTGGCTTGAAAATATCTCGTTTCCAGCTTGCTTATCAACTGCTAGAACACTGGTTCATTCAGCCAATTAGTGAGAATTTCAGATAGCTGCCCCGTCATTGTTGATAAGTGTATTTTAGCACACTTATTTAATACCTAAAAAAGATAATTATTGATTAAAATGAGTAAATTTCTACTTACAATTGTGTGATATTTGCTTTGTAGGCCAAAAATCACATAAGAAGAGAGAACAAAGCAAAAGGAAGAAAAAATGACCAAAAGCGTACAAAAAGTGTGAAGTTGGGGACCAAAGTAAACAAGTCAAAAAGTTGGAGGACCTTGGGTTGCAAATTTTGGAGGGCAAAATTGGTATAAAGATCAAAACTTGAGGACCAGATTGTACATGATCAAAGTCAAGGGACTGTAGTGCAATTATGTGGAGGACTAAGATAGACAAAAGGAAGAAAAAAAGAAGAAAAATGCCCGTGCCCGCGCGCAGGCTTAATTTGGTGCCCGCGCGAGAAGGGGTTTTTCATATACCGAGCCTAAAATGTTTACACTGTGCCCGCGCGCCAAGAATGCCCGTGCGCTCGCGCCGCTTTCCGGCTGGGCAAATTTTGCCTATTTCGCGTGAAATTCGGGGGTTCTTTTGCAAATTCATCATAGTCGATTTTTGGCCCTTTAAATGCCATTTTTCTCTTCACTCCTAGGGCAAGGAAGATAAGAGAACATTTCAAAAGAGAGAATAGGCAAGAAGAAGGAGACAATGTCTAGCAAAAATTTGGGAGTTTGAAGGAATATTCAAGAGTTCAATCCAATATATCTCAAAGAATACATTCAAGGGAAGGTTTTCTTCTATTATCTTGAATTTTTCTATTATCTTCCTAATTTTGTAATGGGTTCTCTCCTTATTTTCTTTTTGTGCTTCTATTCTACAATGGGCTAAGTGTTTAATGTTAGGATTTATGGTGTAACTTGACCTAAGTTTCATTAATGTTAATATTCATCATTTAATGCTTTAATTTCTATGGTTATTGTGCATTTATTATTGTGTTTCAATTTCCATCATGTATGTGGCTAATAGATGATTGAGTTAGGTGGTTTGTGCAATCATTGAGAGATTGTTGTGCATTCTTGGACCAAAATAATTAATGCCCTATTTTGCTTTAGGAGATAGAGATATACTCCAAAACTCTAGGTGACCCATTGAGTATTTTCACATTGATTTAATGCGGTTGTTTGGTTTTAATCGACATAGAGATATAGTAGGTTAACCAATCAATTAGGGTTAATTTCGCTCGAGAGAGGTAATTAACTAAACTTGAAAAATCGGGTCTAATGTCTTAACTTGGTATTTTGCATTGTTGGTTTATTGCGATATTAAAGAAATGACGGTCAAGTGACATCGTAAATCCTAACTCATTTATAATCCGAATTTACTTCTCCTTTATAATAGTTATTTTAATTGATTTTCTCTTTCATCTCACATATGAAATCAAATTGTGTGTTTGTTTTTAATGTTAAAATTAAATTGACTAAGTTGTGTAAACAAAAGTAACATTCCTCGAGGGATCGACAATCCGGACTAAAAAAGTCCACTTTATTACTTGAACGCGACTCGTGCACTTGCGGTATATTATTTTAGCGAACAATTGTGATGAATGTCGAAATTCACCATTACTTATTCAAGGATTTTCTAGAGCTATAGAAGTTCGTGCGTACCTTGAGAAATTACCCTAAATTCTGCCTCAACAATACTTCTAACAACAATTGACTTGTTCTTGCTTTTCAGTGTCACTACATTTTCTCCCAATGTGCATAAGCCTTAGTTCACCTTGTGTAAAAATCAAATGTGCATAGAACCAGCCCAATAAGCACTAGTGTAGTCCTCCATCCTCAGTCGATCACCTTTTTGAATAGCAACCCTTTTTTCGAGTGTCTCCTTCCAGTACTACAGCATCTTATACACAACTCCATAGAGGCTAAACATCTCGCATAACCATCTTAAAGCAATTAGAACAAGAGGAGAAACAATTTGGTCATCCATCCAAAAAGTGAAAAGTTAATACTACTCCGCCTGTTATGGGGCGTTTGATTGCAAGCATGAAATTTAAATGAAAAGAAAATAAATTCTAGACAATTCAATTGTCTAGAACTTATTTGTATTAAAATTATTAATTAAATATATTTGATTGATTTAGTTTTCAATTTAGAAAATATTATATTTATTCATTTTTTATTGGTGGGTAGATGAGAGAGAAAAAGAGACTGAATTACCTCGAAAATAAAAACAACACCTTCCAAAAGAAAACGTTTTCCTTGTTTAAGGAAAACATTGTTCCTCATAGTTACATGACCAAAAGTTCAAAATATTTTCCATGAAAAAAAAAAAATTATCAATCAAACACCTCCAAAAGTAGGAAATTAGGTGGAAAATGACATTTTCTATGAAAAATAATGTCAATCAAACACACTTTTTTTTAAGTAGTTGTTCCAGATGAGCCTCCTGAAGCAATTCTAACTCATTTAAGAACCTCAAGCCGCAGCACTATTCACCAACCATAACTGCAACAAATAAATAGTAAACGATCCAGGAATAGCCATGTTATGTTTTCTCCTTACTACATGGTCTTGATATTAAATTTACATCTTTTTTAATATATTTTTTTCATTCATTATGTTACATTGAATTGAATGGTACCACAAAAAACTACATCTTCTTATTTTTGTGATGAAATGACTATTATCTTAACAAAATGTACATTAAGGGTCCGTTTGATACGCCGTGAATTCTCCATTTTCCCACTTTTTAGCTGTTTGATGCGTCTTCTTTTCCAGGGAATTCGTTTTCCACCTATTTTCTAGGTACAATCATTTGATGCACAAAAGCTTGATTTTGTTTTCCCACCTATTAGGTGGGAAAACATTTTCCACCTTTTTTTTTTTTTAGTAATAACAACAAATTCTATCAAATATTGCAAAAATGATTTTTACTTTTGTTGACAATTTTTATACAAAACAAAGTCAAACGAATATGATATTTTTTTCTAATTGTTTAAAAATAATTTTTTTTTTTACTTTTTGGTAATTAGAACAAATTCTAGACTCAGTGGTAGAAAAAATTATCATTTTAATGGACAATTTCCATAAAAAATGAAGTTAAACGGACACCAAACTTTTAACATTTTCCAGGTGGAAAATTATACCAATCAAACACAATTAATTACAATTCCCAGTAAAACAAATTCTAGGCATTTCAATTCCCTGGAATTCATTTTCTTTCCACCCATTTTCCACCTTTGCAATCAAACGGACCCTAAATATTATATTTACAAGTTCGTACTTGTAAAATGAGTGAAGTGGGGATGTGCTCCCTTACTTTTGATCTGGTTATGGATTTTGAACTTTCAAAAGTGAGATTTTAGGTTCCAAATCTATTTTAATATGTAAATTCGGTCTCCACATGACTGGATCGACAATGTAGATGCTAAATAGTGGCTTTCATATAAGTTAAAGTTAGGGAGTAAAATGATCACATTACTTTAGCTATTTTGTTGTTTGATGTGATTAGTCTTGCCAAAATACTAAAATAAGTGACAATAACGAAGCCTGCAGTTCTATTTTATGTGCTCAATTCATTATATTGCACTTCATGTTGGAAAAATGGGTGATTTGTGTGTAGATATTTATCAATTAACATAATTAATTAAATAATATAAACATAACATTAATAAATATAATTCAACTAGAATTATAAATATAAGAATTATACACTAACATGAATATAAAATATAAGTAGATAGAGTTAGAAATGCAAGCTTTTGGGAGTCACGTCAAGGACGTTGTCATCAAGTCGTGTTGTCTCCCATTCGTGCGAGTTCTTTTGGCACTACACGACTTCAAGATAAAACTTCTGTGGCTCGCAGTCGATTCTTCTTCTATGAGCACAACCATATGGAGATAAAGAACGAGTCTTTATCGAGTTATCAAAAGTATAAAAAAATATATAGTATGAAAACAAATGGAGTATTTTGGTTATATTCTACTTTTCTTCTCAAGTTCTATATATTTCATGTTACGAAAATCAATCCATTTTATATGTAAAGTTTCAACCCCCACATTAAATCACTAAAATATAACTTACATTTTAATATTAAGATTTTAATATAGTATTAAACCTGAAAATTAATAACTAAGGGGAGTGTCCTTAATTGAAATTGTGATGGATTTGAAAAATCTTTCTAAATTTAGGTATCTTCAATTGAGATTTTAATGGATTTTAATGAAATCGTAAAATTTAGGTGTCCTCAATTGAAGCTTTAATGAAATCCTTCAAAAGTTAGGTATCCTTGATAACTGGTAGATTTATAAAGATTTATTAATGGATGAATTTTAAAAGATTTGAAAGGATTTCAAGCTTAAAAATACATATAACCAAATATTTTGAAATTTCACCATATTTAATGAAATTCTTGTGAAATTTGTGGAAATTTATTCAAATCCACGAAATTCATTAAGATTTATAATATTTTAAAATTCAATGAAATCTTAGTTGAGGTCACCCCCAAAACTGAAAATTAAAATTGTATTAATTTGAAATTTGAAACTTTTAATTTTATGTTACAACACTTCATGCCATTGATGGTAGTCACTTCTCAAAATAATCAAGTGCTTACCTTTTTAATCTGGCTTCAGGGTAACAGGAAATCACTCGTGGGCAAATTTGTTATGCACAGAATCTCATCAAAGGAAAGCTCACACAAGCAAGTTAAAGCGTATGTGTTTACCTTTTTGACTTATTTATTAGATATGTTTACTCCTTAAGAGTTAAGGGTGTGTTTGAACCACATTTTTTTAGAGAAATGTATTCTGGAATGGTAGATTGATGGAGAATGTGTAGTTGAAAAAGAAGGAAAAGTTATTGAAGTGATGAAAAATATTATTTCATTAAAGAATGTGTAGTTGAAAATGAGTATATGAGAATGAGGATTTTAATGTGTACCAAACATGAGCTAAATCTACATTTACATAGGAAGTTTGGCTTACAAACATTTGTGTATTGGCTTACTGTTCAAGAAAATCCTACACCTCACATCAGGGAGGGATAAGCGGAGTTTTGCGTATTTTATCAAAAATTCTATGGTCACAAGTACAATGTTTTTCATTGTTGTTTTTAGGGACATGTATGTTTCTTTTGGTGGACTTCTTATTATGCTTAAAGGGGACCCTTCAATTGCAGCAAGATTTGAGCTCGACCAAAGGCTATTTATTCTCATAAGGAAGGTTTGAAATTCGATTCCAACTTGAACAAACTATTTACTAGTCGATTGCCAACATGGTACTGTTAGCAATTCATCTATGTATTTCCTTGATACCTGCTAAGACGACGAATATTGTTTCTTTGAAAAAATTTAAATATGTATTGAAGAGAAAAAATAGTTGTTGCTCTAAATTGACAATATGCTATCCACATCTTAGATGGAAATTGATATTTGAAAGTGTGACCGATAATTGCATTGCATGATAGGTTCGGCGGGGTTAGTCTTAATGTTGAAAATTTTTAGCACTACAAAAAAGTGTTAAAAAGCAAAATTTCGATAAGATTCGAGGGACTTTTACTCTTGACTTTGATAAAACTTTGAAATCTCAATAACAAATAATCAAGAAAAGTTTCCGTGATTAGCGTAGAAATTTATTTTATTATTTTAAATCTTCTTTATTACATCTTTATCATATATTTTCTTCCTAGTAGTACTTGGTTTATCATAACTAAACAATTTAGATGTACATAATGATATTATTTTTCAATAATTTTAACTTATCACCTAAAGCAAGTTCATAGCGTTCCTCCACTTGACATTAAGTGGTAAGATTTTTATTTAAGACAATTCTTTTTTAAATAAAGAAGAAAAATATCACCAACTCAATCCCATCCAAACCAGGGTCACCACCTGTAATCTATTATCAAAAAAAATTGCATGTTTCTACTATCAAAAAATTTGGCCTATGGCTATTTGCATTCCACGGATGGTAATTGACGAGGTCATTTTCGGAATCTCACAGCACTTGAGGCTCATACTTGTTGACATATTCCAATTATATGCAATATATATCATACGGCATGACCTATTCCAAGATATGAATTGAGTTGGTCGACACGTAACATTTGAGTCAATTCAAAAAATGCCACCCACTCCCAATATAAATGAGAAATGTTATTCATCCTCACTGGGTTACAACCATAGTTTAGGTGGCATTAATGTGGAATGAATTGATAGGTGAAATTAAATAAATCATTTAATTTCACCTTTCATTTAACCTATCATTTAGAGCCACGTATAATGAGGTTGTAACCCAAGTGGACATGAATATCATTTTTGAATATAAATACACTATGAACCCATGCATAGTTTTCCACATTAAATACAAAACTTGAAAAACAATATTCTCTCTATTATCTCCATCTCCACCGTAAGAACCACCGGTTTCTTCCACAGAAGTCTAAGATCAATTTTCGAAGATGAATTCTCGAATTGCAACCACTTTGTTGATAAGTTTCGTCATTTTTGTTGCTATCACGAGTCAAATCCAAGTTGAGGGAGCAAGGATTTTGTCAGAGGATTTTTCAAGTTCGAATCACCTTGCTAAGCTCCCGATAATGTATGAGAAGGCAAAAGTTACCATGTCATTTTGGCTCGAGAGGTTGGCATCTGGACCTAGCCCCAAAGGACCTGGGCATTAAGCTGAAAAACTTTTGTTGGTCGTCTAACTCATAAAATGACATAAAGATAAAAACATGTCAACTTAGATAGTAATTGTTGTCGCCACAGCATATGATTCTTGATTTTCTTTCACTTGTACCATTCATTCATTAATTCTGTCCTTCTTTGTCGCTGAAGCAAGTTACAAAAAAGTATATGTCAACTTAGATAGTAATTGTTGTCGCCACAGCATATGATTCTTGATTTTCTTTCACTTGTACCATTCATTCATTAATTCTGTCCTTCTTTGTCGCTGAAGCAAGTTAGTATATGTCAACTTAGATAGTAATTGTTGTCGCCACAGCATATGATTCTTGATTTTCTTTCACTTGTACCATTCATTCATTAATTCTGTCCTTCTTTGTCGCTGAAGCAAGTTACGCAAAAAAGTATATGTCAACTTAGATAGTAATTGTTGTCGCCACAGCATATGATTCTTGATTTTCTTTCACTTGTACCATTCATTCATTAATTCTGTCCTTCTTTGTCGCTGAAGCAAGTTACACAAAAAAGTATATGTCAACTTAGATAGTAATTGTTGTCGCCACAGCATATGATTCTTGATTTTCTTTCACTTGTACCATTCATTCATTAATTCTGTCCTTCTTTGTCGCTGAAGCAAGTTACACAAAAAAGTATAAATATATATATGAATTCATACTATTTTTATTGGCTTTATCGCACGTTCGATTAATTATCAATGCTCGTGCTCTAACTATATTTTAATCGTGTTACTTGGAAAATAGATGAGGTTTCCCTATTTTGAGGGTTACAAGATTTGAATTCACAATGTGTTCAACTTCTGATATGTTATCATTATGGGAACCACCTTTGTTACTACAGTAACATGTTTAATACGTACAATAAAGTAGCACAATAAATAAATTCTCATTTTTTAAAAAAATATTATTAAGTGATATTTAACTCACATTACCAAACATGTTATAATTGTTTCATGGCCGAAAAAAGTCGAACCCTAAACATAACATATTGGTGGCTTACCTACTGCTAGAGGAGACATGGAGAAAAAAATGGGAAGGTGCATCTTACTGGTCGAGCTGAGCGCGAACCGCTTCATCTCTACCATTCGAGTAAAATATAGGGAAATTCGCACCTAGGTCTCCAAACATTCCGTTTTCTCCACTTGGGTTTCCATTCTTTATTTTTTGGCAGAAGGGTCCACAAACTATAATAAATTTCTGCAGGTCAAGACGAATGCAAGGCAACCATCCAAGATTTCGTCAAATCCTCATGTTACTCATTCAAACGAGGGCATGGTCTACCCGGAATATAAGGTCCATATTCTCAAATGACCACTCCACTCTCACTTTTCCATGTGATCGTTGGCTGCATTCAAAAATTTTCACAATTGTAACCACTAAATCCATTGATAACCATGTAAAATTTGATGAATAATTTCACCATTGTAACTATCAAAGAACATTGTGAAGGTTATTGAAGGGTATTGTGGGTTTATAGAAGATGAATTCTATAAGCCTGGGCACTTCGTGGATAATTTTCGTGATTTTTTTGTTGCTATCACAAGTCAAATCAAAATTGAGGGAGCAATGATTTTATCATAGTAACTTTCGAGTTCGAATCACATAGTTATTTCTCAGGCAGTGTGAGAGAATGCAAAATGCGCCATGTTCGAGAGATTGGCATTTGGACCTAGCATTAGAGGACCCAAGCCATCGGGTTAAAAAAATTCTTTTAATCATTGTTCTCAAACCATGCAAATGTATGTGTTCATTGACAAATAATAGTGTTAAATAAGTTAAGAGTATCATTCCTACAAGATTTTAGAATCTAGCTTAAGTTTGATCAATCCGCGCTTAAAGACGAGTAAACACACAATAGAATGTTGGGTGAGATTAACTATAGGCCTCCTACTGAAAATTTTCTTTTAATCATTGTAAAGTCAAATCACGCAAACGTATGTGTTCGTTGACAAGTAATAGTGTTAAATAAGTTAAGATTATCACTCTTACAAGAATTTAGAATATAGCTTAAGTTTGATCAATCCGCGCTTAAAGACGAGTAAACACACAATAGAATGTTGGATGAGATTAACTAAAGGTCTCCTACTCCCTGTCTAAATGCGAATGAAGACTGTGTGAACAAAGATTTATGTGGTAAAACGGGATTAGAACTCGACTCCACCATTATAACCCATTATAACTTTATTTATTTTGACAATCGACAATCACATACTTTCTAATAATTTATCCCAAATGGAGTTAAACATATTTCTACATATGACCCGAAATATTCACATCACCGAATTTGAATATCTAGAAAAGCATTTCAATAACAATATTACCTAATTATATTGCAAGGCATAATCAGTTATCCCTAACGTCTATATGACCTTATCCTGATTATCAAGTATGAGCTAAACTTATTTTGAACCTCCTAAAAACAATACGAGTCACACATACATTCAAAAGGTGATCAAATCATTCAATGTGAATTAAAAACATGACATTAGTCCAATAAACACAAGTTAATAATTAAAAGAGAAGTCTTGAATTAAAACAGATAACTAAGGTTTACATCATCATCATCATCATCCTAGGCACAAAATGTGTAGCCTATCATTATAATAACATAAAAACACACAATCAATTTCATAGTCATCGCCCAAGTAATCAAATTGCAAAGAGGATGTTAAATTCTTCATGGTGTTTTCAATAAACTCCAGCCTTTCCTTGCTTAAAGTCTTCAATTTGTGATGAACTTTGTGTAATTTCTCTTCCTAACTCAATTCTCCACATTACAATATGAAGAACAATAAATTTGGCCTCTAGAATTACGTTAAATTTGTGTCATTTGAATTCCAAAAAGATGTTACTTTAAAAAGGAAACAAAATTTCTACTGACGGAAAGCACCGTGGTGGGATCGCATTGTTTTTACTCTAGAGCTGTAACAGCAACCCCTGCAATAGAAAGGAACAAGTCTTTTGATCACAAGGTATTCCTCTTTGATCCTCTCCACTATGGTCCCTTGATTCACTTTCCATGTAGCTCAAGTCCCTTCCTAATTGCATATGAAGTCCTTCATCTTTTCAATATTGCCACTTTGATCTCCCATCTTCTTAATATGTACGATTTAAGTTCTTTTCATTTATTGTTCACCCATTTTCTCCCAAAGTCATTCAATATCGAGTTTTTCTTGTAATGATCAATATGCAAATAAAATTAAGATCCTATTTGATATGGATTAAAATCAGATTTTTAGTAGATTTTGATAAAGATTTATGAAATGTATGTTTGAAAAGTTGTAGGTCCTATAAAATATGTAGTGAAAATTAATTGTCAACTTTGACTTAAATTAAAAACTAGATTTTAATCCATACCAAACAGTGGCTAAGTATCAATTCCAGAAAAGCGCTTCCAAAAGTCCACTTTAAACGATTTAAATAAATGCAAGAGTTATATCTATTAGTCATCTAAGTTATGAAATGATATGTGTTAGCCCAAGAATAACTAACCAAGAGGGGGGTGAATTGGTTTTTGAGACTTTTTCGACATTTAGTCTCAAAACTATTCAATACACAAGATATAAATGTAAAGTATAATATAACAAGTAAATATAAAAATATGATAACTTAATTTAAGTATGAATATAGCACAATATAAATGACAATATAAAGTAAAGTACAATAATGTAAAGTTAACAAACTAATTTAATGGTGTTCGATACATAATGTGTTCTACGTCCCCATTACTAAGATCTCCGTCATGAGCAATATCAAATGCAATATAATGGTAACTTGCAACAAGGAGTACCAATCTTTAAGTGACTTACAATAAGGAGCACTTATCCTTATGTGACTTACAACAAGGAGTAGTTACCCTTAAGTGACTTACAACAATGAGCACATATCCTTACAATCGAGTTTTCACAAGGCTCTCAAAATCGTCAAAATGTAAGTGATAGTTTTACAATTGAAGATACTTAGGATAACACTTCAATATGTAGCAAATAGTAAAACTCAAGTGTTTTTGTTGTAAATTTTGATGAATTATGGATAATGAAATAGTTTGTATCTTTGTATCAAAGTTTTCAACCAATGATCTCTCTTAACAAATAATACAAGTTAAGTATGAAGAGAGATTTTATACTTTAATAAAAATGTTGGCAAATAAAACTTTTACAAAGAATGGAGAATAGATAATGAAATAGTTTGTATCTTTGTATCAAAAATTTTCAACAAATGATCTCTCTTAACAAATAATACAAGTTAAGTATGAAGATAGATTTACACTTAAATCAAAGTGTTGGCAACAAAAACTTCTACCAATAATGAAGAATGGATGAGATTGTGAAAGTTTCTTTGTATAAAGAATTCTTGATGAGATAGATGAAAATTAGTTTGATCAATCAAGAAATTCTTTGTAATAAATGAAATAGAATTTATAATCAAGTAAAGTCAATGATTTTCAACAAATAAACTCTTAAAAAATCTCTTGTAAGTTGTTGGAATTGAATGCAAAAGAGATTGGTATTTATAGAGTAAAAATATGCACTCTCGGGTAAGTTCGGTTAACCGAAATTTTCGATTGATCAAAATATAGTCGTTGCAAATCAAATCGTTGGATTTTCTGTTGATCGAAATAACAATTTTCGGTCGACCGAAAAGTCAACTTTCGGTCTACCAGATTTTTTTTTTTTTTTTTTGCGGAAAATGTTTTGAATGATGTTAAAAGTATGATATAAGTTTAAACATCATTTTGAAAATCAATTTTACTTTTGATTAAAACATTTTATGCAAGTGATGATGAATTATGAAAATAATTTGAACTTTATTCTCTTGCTAAAAATTGACGTGTTAATACCTTTACATATAAATGTACAATGTTTAATCGTGTTGACTTGTCGTTCTTTTGGCTTGTATCTTGATTTGCGTCTTTTGCGAATCTTCAAATTCCAATTTGATCGACGTATGGAAATCGTTATCGTCTCGAATGCTAACTTTCACTTTGATCTTTATTTCGAGTTCGATTTACGATGTGTTCATTTGGACAATTTTTGATCGAATTTTAACATTGAACTATCATCACTTAAAATCAAATGTTAGTAAATAAAATGACTTTTTTGTTATAATCAAAACATTAAGGTCATAATTAACCATAGGTCAACAATATGGAGAGCAAAAATGACAACATAGAATATTGTTTATACCTACGGCTGCCAATTCTTTATATTTTTTTTTCAATTATTCCATTCATTCATTCTTTCTTTGTAACAATTAAAACATGTGAATTAAAAATTAATTTTTTTTATCGCCTCTCTCTAGTGTGTTCAACTAGTGAGCTATATTAATTTGCTATTGTTTTGAATTTTTTTTTTTCGATATGTTCTATAGGATACTAATTAAGCCTACGTTTGTTTGGGATTTTTTAAGAATATATTTTGTGAAAAAAGAGATCTATTTTTAATGTGTAGTTAAAAAGTAGATTTCTTTCTTGAATAAATGTAAAATTATTTTATTTAAAATATGTTTGAAATGAAATTGAGAAAAAAATGAATTATAAAAAATAGAGACTAAACCAGATTTAAATATATTTTTGCATTCATTTTCCATCTCGGGTCACATTTGCTTATTATTTAAAGGTCGTGAAGTTTTCGAGTTTTGACCAAAAGTATAATTGACAATGAGATAGAGGCAAGATACATCTTGTTAGGTTTTAGTTGAATTTGTAATTGACAAATTCTGTGAACAAAATGACTTAATTTGATAGATTGTAAAAGTTCAAGGAGTAACGTGCAATTGGTTTAAAAGTTGATTATTATGTCTAGAGTTCTGAGTTTGGAATAAGGAGGAAAACGGCGCGGATTTTCGTTGGACTGTTGCCAAAGGTTGACTAGAGCTACAAAATCAAAAACATCGTAGCTAGACCGTCACCCATCCTTTGCTCGAGTGACACCCTGTCACTCGACTGTCACGGCCCTTCGCTCGAGCGACAGCTTTGTACGAGAGATTTTTATTTCGTGTTTTAAAAACTTTTTTCTTTGTCCATTGATTTCTTGACCTATCTATATATACCAGAATACGTACAGAACATATGTTCATAAGATTGTTAATTAAGAGAGCTTCATCTATGAGAGATCTATTTATTCCATCATTCAACCTTCATCTTGTGTGAGTGTTTTGGTCATAAAAAATATCATATTTAATATCCAAATACCAAAAATTAAACTTCCTACATATCTATCAGAGGTGCTGAAAATCGAGGAAGGCGACTGGAGTTACGTCTATGAAGAACGGGTTGTTCCTCGTGATCTACATGACATAAATGATTCTACCAAGTTAGGGCTGCTGCAGGAGAGCGGAATTCCAGGAGAGCGTTAGTTATTATAGTTGGAATTAGTACAGGGGAGCACAGAATATAGGAGAGTTGTCAGAATTATAATCAGGAGATCAGATAGTTCGTGTTGTCGTCTAGTTTGATAAACTAGAAATAAGAATCGTTTATAGTGGATCGATTGGCAAAGTGCCCGAAGTTTTTCCTAATTGGGTTTCTCCGTGAATAATTCTTGTTTCCTTCACTGCTTTATTATTTATTATTTTTGATATGCAAATTACGGTAATTTCACATAGGATGATTTGACTTGAATGATTAACCATCTAGATAAGAATTAAAAGTGATTTGTTGCTGTTTAATTCGTGATTGTTTTTTTTAAGTACGCATTAAATACCTATTCACATCCTCTATGTATTGTTAGGGTCGAACTACGTAAATTTTACATCTCATGCATTTTGCATATGCATAATATATAATTAGTAAATGAATAGTATCCATTAATTGACACTTCTAATTTCGTTTCATTTCAAAATATTTCACGTTTTCAGTTTTGTTCAAGTAATTCAATTATAGGCTTATTTAGGGTTGGGCAAAAACCGCTTAAACCTACCAACCCAAGTCAATTTGACCGATTTTTGAAAACCCTACCAACTGCTTTCATCACAAACATCAAAATCACAAAATCGAAAAATGCTATGGATTGTAGTGCTTCTTCATAATGATCACACCATTCAAGTACATGGGTTTCTCATAAATACTATTGTACAATTTTACTCTAACTACAACTGGCAAATGCAACACTTGCAAAAACGTACCATAGACGGGTTCGGGTAGTGATCCTCTCAAATGACACGCATATCCGACATTTCTATCGTCAGGTTCTCCGACTTCAGGAGAGTTCGTTGTGGATAATTTTTCGAAATTTTTTTATCTCTTTGTAAGGGTCGTCCTGTATTTTTCAATTCGAAACTAAAAAGGGAGGTTAGTGGATACAATGTATGGACGAATTTACCCTCCCATATTTTGGTAAAAAAATGATCGATCTTTTTTGGGTGGTCAACTGACGGAGGTTTGGACAGAAACCGTCCAAATGGCCTCATCTAAAACGTTTAAAAATGTTAGGGGAGATGGCTGCAATAAATCAAAAGTTTGGAGAAAGTCTGATAGTGTTTGAAAGGTTTAGGATTTTTGCCGCAGTTATCCCTTATTTAAAGGCCATGCAGTCCTCGAATTTTGACCAAAAAGGTATAATTGACTATGAGATGGAGGCAAAATACCTCTCATGCATTTGACGTGTGCATAATATAATTAGTAAATGAATAGTATCCATTAATTGACACTTCAAATTCTGTTTCATTTTAAAATATTTCCCGTTTTCAGTTTTGTTTAAGTAATTCAATTATAGGCTTATGTAGGACTAGACAAAAATCGCTCAAACTGATCAACCTAACTCAATCCGACCAATTTGAATTGATTTCTAAGTTCAATTGGGTTGGATTGAAAAATCAAATATGAGGTTAGGTTGGGTTGAGTTGGGTTTCAGGTTATGAATTAAAACTCAATACAACCAAACTCGATGAATTAAGAATTTAATACCTAAAATGAAAAAACTTAAATATAGACAATAGTGGAGACAAGTTAAGGATTTAGAATGTATAAACGTCTATTTTTTTAACATTGGATGATTAGCATGAATACTATGGACAAATGCAAAATAATTTGACAATAAACTATAAATTATGGACGTGATAATGATATCAATGAATCTCAAAAAAATGTAAAAAAGAAAATGCTCCATAGTTTCAAACTTATTTATACATTATTTTTCACAAATAATTTCTTTTATAGATTAAAAAACAATGGAGATTTTTTATTTGTTTCAAACTTTAAAAAATTGCTCAAATTCAACAAAAAATAATCGGATCCAACTTGAATTGGTTCCAAGTCCAAACCAACTAACCCAATCTTGATCGGTTTGGGTACTTATATATACATTGTTTCTCACAAATAATTCCTTATATAAGTTAAAAACAATGGAGAGTTTCAAGTTGTTTCAAATTTTAAAAAAAATATGTTCAAATTCCCAAAAAAAATAATAATTGAATCCAACTTGAATTGGGTCTAATCCCAAACTGACCAACCCAAATCGACCCAAGCTTGATTAGTTTGGGTTGGGTTTGAGTTGAATAAAAAATCGGCACAATCCAATCCAACCCACGCCCAACCCCCGGCTTACATACCAATGTTTAGCTAGCTTCAATTTTTGGTAAAGAAGAAAAATTATTAATAACCAATTAATTGTTCAAATAGTTGATCTATTTTTGTGCATATACATTTACTTTGGAAAATAATGAATTTTAACTATCCATCTATCATTTGTCGAGGTACTTCATACTTGACGAGTAGCGCGTGATTAATCACTTTCGTGTTTGACTTTGTAGTGTATTGTGGGTTTTTTTTCGTAATATTTAAGGAAAAAAAAAACTCCACCATTTATAGTCTTGGATGGTTAGACAGGCTAGTAGCTAGACCCAGCGTTATATGAGAAAGGCCATATTAGAATGCGTTATTTTTATGAAATTTTATTTTATTAATCGCGTCGTGTTTTCACAAGGTGACAATGAAATGCATGATTCGTGGTGCACAATCATTTAAAAATAGTTCAAAAAGTGATTTTTTTTTTTTCGATTTCTATGCATATTTGCTAATCTACTAAAGGTCACGAAAGTTGCACATTGTGAGCAAAAATATGCTACGAGATTATATGAGATTTTCACAAAAACATACCCTATGCATTTGGTGTGTGCACGATAATATAATCATTAAATGAAATTCGTTCAATAGTCTCCATAGGGCTCAAGACACTTTATATTTGTATTTTTTTTAATTTATTTTAAAATTATAGACAAATAAGGTTGTGTAGCGAGTCAGTCTAAAACTTATCATTGGACCTTGTCTATATGTTTCGTCCAATTTGTGGTGATAGTCAACATTGTGTAATTAATACTTTGATATGATTAACTATGTTAACTTTGGTATGGAAGTTATGCATCAACATAATACTTACAGTTTCGCCATGGGCTAAGAGCATCTCCAAGAGACTCTCTATTTTTAAAAAGTACATTCTATTATTTGGAGAGTATCTATAAATTTAGAGAGTTAAAATTTTGAAGTACTCCAACAAACTCTTTATATTTAACACTTAATTTTACTAATCCCAAAAAAATATTTATTATTTTTCTTTATCCTTTATTTTAACTAATTTTTCTTTAAATTATTTTATTGCTTTCCTACATTGAAAATTGAAACTTTTTTAATGCATTTAATTATAAAGAAATTTTAATTTAAAGAATCTTTCGGAGTATATTCTTAAATGTTAACTCTTTAAAAATTAAAATAGAGAGCATCTTATATTTAAAGAGTATATTGGAGATGCTCTAAGGTGCTATTGAAGTTCCATCTACAAATATAATTAAGCATTTCTTATACAATGCCTTTTATGTTTATCTGGCATAAACCATTAGATGATCTTACTCTGAGAAATATTTATCATTTGAAAAAAAAATTAAAGTCTTTATTTAAAGAAATGTGTTGAGAAAGGACATGTGTATAAAATATATAGCATTCGTTTGACAAATTTATAAATCAATTTATCAAGAGTAATAAGAGTAGTTTCATGAAACGTGTGGATAATAATAGTCAAAACATGAATGTGTTGTATATAAATGAAGTGTTTTGTTCAAATCTAATATTCAATTTTCCTAAAAGATAACTTCTTTTTTCTGTCAATTTTAACCTCGATTTCATAAAGCTTTTGAGATTACTAGTTAGAGTCAATATACGTTGCACGTTATTCTGGAATACCTTATAAGTTCGTGAGAGTAATATTTGACCATTTATTTACCTTTTTTTAATCTAAATATAAGATAATTACAAGTCACTAAAAATAAATGCTAATTATTATACAAACACATAAATAGTAAAATTCATATTTGAATATGAGTATTAGAATTAAAACTAAATGCATAAATTAACGTGAATGTTAATTAATTTATAATTAATACCAAATAATATATACACGATAATGAATGTTAAATCATTTATATTAAATGAATATAATTTAATTTTCAATTAAATGAAACTGGATGCTAATTAGCATATATGGACATAACTAATGAACTGTATCCTTGAATTTGAAGTTTTAATTAATATTAATTAAATGAATTCGAATGTTCATTAATTAAGAATTAATAAATATAAAATTAATATTAATATTAATTAAATGGAATGTTAATGTTAATTAATTTAGAATTAATTATAGTATTTATTACATTTTGTAAATTAAATACATACTGAAAAATGAAAAATAAATTATTATTGAATTAATTGAATTATAGTAGAGCTATAATCGTCCAAAAAATAATTCTTACTTGATGTGATATTTAATAAATTATAGATAAGAAACGCAAACTTCATTTTTAATCATATATATTGGACCCATAATTTTTATCTATTTTTTAATTGCACGTTTTATGAACTCATCAACCTATAATCCTAACACATCTAAAAGAGACAGTTTTCTGACGTCATCGTCAACCAAAACGACGCCGTTTAATCCTAACACAAATTTAAATTGTTTTATCGACTGCTGGCTATTTTCCTATTTCCTCTGCAAAATCCATCAATTCATTCCTAAAATTCACATAATTGAACATCGCCGCACCCACAAATTTCCTCTATCGCCGGAGACAAACCTTCAGTTCATGCACCGTCTAGTCCGTCAAATGTGAGTATCTATTTCGCAATCTTCCTTACAATTTTGAATTTTATTTGTGACGGGTCTTCTGGATTAATTTGAATCTTTTCTTTGAAATTTTGCTTACTGATTACTAATAATTCAATCTGAAGTTTAAAGTTTTGGAGATTATTGTGATTTTGTAGATGAAATATGGGGGTTAAATTTGAGCATGTGGATTTGCTTACTGATTATGTGATTAAACATGAGTATGTATTTTTGCTTTTGATTTAGATAAATTCCGTATAAAAATCATGATTTTTGGTAGATTATTTAAAAAAAAAATTGTCGATCATTGCTGTGCACACGAAGCATTTGCTCCGAATTGTGCGAAGCAATAAGGCAACTGCTCTGCAACATTGCGGAGCTCATGCTCCGGATTATGCGGAGCAATGTGCAGACTGCTCCGCATTATTCGAAGCAGAGCAATTTTTTTTTAAATATTGCCATTAAAAATATTATTTTTTCCTACTTTCATCCTCTTTGGTATTTGCTAAAAACATTATTAAAAATTCTTCAACACACACACAAAAATAGAATTCCTTTCGAGGGCAACATTTTAAGTTTTTTGGTTCATTCCATACATACACAAAATCAAAAATCCTTCCGTGTCTTGCCCCCGAACCCCCCACGAGGAGCGCTGCCCCCTCGACCCCCACGACCTGACTGGGCAGGTCGATCCCCATTGGGGGCGTTGCCCCCGAACCCCAATGAGGGACGCTGCAAAATTTACTCATGTTTGTCACCAACTTCTACAAAACTTCTAGAGAACAAGCAACCAAACTTTGCCTAGGACTTGTTCAGTCTAAATATTACTTTAATCAAATTGACTAGAAATTCATAACTCAATATGTACATAGCATACTCTTCATTTTGAGAATGCATCTTAGTTCTCAATTGTGATATTATTTTTTGCTTCCATATCCTATGACAGTTATTTAATGATGCTTCTTTTGGCAGCTATAATAATGATGTGCATGTATGGCTTGTTCAAATTTACAAAAACTCATTTGCTGAGTATTATCTGATAAATTAGAACTGATTGCAAGAAGCCAAATGAACTGACCAGAAGTTTACAGTAGTTTTTTTTTACTGGGTGAGTACTTTGGTTTTCCATATTTCAATGTCCACAGAATATTTAATTGTATAGCAGTCGGTCTTCTTGTCTCGAAGTTATTTGAATCTGTGAAGTGTTATTTTCCCTTCTGAAATCACATGCTCTAGTGTTTGATGCCAACTCTTTTCTTGCCAATTTTAGATTTGTGAGAGAGACCGTTGCTGATAGCAGCAACATGCCTGGTGGAGGCATAGCTAAAGTTAAATGATAAATTCTCCAAAAACTCAGATCAAACATTTAGGTACCCTTCACATATCTCATCTGTTGTGTTAATTGTCAAGAAGGATCCCAAAGAATCGATTTTTTCAGTGTACACTACAAGCACCAAATAAACTAAAGAAAGAACAGAAAAAACAAAAGTGAAAGAAAAAGAAAAAAAATGAAGATGATTTGCTACAAAATCTCACATTATCTCCACACTATTAAATACTCAATTAAATACCGTCAAATCACTCTAAACTATCAAATACCCAATTAAAATACAACACGTGCATTGCACGTGCCTAAACTAGTCTAAAAAAAAACTTAGTCAAGAGGGACTGCAATAAAAGTATAAATCTAACAACAAAAAGAAAGTCAAATATCAAGACAAAAATAAACACAAAACATATTTCATACACCCAAAAATTCTAAAACCATAAATAAAATTTATCTTCTCCGACGTTTGACACTCACAACAAACATCATTCAATTTAAAAACTCATTTTTTTTCTCAACTCTTTAACACCTAATATTATTGCCAGGATCAACACCAAGTTTATCACAATATTCCCTATAATACTTCACACGAGCAATAACAGTGCTTGGATTTGCACTATCACATTCAAGATCGCCATTAATTGCACGAATTGTTGCTCCAAAACCCTATCCAGAAGTTATGATATCATGACATTGATTCATCCAAAACCACAACCCAGTTTTGAACGATATAACGTTGTTTGTGGCAACAATTTGTGGATTATTCAGACCATCCAAGCCAATGCTTTTCCCAGATGAGCCATAGTTGTAGTTCCACGATAGTTGTATAGGACCTCGGCCATAGTAACCCTTGCCTCGTGCGCATGGATACTCTTTGTCGTTCTCCTCGCAGTAGACTTTAGAAGGACCGCTTATCTCTTCTATATAGCAAAAATCTGGATAGGAAACCGTCACATAAAAAAACGAGAGTAGGCAATAGAAAAATTAAGAACAAGAACACACATATTTACATGGAAACTCTAGACAGGAAAAAACCATGGACGTGGGATGAAAAAATCTACTATATAAAAAATGAGTACAAGAGAGCAGCATTTTGAGTGACTACTCCGATTAATGTATCAAAACCCTAAATACATATCTTTGTTTGGCCTCCCATTTTTTCAAAAACTTATTTTTTCAAAACTTATTTTTAATTTCACATTCTTCAATAAAATAATTATATAAATAAATCGAAATTTGTTTCTTATTTCGTAACCATACATCCTTGAAAAAATCACTATTCCATTACGCATGCGAGAATAGTAAAACTGGTCTATGCTCTATTTCCTAGCCCGCCACAGAATCCGGAAAAACTCCCGTAATTTTAGTTTCATCACAAGTGTCGCACCACGAGCATTTCGAGTCAGGTCAAATACAATTCAGTCTTCGTACTCTAAGAGACGAAATAAAATCAGACAACATTAAGGAATATTTTTTTCTATTGTTTTATCTGTCGCATCTCGAAAAAGGTCTACAAAACTTACGTCCAGTTTCATGCATGACGTGCGCAAAGAAAGCCGCAATCTCTCGCTTTGAATCATCGCCAGAGCCGGTAGTCCCAAACTGTGGATACGAACTGAGAGCTTGAAGAAAAGTAGCTCTAATATAGAATATCTTCCCTGGGCAACTTCCATCAGCTTGCCTAGCAATGGCATTGAAGAATGAGTCTCTAACAATATCAGAAATTGATGACGAGTAGCAATGGCCACTGCGGCAGCCTGTGCCACAGTAGCCATTGCCGGTGCCGCAATAACCGTGTTGGCTGTAGCATTGAGAAGGTGGGAAGCCACAATTCTGGCCAGAAACCCAGTGTGGGAATACTCTCGCAAGAGTTATGGCTAATGTAATTGCTAGTAGATATTTGCTTGCAGAGAAGGAAACCATTTTTAGTACAAAGTAGAGAGGCTTGTAAATGGTGTGATGGAGTGCACAGATATTTATAGTGTGCAAGTTGAAGATGAAAATGTTGAAAAAAATTTGAGTTGAAATAATGCTTCAAGGAAAATGCTTCAACCTAGTTGACTGGAGATCCCAAGATCTAGGTTCAAAGGGACAACCTAATTGTAAAAACTTGATAGAATCACTGTGGGGGGATATTACCTCTTGTCCATTCCTATGATAAAACGGTGATGCCCGTAAAGTTGAAGGATAAGCAATATGCTTTTAATGATTCTTATGCATCGAAATTAGAACCAAGTAATGCGGGTTACTTGTAATAAGAAATTATCTATGTGAGAGATAAGTGAGGCCGCTTCTAAGGGAATTGTGTGAGGGCAAAAGTCTTGTGAACTCTCACAGAACCAAGCGTATGGTCACGGTCAAAACGAACATAATAATGAGAACTGAAATGTGTTAGGAAGAATCCTGTATGGAGTGTGTCATCGTTTACATAAACGGTAGATCAGTTCAAAGACATCGCGTCTACTGGTCAGTCAGTAAAGTAAATATGCTTTCACAAGGGAAGGTTCAAAGGGTAATACCTACCTATCCTATGCAGGTTTCAACTGTTGAACTATATCACCAAGTCATCATGTGTCATATTTATGTATCGCTCTCAATTTTCATTCATGTGGGGGATTGTTGGAAAAAATCTAAATTGAAGGGCTGACTTTGGCACTAATTTTGAGCGGGACCGAGTTTGGCTATTTTGAAATATGAAAGTTGATTTGTGTTTTCCTCCGTGAGTACATCAAAATCATATACTTACTTGTCAAAAATGATGTTCGGGTGAATGAGAAATTGAAGCTCAAAGTATGCCATGTGAAAGAAGTTTGTTGGTGAGAAAACTAAAACCACTTTATAAAGGATTACACTTTAGAATGGTATAATCATATGCAGTATAGAGGCTTTCTCCACGTGCGCGCGCAGGGAGGGTGCAAATATTGGACCGAAATAGGCTTCAAATCTTGAACTTATGTACGGGCGCGACCTGCATACACGAATGTCGGACCGAAAGGAGCAAAATTGGCCCCTTAGGAGTGTCTACGTTTTGCTACAGGTTTTAATTTTTCAACAGACTTTTCATTTTCCAAAACTCCTAAAACTCATGTGTTAATTGTCATTTGTTAATGGGCAGGTTACAAGAGTCAGTCTTTATATGTGTCTCATTTTTCCACTGTCCAGTACACTAAAAATTCATCTGCATATTCATCTGCACGTAGTTCCTGTTTCTCTGCATTTTTCGTTTTTGTTCGAGTCTAATGGTGATATATTTCAGACACAAAGTCAGTTCGTCGGAGTAGAGTCTGTTGTGCTCGAATTTTACTGATTTTTCCGTTGTATCCTGGGAAGCAGACGCTCGTACTATACCTCAAGCACGTACGGTGAATGGACGAATATGTTTTAAGGAAACTGTGTTTGACACAGGCCTCGGGTTAAAAGTCATTTACAGTTTTAATAACTTGTTGTTGCTCGATTTTACATATTAATATTCTGCAATTATCTTTTAATAGTTTACTGCAATTACTTGTAATATAATTTAACATGTTCTAATGTGCAAATACGTTGTTTAAGTCATTTTGCATATACGGTTATTATTGCAAATACGGTAGCTATTGTAAATATCGTGTTTAAGATATTCTGCATCAACTTATAAATTGAAAATTCGGTATTTAACGTGTAAATCCGGTATCCAATTTGTTAATCCGGTATCCAAAAATTGAAACAACTATCCAACAGAAAATGACTTCGTCAATCTTGAGTTTTGGTGACTGAATTTATGATTGTGTCAATCATGATACACGTCATTTTTAATTTCAAAGAGACAAGGATATAAATAAGCCCTGTTTGGCAAAGCTTTTTTGAGATTATAAACTGATTAAATTTTATTTTTAACCACATATTTTGTGGGCTAAGTCTAGGTTAAGAATCTACAGTGTCAAGTTTTGGCTAAACTCGAAAATTTTGCTTCTATTAAAAGTAATATCTTTCATCTTGTCGAAGTAAAATGAATGTTTAATAGTGCTCAAAAGCACTTTAAAAGGTGCATTATACGACAACAATAGAGTCCTTATTAAGCAACATCCAAACATCCTCGAAGTAATTACTTTATCTTAGGACTAGGATTGGCCTAACGCACTCTTTAATCAAAGAAGCGTGTCACAATCACTCTGCACCAAATATTTTGTTTAATCGTGACCATTAATACTATATGCCAAGTTCGATCAAAATTTCTGTTAAATTTATTCATCAAATTAAGGTTATATTGATGAGTAGTTACAAGATTTGAAAAGCAAAACATAACAATTTAACTATAATTACATGTCGATATCACGAAATTAACATTGCTCGACACAATTAATAAAATGTTATCTATTGTCTATTGTCGCGTACAAAATTGTCTAACCATTAATATACTCTAATAATATCAACAAGTAGATTCCAGAATTTACTTAAGTCTAAAAACATAGGATAATTCTACTTGTACATTATGGCATCCATAATGGATGACATAATGTACAAGTGGCACCCCCCTATTGGAGGGTGTGCCGGTGGGCCAGCACACTCTCCAATAAGGGGGTGCCACTTGTACATTATGTCATCCATTATGGATGTCATAATGTACAAGTAGCACAACCCAAAAACATAATCCAACAAAAGTCTTGCTTCAACGAGAAGTACACAAGAGACTTGGTCAAAAAGTATTTTCAAATTAATTTCATTTTGTGGGATAAAGCAGACCTAGTACCGATTGTTTAAACGTAACACAGTTCACATGTATTTGCTTCCAATAATTAATTCATAAGTTGAAGACACAATTACAAAACATAAATGCCAAAACAATAAGGACGGTTCTCTTTGTATTTCAGTTTTGTATTTTGAGTTTTGAATTCATTTTGTATTTTAAGTGTCCATTTTAAGATTGTTGAAAATGTGTTCTTTTTGGCATTTTGAAAAATTGTTTTAAAAACACAAAAACGCGTTTTGAAAATTTTGGTTTGATTATATCTGGAAATACTCAAAACGATAACTTGTTTTCTAAAATGCGGTTTTGAAAATAGGAAACAGAACGCTTTTTCACTATTTTGAAAAATTGAAAATAGAAAACGGCTTGAAAACGGTAAACAAAACCGGACCTAAGTTTTTAAAATGAAAGTACATGGCAATAAATGGTGTCTTTCTTTTTTCTTTTTCTTTCCTTTTTTTAACATGCATTAAGGTAGGTGTTTTTACATTTTTATGCTGGTGTTGGAAGACTAAAGAACACAGTAAACTTACATAGTAATTTATGCATACACCAAAAAAATATTCTCGTTAGCCCAATTATGGCATACTTAATACGCAATATTAATATAGGTGTGATAGAACAAGAAAGATACGATTGGGAAGGATAGAATCAAGGGTAGACGCAAAATTTAAAGTTAGGGGGCACAAAATGAAGGTAGGTGTTTCTACATTTTTATGCTGGTGTTAGAAGACTAAATGACACAGTAAACTCACATAGTAATATATGCATACACCAAAAAAATATTCTTGTTAGCCCAATTATGGCATGCTTAATACGCAATATTAAAATAGGTGTGATAGAACAAGAAAGATATGATTGGGAAGGATAGGATTAGGGGCAGACGCAAAACTTTAAAATTAGGGAGGCACAATCCAACTTACAAAGAAGTTGAGAGAAATTTTACAATCTAAAATTTATGTCCAAAAAAATCATACCTCATATAATTTTGCATTCGAAAACTTACATGGAATATGACTTTTTCGGATATAAAATTTTGAAAACTTTTGATGTCATATTCCATATAAAATTTCTTAATAAAATGATGAAAATTAAATTTAGAAATTTGTATCGCAAAAATAATAAATGTTAATAAAATAATTGAGTATTTTTTAAACAAAAATGCGAGTTAGACGTCTTTCTTTAAGACACACGCTTAACGTATTTTTAACTATTATATTTATCTGTTTGGACTATTCGATATGTCCATAATGTAATTCTCGAAATAAGTTTCGAGATAACAAACAATTGTAAATTCAATTAGCGTACAATTGTTGGAGAATTTTTAAAATTAGCATATTATTGAAATTTAAATTTATTATAATTTTACCTCTGTTTGGTGAAAATTAAAATCAAATTATTAGTAAATTTTGATAAAAGTTAAACAATAAAGGATTCCATGACATATGTTATTAAAAGTAATTGTTAACTTTGATTTAGATTAAAATTTAAATTTCAATCGATGTCAAATATGATTTTATTAAAAAAAAAAAAAATCTCAAAAGTTGGGGACGGGGAGGTCCACCCATGGATAGGACTCAGGTGGATTTTAGTGTATTGTTCTAATATGGCATTTGATGCTACATTGTATTAAAAAAGTACAAGTATTGAAAAATAAAAAGTTATTAGAATAATTTTTATTTATACATAAACTATACAACTAATTTACGAAATTATTAGAAAATTACTAGCTCTCTTTTTTTTTTGCTATTAGTAAGAAAAAAAGCAAGTATCAAAATATTTTACGAAATAAACTTTATTTACTTTTAGGTTTAGACAAATATGATCTTTGATCAACGAAAGATGTCTATAGTAAAATTTATTAATGACATGTTTGGAAATGTAAATTGAAAAAAATAATAATAATAAAGAAAAGAAAACTTAAAATCAGTCACTTGGGTTAAAGATAACAAACGGATTTTGAAATTGTCAGAGTAACATTGTTTGTGAACACTTCCATTTATTTGATTACCAATTATAAATATTAAATACACGTATGATGAAGTAACCACAATCGAGAACAGTAATATGAAAAAAGAAAATTAAAATCTTGTTTATATACGCTATTGTTTAATGACTTACTCAAAAAATATTACAAGTACAATCGACAATTTTCATAAAGAGAAACCATTGTCAAATACAGTGATGATTCAGGAATTCATCTGACCTATGACGGCTCGAGTAGCCGCCCAATACATGGAAGAAAAAAAATTCGACAGGTGCTAACTCGACCACTGATCAAATGTTTTGCCCACGGGTTACAACTAGATTTGAGTTAATCTTGATGTACAAAAACACAATCCCAGCAAGAGAATTGCTACATAAAAGACTTGGTCTAGGAATCTTTTCTAATGCCATAATGGACAAAGCGATTAAACCTACCTAAGTTCATATGGATAGATTAATAGGTATATAGATTAATAGATTAAATCTTTTTGTTTGATGTCCACACACTAAATCTATATATTTTATGTTCCCCTTTTTATTTTTATTTTGCCAAGAGGCCGGAGGCGGTTTCTCTACCAATGATGTGGGGTCGGTTTGATTTTTATAGTATATCATGGTAGGTCCATTATGACAACAAAGAATGAAAAATTCCCATCAATTTGTGACTTTTTTACTTTAAAGTCTTCCCTTCAATGAATTTCAATTGTGGGAAAGACTCTTGTATGCTTCATATGTCTAGTGAATTATTGGGATGTGAAGTTTGATCTTTTGACACACTTGTTGAGGGGTATATGTGGTACTTGGAGGAATATTATAAATGTCCTAGTCAACCTACACAAACGGTTGCTTTTGTAGGACTCAGTTTTTAATTTGAAAAATTCTGAATCAAATTTGTCAAATATTGCCAAAACATGCAAAATAGTTATACCAAATAGGGGCTAAATGACCTTTAAAAAGAGACGAAGAATATCTTAAGAATTCCACATTCTTAGAGGGCGTTTTATACGTTAGACTAAACAAATCTGAATTTATCATCAAGTTCAAACGTTTTTTCTAGATCTTTGAAACTCTGTTCAATTCGCGACTCTTTTGCCAACTGTCAAACCTTCATGCAATTTTCAAAGAGATAAATAGGAAGAGAAGTTCAAATTTATGCTCAACTTGCTAAAAATTAAAACAGGACGAAGAAGGGTGGATGAGCAGCCATTGTATGTTGCCAACATGGTGAAAATATCACGTTGGCCATTTAACATTGAAATATCAGGATAAGAAAAGAACAAGATATCAACATGGTGAAAATAATTCACTTTCCTCGTTCAACTATTGGATTGTTAAAACCCATCCTTCTCTGATGGACCATATGTCCATATCATCCATGGCTGCGGCTGCCATCTTAACCACCCCCAATATCTATATGCCACAAACTAGATATTCTACCAATCATTAATCACACAAATTGGGACCGGTACTCGATGTGACTGATAAAAGATTTTAACCATCAAATTTGAGAATAAACTCAAAAGTTCTACCAAATTCTCACTTTAGCTCTTAGATAAAAATATCGTGTCACGGATAAAGTTTACAATAGCCACAGAAGAAGCATCACCCATTCAAGGCATGTCCAAATAGGGAATCATGCTAATGTAAGTTTCTTTGGGTCTTTCAAACTCAAGGTTGTGTTTGATAAGCCTAATTTTCTAAATAAAATGGAAAATGAATTTCATTTCTCACTTTCTGAATCGTTTGATTGACAAAGATTGCCACGAAATTGTTTTCCTTGCTTGTGTCAACATCAACACATTTTCCATGTTTTTAAGGAATTGACTTTCTTGCCAAAGTGGTGGGAATCCATTTTCTTAGCAAATGGAATTGCTTTATTTAAAAAAATAATAATTTCTTTTTGCAATTGGAAAAATTTTTAGACACAATTGTAAAAAAAAATTATCACTTTTATTGACAACTTCCATGTAAAATAAAGTTAAACGAATGATATTCAGTATAGTAATTTTTTTTAAATTTGATAATTGGAACAAATTCTAAACCCAATAGTAAAAAAAATTATCACTTTAATGGACAATTTTCATGAAAAATAAAGTCAAACGGACACTAGACTTTCAATATTTTTCAGGTGGAAAATTATACCAATCAAACACAATTAATTATAATTCCCAGTAAAATAATTTTTAGGTAATTAAATTCTTTGAAATTCATTTTCTTTCCACTCATTTTCCATCTTCGCAATCAAACGGACCCTAAGAAAGATTTCTAAGAAGAAAAATAAAGGCTTAAAAACTATTTAGGTGATGTCTTCTATATAGAATATGTCTTCTTATGTAGTAGTGTATTAAATCTAGACAAAGATTGTAATGCTTAGAGATGGCAACGGGGCGGGTTCGGGACGAGGCACCCTTGCCCCACCCCGCCACGTCACGCCACTCCCCCATCTCGCCCCGTCCTGCGCCCCACCCTGCCTTAGAGGGGTGGGACGGGGCGTGACGGGTGCGGGGCACGGAATTGCCCCGTTTATTTATTTATTTTTAATAAAAAACTCCAGTTAACTAATATTTTTTCTTTAATTTATTGTTAATTATTTTTTTTATTTCTTCACGAGGCAGGGCACCCTGTCCTGCTCCATGACCCAAGGCAAGGTAGCAATCCCCGCCCCGCCCCACCCCGCCCCGCCCCGCCAAGCCAAACCGTCGGGTCAGGGCGAGGTGATTTTTTTGTCATTCCTAGTAATACTCCATAATTATAGCATTGCTGACACAACACAAACATTTATAGCTTGCTCTCATACTTTGCTCATGTTTGGTTCAAATTAAAATTTGATTTTAATCTGTAGTTAAAGTCAACAATTAATTTAAATCATACATTTCATTGGGTTCACAACTTTTCAACCACTCATTTCATCAATTTTTATCAAAATCTACTAAAAATTTGATTTTAATTTATACCAAACAAGGCCTTGACATGAAGTGGTGAACAAAGCACAAAATAATTTAAGTGAATTATAACTCTTCTAATTCTTCCCTTGAGAGAATGGCGAAGTTCCCCATATGTCACTTAGCAAAGCAAAGTACTATGTACGTGCACGAAATTTTAGACAGTTGAACGCCTTAAGGGTAAGACACACAAAAAATACTCCATAAAGTGGATTATCCTTCGAGGCCAGAACTACAAAAGTATATCAGTTCATCTTTAACTATCTTTCTAAGTGTAAAATGTGCTTGCATGCTTCTAACGAAAATTCAAATTGCAAAACTTACTTGAAATCACCAAAACGAGGTTGAATCACTTGTCTTTTGTTTGCTTGTCTTCTCCACCGCTTTGTACTCACTTCTTGGTCAGAAATTCGATCACAAAGGAAGGAATTTGATAGCCACAATCTAAGAACCAATTTAGCGATGATATTCTTCCAAAATCAAGTCACTCACATATATTTTTTCCCTCTTTTATTTCATACGAGTTTTGTGTGTATTTTCTTTTTTCTTGTGGTAGAAATTGTATATTGGAGTTGTGGGTTATGGGGAGTTGAGTTTCAAATTCAATTTACTCAACTTCTCCCTCCAATAACACTCTCATATATTTCGGGTCGGGTCGATCAGCCCACATGGGTGACCCATTTTCTTCCAATACTAAGATCCTCCATGGATGCAACTTAGAGGCTGGGAGGACAATTGGGCAGCTATTGCAAACCACTTGTTCGATAAATTGAAAATGATAAGAGAACACTGCAAGGTGCAACTACACTCTTAAGCAACAATTTTGAAATTTTGTATTTCTCATAGATTTTATCTTAATTTATGCAACTGAATGAAATTGTTTAGTTTATTTCTCACAGAACACTGAGACATGCACGTCTATTTCTAACAATAGATACTATCTACATTGACATACGTGCAACAAGTGTCTTGCGCATAGGTAATCTAGCACTTTTCTCAAGGGTTAAGGAGAGTTCTAACCATGCGATATCCAATTTCTATAATGTCCGACCCAGTTAAAGAAGGTAATTGTCTTGAAAGTCAATATAAGTGAGGCTATTTCGCTAAATCACTCGTTCTCGCCCCCTCATGCATAATTTTAGTTCCTCGCTGGGTTAAAACTCGCTGAGATCATGACGGATACTAAAATTTGATTTATAGCACTAAAAAGCGTGGAATCATGAAATTCTTTTTGAATTTAATATATTTTGTAGATACTAATAATCAAACACCAATAGAAGATTATGGTAAAAAATATGAAGTAATCAATTAAACTAAACATAGGCTAAAAACGTTTTATAGCAGTTCCTTGAAAATGGTTGCAGAAGAAGTAGATGAAGCAAATAGTTGAAACTTGAAACACAGAAATCTACCTTATCTACATATTTTGCTATTGTACTGTTAGGGTCCGTTTGATTTGGCGGAATTTTCCATGGAAGTAGGAAAATATTTTCCTACTTCCACTTTTTAACTGTTTGATAAGCTAAATTTTCCACGGAAAATGTTTTCCTCAATTTTCCTAAATACAACCCTTTGATGCACAAATGATGGAAAATATTTTTTTACCTAATAGGTGGGAAAAACATTTTCCACCTTTTTTTTAACAATGACAACCAATTCTATCAACTATTGTAAAAAGAATTTTCATTTTTGTTGACAATTTCTATGCAAAACAAAGTCAAACGAATATGGTAATTTTTTTTAATTGTTAAAATTTTTTTTTTACTTTTTGGTAATTGGAACAAATTCTAGACGTATTGGTAGAAAAAATTATCACTTTAATGAACAATTTTTATAAAAAACGAAGTCAAACGAACACCAAACTTTCAACATTTTTCAGGTAGAAAATTATACCAATCAAACACAATTAATTACAATTCCCAGTAAAACAAATTTTAGGTAATTTAATTCCCAATAAAATATTTTCTTTCCACCCATTTTCCACATTTGCAATCAAACGGACCCTTAATTACTTTCTCAATTACTTGCTTGTAAACTTTTGTGGGACCTAGAATTTATAAAAGAATGTCCCTGAGTATCTACAAGGAACAAAAGAAACCCATGAGCACAGGCTATGATGCACATATTCGGGTACCAATACGCATTTAAGTGTCAGATTTTTTATTTTTTAAAATATAGAATAAATGAACATGGCGAAAAAGAGTCAAATACGAGTACGTAAGTACATCTTTCACACTTCAATCCCCGAAATTCTCATGTAAAAAGTTAAGTAATAAATAAGTGGTAACTTGTTCAAAAATAGAACATGTGACTTAAAACCAATTAGAAATTTATACTAAGGGCATGTTTAAGTCCCATTTTAATAAAGAATATATATATATATATATATATATATATATATATATATATATATATATGTATGTATACATATAAGGTCTAAAAGTCTAAAACACCAAAGACAACATAAATTTACATGACAAAGCATAAAATCAAAATAAAAGTAAAAAAAAAAAACATAATTAATTACAATTATCATACCGTTTAAAAATCGAAGTACTCGCTCCATATTTCATACACATACCTATATCGTGTCGTGTCAACTTGAGTATGACAGTCGGAATGTCAAATTCAAGCATCACGATACTACAAATATTTTCAAAGCTACTTAAAAGCCAAAGCCATTTTAACCATTTTTAAAGAGTTTATTTATCATATACCTTGCATACGGAAAATCAAAAATTGTTTAGGGTTCGTTTGATTACAAGAATGGAATTGAGTGGAAAGAAAATGAATTTCAGATAATTGAATTGCCTAAAACTTATTTTATTGAGAATTGTCGATTAATTGTGTTGGATTGGTATAATTTTTCACCTGAAAAAATATTGAATTTTGGATCTTTTTGTATTCGTTTGACTTTTTTTTTCATGAAAATTATCCATTGAAGGGATATAATTTGTTACAATTGGAGATAGAATTTGTTTTCATTGCAAAAAAAATAATTAAAAAAAGTTGTCTAGAAAAGTTTTTCTCACCAAACTCATGGGAAAAACTTTTCCTCAAAAAATCAAGAAAATGTGGAAAAACCAAATTCATGGAAAATTTAACCAATTAAACATGCAAAAATGTAGAAATGAAATTTAATTTCCATCTTTCATGAAAAAAAGCACGGCAAATCAAACATGGCCTTAGAGTATGTCTTGCAGAAACATAAACTAGAGCATGGGCAGATTCAGCAGTGGGCTACACTAGGCTATAGCCCACTATTGTCCAAGTCAAGATGCATTATAAATAGGGTGCTTACACAAATACCCTATATTTTGGGGTAGTTTTGAAAAAATATGATAAAGTTGGATTAAATGGTAATTAGGCATATTCAAACGTACAAAATACACTCAAACCTAAAAATCACAAAAATCGGCCTCCAAACTGGAAAAATCAAGGGAAAATTGGGAGAAGAAAGAAGAAATATTCCACAAATTCGTTCATTATTCAAAACTTTAAAAAAGATCAAGGCTACTTCAACGTTGAAATCTCTGGAACAAAATTACAGGGTTTTTTTTTTTATATTTTTGACTCATTGTTTAATTAGTTTCCCAATTTTGTTATTTTAAGTTTGTTTAGTATTTCTCTTTACATAGATTATGAAAGTGACAATCGTAATTATCAATTTTCAACTAAATAATTAACATTTATGAAGTTTCTTTTTTATTATTTTGTTATTATGATTGATTGTAAACATATTTGAAAATAACATTGTTGAACTTCAAATGAAATATATTGTGTCAATACATATGAAAAATTAGTTTTGAATTAATTAAATCATTGATGCCTGCAAAGTGTTTGACAAAAGAGGAATGTGAAGTCTGTCACCTTTTTTTTATGACTCAAAAAAGTTATATTATATCCTTATAGCAATTATCTAAATGCATACGTGTGTATTTTTGAAAATTTAACATACAAATTCAAGCCCTATTTTATTGTAATACATGTGAAAAATAAAATTTTAAACCAATTAAATCATTGATACATGTACGATGTTTGACAAAAGGACAATGTGAATTATGTTACTTCATAAAAAAGTGACATTCTATAACTTTTCTAAAAAAAAAAGTTATACTATAGTCTTGGAGCAATTAACTAGATGCATACGTTTTCATTTTTGAAAATTTGAACATACAAATTCAAGCTTTGTTTTATGATAATACATATGAAAAAGAAAATGTTGAATCAATTAAATCATTGATGCATGCAAGGTGTTTAACACAAGGAGAATGTTAATTCTGTCTCTTTTCTAAACAAAAGTCACAATATCTGGAACAATTAAATAGATGCATACGTGTGCGTTTTAGAAATTTGAATGTATGAATTCAAGCCATGTATTATGTTAATACGTATGAAAAAGAAATTTTTTAATCAATTACATTAATGCATGCAAGGTGTTAGATCAATAAGAATATGAATTTTATCAGTTTTGTATTAAAAAGTCGCATTCTATCATTTTTCTCTAAAAAAGAGTTACAATATCTCATCAGAACAATAAACTAGATGCATATATGTGCATTTTTTAAAATTTAATATATGAATTCAAACCTTAATGATGTTATGTTAATACATATGAAAACCCATGTGACTTTTTCTAAAAAAAAGTCTCAGTATTTCATTGAAACGATTAATTAGATGCATACATGTGTGTTTTTGGAAATTTAAATATACTAATTGAAATCTTGTTTTAATCTTGCATTCAATTCATATTTATTTGAATCAATTCAATTGATGCATCCAAGGTGTTGCGAAAATGAGAGTGTAAAAAAGTGATATTCTATCACTTTTCAATGAAAAAATCGCAGTATCTTATCGAAACAATTAGCTGGATATGTACATGTGTGTTTTTTAAAATTAATTTATACGAATTCAAACTTTATTTTAATCTTACATTCAATTCATTTTTGTAATCAATTCAATTGATGCCTCCAAGGCATTTGAGAAAATGAAAATGTGAAAAAGTAACAATTTGCAAAAGTGCAAAAAGTCGATGTACCTTAGTGGAGCAATTGATTAGATGCATACGTGAGTTTTTGAAAATCTAAATATATAAATTCAAACATTATTTTAATCTTGCATTCAATTCATATTTGTTTGAATCAATTCAATCGATATATTCAAGGTTTTTGCAAATGGCCAGATGAAGAAGAAGAACAGTAATAGAGCCTTTGCGGTGGTCTCCAGGATCTAAAATCGTGCTGAAGGTTCGGACTTCAGCGGATGGCGTCGGGCGTCGGTTGTAGTATCCACTCTTCGTCGCGGACTGAAATTTTGAAAGTTGAAAGTTGAAAGTTGAAAGTGAAGGTGAATTGCCAAATTGGTGAAACGACCACAAACCGTGCAAAATATGTGGGTGAAACGGTTTGGGAATTAACTATTACAATTGGGTTTTCAAATGGGCTACAACAATGGGCTTGAACAGTCTTGAACTGTGAGGATGGAAAAGGGTACTTGTAAAAATACCCTTAAAATTAGGAATGTTTTGAAAAATCATATGAAATGTTTTTAGGAAGTAAGAAATACTGTGTAAAATGAAAATGTTACACAATATCATCTTAATACTTATTTTTTTAAAAAAGTGACAAATACCGAAATAACATCACCCATTTGTGCAGCTCCAGTAATCACGTTCTTAAAATAATCACCACATTCAAGCCAATCCACATACCGATTATGTTAGGAAAATATAACTTATTATTTTATTTTTTTATGCTCTTAAAAAGTGACAAAAATACTTAAAAGGTGACAAAGAACTAAAAAAGTGACGAATTTTAAAAAGTGATCAAACCCAATCTATTGCCTGCTACTCCAATCACTATCACCACACCATCTCTCGTCGGCCAAAACACCAAAAGCATAAACATAGACCGAATGCTTCTTGCAGCGCCATCGCAATTGCTACAGTGGTGTGTCCCGCGTTTGTGGTCTGTAGTCGATCAAACCAGAATTAGGTCCAATTTGTCACTTTTTTGAATTCGTCACTTTTTAAAATTTGTCACTTTTTAAAAATTCTTTGTCAGGTTTTAAGTTTTTTTGTCACTTTTTAAGAACATAAAAAAAATGAAATAATATGTTATATTTTCCTAACATAATCGCCATGTGGATTGACTTGAACGTGGTGATTATTTTAAGAACGTGATTAATAGAGCTGCACAAATGGATGATGTTATTTCGGTATTTGTTATTTTTTTTAATTTGTGTCACTTTTTTTAAAAAAAGTAAAAAAGTGACAATTTTTATAAAAAAAAGTGACATTGTGTCACCTTTTCATTTTACACAGTATTTTTTACTTCCTAAAAATATTTCATATGATTTTTCAAAATATTCCTAATTTTAAGGGTATTTTTGTAAGTATCCGTTTTCCATCCTCACAGTTCAAGACTGTTCTAGCCCATTGTTGTAGCCCATTTGAAAACCCAATTGAAATAATTAATTCCCAAACCCTTTCACCCATATATTTGCACGGTTTCTGGTCGTTTCACTAATTTGGCAATTCCCCTTCGCTTTCAAGTTTCAGCCTTCAAAATTTCAGTCCGCGGCGGAGAGTGGATACTAAAGCCGACGCTCGACGCTGTCCGTCGAAGTCCGAACCTTCAGCACGGTTTCAGACCCTGGAGACGACCGCAGAGGCTCTGTCACTGTTCTTCTTCTTCAGCCGGCCATTTACAGCTTTACTTCAAGTACAAATTAGCTGACTACTATTTTTAATATCTTGTTTCTTCTCCTTTTTTGGTGATGGGTTGAAATCTGAAAGATTCTTGGGCTATTTTGAAATTGTTTTGGACTCGAATTATTTGTTCAATTTGTTTATGTTTGCAAACTTAAAACTCAATTTTTATACTCGAATTATAACTTCATTTTTTAAAGTTAAAACAGATACCTCTACACTTATCTTATAAGAAGCAAAAAATTTATATCCATGAATATTAATAAAGAGAAAGATTTGGACACATTTTTTTCCCATGAACAAGCCGTGAATAGTTTGTTTCTTCTGCAATGGTGTAGGACTTAGATTGACCAAATTACCCCGAAAAATTAAGAGTGTGTTCTGTCGTAATTAAAATTCAATTAAAATTGAAAATATAGCCTTTGGGTCCCACCCGTCTAATAAAAGTCAACAACGGCTAGTTTTTCAATTTTAATTTCTACCGAACACGCCCTAAACCATATACTCAGTTTCACAGAATAATTGACCGTTTGTATACATCTATTATCTTTGTGCTGATTTTAGACAGACTGTGGACGTAAAGGCGTCAACGAATTAACAGGGGACATAATTACTAATTTGGTAAAAGATGATAACCACATGTAATTTCCCAAAAATAAAATTTCCTTCTATTAAGAATTCACATAGAATAGCATAAACCTAAAAAGTGAAGGCCTTTTACTAAGGGTTTTTGTGTCCCCATTTCTCGCAGACACACGGACACAAAGAGCTTAACAATGGGGAGGAAAGGAGGAAAATACAAGAAGAAAGAAGACAATTACCCTTCCAAGAGAAAAACAATTCAATTCAATTCCGACGACGAAATGATGAACGACGATATTGATGCCTGTAAGTCTGTGTTTGTATAATTATTCTATTTAACCCAATGTTGTATATATTATATTTTTAATGATACTGATTTTTGTTTGTGTGTTATGATTTTTTTTACTGTTGTAGTCCACAAGCAGAGAGATATTGTTCCGCTGGATATAAATGACGATATGGAGGAGTCTGATGAAGATGTAGAGATCCCCGTGTTAGATTTTGAGGTTATATTAATTTCTCTTTCCCTTGGCCTCTTATTGCATTTAATTGGGAATAATTATTCTCCTTTCTGAATAGAGGATTTTTGTAACTAGTATAAATCTTGGAGGAAAATAAATTTTTTTTTTTAATCTTACTGTTTAATCTTAAGTTTTTCAATTGGTAGTATTCTCGAAAGACCGGGATAAGCTTAAATGGTGCGTAAACATAGGAGAATGACTGACTTTTATGTTTCCTTTTAAGTTAATTTTCTGCAAGTTTGGAGGCTCCGGTGAATGATCAGAATTCTGTTTTGGCATTGTTTGCCCTTGATATTCTTATTGCTTGCCTTTTGGTCTCCCATTTTGTAGGAAGATAAAGATGAGGACGACGACGACGACATCGAGGATGATGATGCCAAGCCTACAGGCCTTGCAGCCAAAAGTAATAGAGAGCTCAATTTTCTGAATGTGTTCTTATTGTTATTTAATGCTATTTGTAATGAAAGATAAGGCTTAATTTCTCGAACACGGAGCTTCTAGCACAAAACAGCTTTGTTTGGCGGCTTGCATTTGTATGAGGTGTTATTGATTTGGTTTTAAAATTTCGCCAAATTTTGTAACTCTTAAATCTTAATGAAATTTGGCTAGTTACCAAATTATTGGTTAGTTCAGAGCAATACATTGATCGAGTCTTTCATTACCGAGACACCACTAGATAATTGTGTTTTGTTTCAAGAAATTGATATTAGATGTTTGCTTGATAATTCGCTATGGCTGTGTGAATTGTTCTTGCCTATTTTTCTAATTTTTTGTTATATCCTCTGGGCATGCTTTGTTTTTCTTATGACAACACTGGACGTGTGATGATTGTTATGCTTTTTATAATTTCTTCATGATAGGAAAAAAAATTTATTTATTTTTTCTTTTGTTTTCAGGTCTTCAAAGTTGTTACTCTTCTTTGTATGGAAATCTCATGTACTCATAATATTCTTTTGATATTTATTAGTTGCAAGAACTCAAAAGTATTTGCGGGCAAAGTTTGGTGGAGTAGAAGACGAAATGCTTGATGATGCCGAAGAGGAGGAAGAAAAAAGGGCTGTTTGGGGTAGAAAGAAGGACATGTATGGTGCTGATGTTGACTATGAGGTAAAATTTTAAAAACGACTCTGTTCTTCTCCCACGTTGCATTGATGAGGTGGGTAAATTTTCTTTCCAATCAATTGGCTGTTGAACATTCTTTTATTGTGCAAAATTATTGTATTATTCTTATCCCTTTAATAGAAGCAAATTGATGTGGACAAATGATCTCTACAACTCTATATGTAAGTTAAGAAGGCTTTGCTTCATCATGCCTGAAAACAATGTTTCAAATTTTTATTGTCTGGAACTAATAAACTGGCCATATGACCCTTTTTACTGCTTTTACTCTCTTCACCTCTCTCTAAGATCTGAATTAGCACTTCATCATTTTAACTTATTTTGGCAAGAGTTGTAAAATTTGAACATGACAAAGATTGCATGCCCAATTTTGATAGCCACCTTTCTGTCTGTCTGGATTGTTTTAGATGATTTGATAAGAAAATTAATTATTTATGGCACCTAGTGAGATGTTTGGTTAGTATAAATAAGCAGTCATTGTTTATCATGTTACTACTCACAAAGTTTTCAACAAGAACTACTTTGAATTATTTTTTCAAGATTGATTATCCAAATAATCATTCTTACAAACCCTATCATATTGGCCGTTTAGCACCCTTTTCTGAAATTATACAAATTAGCTTCTAATGCCACTATTAATAATAATAAAAAAAATCCCTTTAAGTTGTACGTTCCTATTCCTGATGAAGTTGGTTGTGCTTCATTTTTCAAGAAAAAGTGAAGTTTTGTTACACGGGCTTGGGTATGGAAGTGATGCAAAGATGAGGTCATGGCTAAATCTTTATATGCATCCCTGTCCTTTTATTAAGCTCTGTTTGAACCCTATTTTTTATTGTGAAAAACGAGTTTTATAATAGTGATTTTTGGAGAATGTGTGGTTAAAAAGTAAGGAAAAATTTTGGGTTTTTATGTATAATTCTATTTTATTGGGAGAATGTGGGTTGAAAATGAGTTTGGAGAAGAAAGAGTTTTTAGAGAATGGAGCTCAAACATGGGCTAAATTTGATAAAGTTTTTTAATCTTTTCCTTGTATCATAGAATGCTTTAAGGGGCATTAAAATCATTTTAAGGTCATCTACAGTAATCATTTAAGTAGGATATTGTACACATACTCCTTCAATAAGTGATAGCAGTTTAACATGATTGCTTCAATATTATTGTAAAATAATATATAATGTAGTATCCCATTGTGACATGTCCTATAATACCTTACCAACTATTGTTTCCACCCCACACTTCTAAACTGTATTTGAGCCCTTCTACGGTGGTCCAGTATTCCATTAGGGACATTAGAAGAAATATAGACCTGTCAACTATCAATACTGAATTTTGCAGCATATAACGAGTATCATGATGTGTTTAAAATTTTTTCCCTATCCTGAAGCCACAATCAAGCGACGACGAGGATGCTGCTGATGAGGAAAAAGAAGTGTTAAAATTGCAGAGTCAGAGAGCAGAAGCGTTAACTATGGAAGATTTTGGTCTTGAGGATTATAGTCAAGATGAGAGTGACAGGGAGCCCACATTTGAGGTAACATGTGCATTAGAATACCTAATAATCTCCATCTTGAATCAGAAGCTGATAATTTGAAATACAGTTTCACTGATTGCTTCGTCATTTTCCCATTTCAGGAAATATTGGACAAAGGGAAGCCAAAATCAAAAGCTTCTCTTGACAAAGAAATCAATGATGGCATCGATTATGAGATAGTAAAGAAAGACTTAAATGCTTTAACGAAGGAAGAGCAAATGGATGTTGTTTACAGGTCAGCTTGCTTCTTCATGCCTTGGTTGTCCTCTTTTATAATTTTCCATATGTAAGTGGATTTTCTTGAAAACTGAACATCTTAGCAGTTTGTTGATATTGATATTGAGTTACATAAGCTGAACTAAGGTGATGGAATAGGGTATTCTGTTTAATCGAGGAAAAAGATTAATAGAAAGGTATCCCTTCAAAAGCCTTATAGAACTAGGAAGTCTGAAAAGGATGGATCGTGAAATTTAGAACTGAAAAAGAAATGTTCCGGATTGTTCCAACAATGATGTGCAATGTGTAATTAACTTTCTTCTGAGTCTTGAAGTTGAATTTTTTTCTGTGGAATATTTAGAATTTTGACTTGGAAACGTGTATGATTTTCTGAACATGCATAATCTTTTAATCTTTACGCTCTAAAACTGAATAGATGATAACTCCTCTCTGAAGGTTGATCTAAAGGAGGGGAATTTGCTTTTCTTGGTGTAGGTGTAACTTAGCTCCAGTCTTCTTAAGCCACTAATATAATTCTATATGTTTGTGATACATCTGTGTGTATGTGTGATTGTTGGGAGTTCAATATATCTTTAGCATCTGTTTTGAAACCCTGTGGCGTGATTGCTTCAGATCCAAAATACATGGGAGGTTGGTTTTCACAGAAGCTGGTTTCAGTTTAATTATTGTTTTGACATGAAAAATCTGTTTGTTAAGTTGATAAGCAATTTGACACATAAATTAAAGTAAATTATTCTTGACATTGATTTACTAATAATAATGTGTAGGATTGAGACAGGCTTGTTATACTGAACTTCCACCAACTGATTTAGTTTTTTGGCAAATAAATTGGTTGAGTTGACCAACATGTCTAGCTTGGTCTGAATTAGAACCTGCTTAGCCTAATGCCCTGAGATCAGACCAAGTGAAAACCTTTTCAAGAAAAAGGTACTGAAACCAGCTTGGTTCTTCCTGAACACTCCTTTAGCATCTTTAGTTTAGCTTGTTTGGCAGCATCCAGGGAAAAAAATGAAATCGGGAAAACATGTGCTTTATTTTAATAAATAATAGAATCTTTTGGAAAAGGAATAACTTTGATCCTAAATACTGTTGTGTTGTTATAGTGCTTCATATCTGATAAAAATTGTCACTGGAATATGCACGAGTCTTCCATCATGTAGTTCTTTTGTCTCTTATTTTCCCCTCCCTGTAATCCAGTTTGGCAAGAAATAATATGGAGTAGTTGTTTATTGCCCAACTATTTCCATGTCGCTTCATCATGTGATAAGATCTATTATACTTTCATGAAAGTTTAGCTTGCTCTAATATACGGAATACAATCTAATTTTATGAAAATATTTTTTTCTTTAGTTTTGATACTTTTCACAGGCTACTCGTTTTACTTGTTTAACAGATCTGCTCCAGAATTAGTTGGTCTTTTGTCAGAGCTCAATGATGCTCTTGAGCAACTTGAAAAGAAAGTTAATCCACTTGTACACAAGGTATACTCATTGTTACTATAATTTGGCTTTATCTGGTCCAAACTAATATTAAATCTACAAACAAGGTATATTTGGCTGTCCTTTTTCTTCTGGACCTTCATATGCTTCAATGCAATTATTTGAAGCATTTTACAGCATCATCAATCTAAATCTTTGACTGGATTAGCTTCTGCTTCTGTGATTTAAATAAATTTTGATACATTATTTTGGAAGGTCTTGTGAACTTTGTTTCCTCCCCCATCCTGAAATTCCCATGACCCATCTTTTGTATGAAAAAAGAATGATATTGAATGTTTTGGAAAGAAAAACTATGACTTCTCTAACCCAAAGAATAGATAGGAAACAGTTGAAGAGGAGTGCTGACTTTGACTGGATTAGGATAAGATCCTTCGTCCTTGTTAACAGCCAGTATATTTTGGTCCCAGCCCCTCTAATTGCTTATCACGTTTGTAGTTGAATTGATGGCTCTATCTATTTTTCGTGTATTGGTTAAAGCCAACAATTTACAAGGGAGAACTTATGTTGAAGTTACGGCAAACCAACAGGTCGAGCAAAATACGAAAAAGCCAGTGCTGTTGTGAAAGGAAAGTGAGGTGTATGGGAATAATATTCGCGCACGAGCCCCAGCTCCTTCAGACGAGGGTCATTCATTGAGGCCTAATTTGAAGGAGACAAGGCCACAAGTTGCATTGAATAGTTTGTTGAGTACTACTGACATAAGGGTGCGCGTCCAAGGGTTGAAAGCTGAGGTGGATGAGCTATTGAGGCTATTGGGAGATGGAGCTCTAGAGGGCTCCAAGATGATTTGTTGTCACAAGTGCGAGGTTGATATGTCTGAGTATCCAGCTATAAAGTTACAATCGAACTGGGTGCAATCTAAAGATAAGCAAGTGAGGATTGAGCCCATTTGTGAGAATCAAATAGGGTATGGCGTAGAGTGTAATGGAGATGACGATGGTGTAGTTTCGGTGGAAAGGGGTACGGATGGAAAATACTTGGGGTATGAGGCATATCAGGAAGTGAAACCTCTGTTGAAGGGAGGGGAACAGAGAATGACGAGTACGAATTTGTTGTTTTTGAATGAGACCACAGAGAAGATTTGCGCAATTGTGAATGAGGTAGATTTGATCGCATCTACAAAGGGAGTGGGGTTGATAGAGGAAGAGACTGGTACAGTGATGGTTAAGGAACCAAATCCGACATTGACACAAGAGCAAAAGGTGACAGGTTAGACAACTACGATTGTGAACACTTACATTAGAAGGTATTATAAGTCTGTTAGAGAAAATGAGATGGGGAATGAAAAAGCGATAGTGGTGTGGGTGGATGGCGCCAACAACGGAACTATGGTTAAGGGTGTTGTGCAGGGAGAAGAGGGGGAATGACAGATCTTTAAGCCTGTTGGGTGCTGTGATAAAGGGGAGATAGTGGAAGTTAATGCGCTTGATGTTAGACCTCCAGCTTCGAATTGGGTTCTCCAGAAAATTCAGGAATTCAGCAAGATGGTGGGTGTGTCATGCGATGGCTATGAAAATAGAGTTGTGCAATTGTTTGAGGAGCTAGAGGCTAGTAGGGGACATGAGATGTATACACTAGGAGGGAACGCTAAAAGAAAGGGGGACCGTGAGCTTAGGCGGCTCGAATGCTCGATAAACTATGAAGTTAGAGGGGGTGAGTCAAAGAGAGGGTTGTTGGGGAGGGATGAAGGTGAGTTTAAATGATCCCAAAAATCATTAGCTGGAATGTGAGGGGGCTCAACGATGTTGGGAAAATGTTAGGCGTCCGAAACATGTTAAGGGGTTGGCGGGCTGATCTTATGTGTTTACAAGAAACGAAGTTAGAGGTCGTCTCGAGGGCTGTTGTGAGTTCTTTATGGGGGGAACAGCATGTCGGGTATCAGTTTCTTGGAGCTTCAAAGGCATCAGGAGGTGTGCTTGTCATGTGGGACACTAGAGTTCTTGAAATGGAGGAGGTTAGTGGAAGGTTATTCTCTCTATCTATTTCTTTCAGTAATGTTGGGGATAGATTCAAGTGGATGTTTATTGGAGTTTATGGGCCGAATTCAAATGAGAACAGAAGGGGCTTGTGGGATGAATTGGCTAGTATGATGGCTTGGTGGAACTTACCGGTGTGTATCGGGGGTGACTTTAATGTGGTTAGGTTTCCTTCTGAGAGGTCGAGTGGTAGGAGACTAACAGGGGCTATAGAAGAATTCTCTAGTTTTATTAGTGAAAATATGTTGGCGGATCTGCCTATGATGGGGGGGGGGGAGTTTACTTGATCATCTAATCGAGATCAACCTGTTCAATCTCGTATAGACGGATTTTTGATTAGTGGTGAGTGGGAGGCTAAGTGCGATGATGTCATTTAGAGGAGATTGGTGAGAGTGTACTCCGATCATTTTCCTATCTCGTTATCTGGAATTGTAAGGGGTAGTAGAAGACGACCTTTTAGGTTTGAGAAGATGTGGCTTAAATTTGAAGGTTTTGAGGAGCGAGTTCGGAATTGGTGGGCCTCTTACGATTTCAGGGGGTCTCCTAGTTATATTTTACATCAAAAATTGAAGGCATTGAAGGGGGATTTAAAGAAGTGGAATGGGGAGGAGGTAGGAGATATTGATTGTCGCAAGAATCAGTGTCTATCAGACATAAAAGAGTTGGATAGGCAGGAGGAGAGTCGAGGGTTGGATGGGGCGGAAAGGGAGAGGCGTGGAAGGTTAAGGGGAGAGCTGGAGAGATTGGTGGAGATGGAGGAGATTGCCTGGAGACAGAAATCTAGGGTAATGTGGTTGAAGGAAGGCGACAAATGCACAAAGTTCTTTCATCGGGTCGCTAATTCTAATCGACGCAATAATTCTATTACATAGTTGGAGGTCGATGGGGTTACGTATGATGACCCACAAGATATTGTGGATCAGCAGGTGAGATTCTATCGAAATCTCTACCGGGAGCAATTTGTGTGGAGGCCTGAGTTGGATGGGCTGGACTTCTTCACGATTACCGAAGAGGATGCCAGTTGGGTTGAGAGACCATTTGAGGAGGATGAAGTTAAGGATGTGGTGTTTAATATGAATGAGGATAAGGCCCCTGGACCAGACGGCTTCCCATTCTCATTCTATAAGGCCTGTTGGGAGGTGGTGCGAGCAGACATCATTGATACAATCACTTATTTTTTCGAACGTGGCAGGTTTATGAGAAGTTTTAATGCCATGTTTATTGTGCTTATTCCTAAGAAATCGGGAGCGTTTGATATCAAGGACTATTGTCCTATTAGTTTGGTCAGTGGGGTGTAAGATTATGGCTAAGGTGTTGGCGAATAGATTAAAGGAGGTGTTGAGAAAAGTGGTGTCTAAGTTCCAGAACTCTTTTGTGAAGGGGCGTCAGATCTTGGATTCAGTTCTTATAGCGAACGAATGCATTGACTCAAGAACACGGCAGGGGGTTTCAGGGATGTTGTGTAAGCTTGATATTCAAAAGACGTATGATCACGTCAATTGGGGATTCCTTGTGTATATGCTCAGGCGATGCTGTTTCGGGGATAGATGGTGCAAGTGGATTCAATTCTGTATCTCTACGGCGTCGTTTTCAATCTTAGTTAATGGCAACCCTGAAGGGTACTTCCGAAGTAGTAAAGGTTTGAGGCAAGGTGACCCGTTGTCCCCTTTGCTGTTTGTTATTGTGATGAATGATTGAGAAAGTCGTGACAGAGGCTTTGTGGTTGGTCACCTACAAGTCTTTCATTTGTTATTTGCAGATGACACATTGATTTTTTGTGATGCAGACGATATGCAGATTAGGAACTTGCGTCACTTGCTCCTGTGTTTTGAAGCGGTCTCTGGGTTGAAAATAAATCTGGGGAAGTCTGAGACTATTCCAGTAGGGGATGTTGATAATGTGGAGGAATTGGCGGCAATATTAAAATGTAGAGTCGCACAATTGCCTAAGTCTTATCTTGGGCTCCCTTTAGGAGGAAGTTCAAAAGTAAACAAATTTGGAATGATATTTTTGAAAGGGTGGAGAGAAGGTTAGCGGGATGGAAGCGTATCTATTTTTCTAATGGAGGCCGTCTTACTCTCATCAAATCCACTCTATCTAATCTCCCAACCTATTTTCTATCATTGTTTCCTATTCCCGTTGCAGTGGCAAATAGATTAGAAAGAATTCAGAGAGATTTCCTCTGGGCAGGCTTGGGAGAAGAGAGGGAATTTCACTTGGTCAAATGGGGTGACGTCTGTTCCCCTGTCGGTGGGGGGGTCTTGGACTGAGGAGTCTTGTATTATTTAACAAGGCTTTATTGGGCAAGTGACTGTGGCGATTTGGAAAGGAGAGGGAGAGCTTTTGGAGAGAAATCATAGGGATGAAGTATAGTGTTATGGATGGGGACTGGTGCTCGGGTGAGGGTCGTGGTTCTTATGGGATGAGCTTGTGGAGGTATATCAGAAAAGGATGGAACGACTTTCAGATTAGATTGGCGTTCGTGGTGGGAAATGGTATGAAAGTCAAATTTTGGGACGATAGTTGGTGTGGAGTTCAACTATTAAAAGAGCGGTTTCCTTCTTTGCATCGTATTGCCTTGGAGCCCTCAGCTGTGGCAAGTGATGCTATGGCGATCAATAATGGGAGTCCTAGCTGGAACATCGCTTTCGGGAGGGGTTTACATGATTGGGAACTGGATGACTATGTGTTGTTTCTGGCCTCTTTGTATGATGTGCACATTCAGGTAGGAGATGATGACTATAGCAGGTGGAGGATGGCACGAAATGGTTTGTTCTCTGTTCGCACTTATTACAGATCCTTACTGGAACCTATGGTGAGTTCATTCCCCTAGAAAAGGGTTTGGCAGAGTAAATTACCTCCATGGTTGGCCTTTTTACTGTGGGCGGTTGTGAGGAGGCAGGTGTTAACGGTGGATAATCTACGTGGAAAGGACTATTATATTACGGAGTGGTGCTATATGTGTAAGAGGGATGGATAGACGATCGATCACCTGTTCATTCATTGTGACGGTGTTCGTTGGTTGTGGAATGATATTCTGGCTTCGCATCATATGAGTTGGGTATTGCCAAGACGTATAGAGGAGGTGGTGCAGGCGTGGAAGAGAAAGTTTAGAGATAAGAATAGCAAACTCGTTTGGGAGCTCATTCCAGAATGCATGGTTTGGTGTGTGTGGAGAGAGAGAAACGGTCGATGCTTTGAAGATCTAACACGGACTACATAGCAATTTAGAGAAATTTTTTACTTGACTTTGTATAGTTGGTTTAAGGTTGCAACTATTAGTCCGATAGAAGGGTTGTCTAATTTTTTAGTGTTTCTATCTTGTTTAAACTAATAATGCACTCCTTGTGTATTATCTTTTGATTTTGATTTATAATATAACGTGATTACTTATCAAAAAAAAAAAAAGGTTGAATTGATGGCTCATCAAGTTTTTTTGCTGGACTTGCTTTGCAGTATTTTATATCTCTTCTATGTTATGGGATCTATTATATTAATTGCCTTCTGTACTTGTGAAGATTAGAGAACAGGAGAATGCAAGGGAGGGAGGGATGCATTACATAGAGGTAAAGCAGCTTCTGTTGCAGGGCTATTGCCAAGCTATAACCTTTTATCTTCTTCTCAAGGCTGAAGGTCTTCCAGTCCGTGATCATCCAGTTGTTTCTCGTCTCGTGGATATCAAGAATTTATTGGATAAGGTTGTTCTTTCTCACTTTTGGTTTTATTCCCTCTTTTTTTCTTTTTATATTTATATTGTTTCCCTTGATCCTATATTTTACTTGCCTTCTAAAAGTAAGCCCCCCATGCAATTATAAAGAGGAATCAATGCAATAACTTAAATGGAAGCATTACTCTCATGTTCAAATACTCTCATGCAATAACTTAAATGCTTCTGTGCACCAAATGCCAGTGATTGTCAAGAGATATCCTATTTTGATTGGACATAACACCTATAGCAACAGTACCGTCGGCAGTGAGTGGTTTGTGATGTTCTTGGTGTTGGTGGGAACTATTTCATTGTTAACAGAGCAGATCATGTTAATTAGTCTTCATTAGAAAGTTTATGAAACACAATATTTTCACTGGTTGGAATTCCTTTAGTTGCTCATAATCTTGTGCCAAAAATAGAATGAGTTGGGTGTACGGAAAGAACTTAAGGTGAATATAAAAGGTTGTCAATTATTACAGTCATATAAATGATTATCCTCCTGACTTTTCTGTTGTGTTTGGAGTAACTCTGTACTTGTTAGTTGAAAAGCTCAAGGGATCTTTCTTTTACATTTCCTTTGGCATATGTGAAATAGGAAGTGTGATTATTGTTTGTTTTCTGGTTTATTGGTGTACATGCCTGATGAGTATAATCTATTGTTGCTATCCCGTCTGTTTTGTGTTGTTGAGATATCTTGAGTAATCATTTTAGTCATTTGTGCAAGGCTTGATTTTCTGAACCTTGTTTAATATGTACACATCATCATATTTGCTGGGTAAATTTGATGTGTTTTGCTCCAGTGGAATGAATATCTGGGCCATTCGACGACTTTCTTAGGCTGTCTACTTCCCTGTTTTCATTTTCTAGTTCATAATTAAAGTTGGTGCTGCTTATTTATTTACTTAAAAAGTCTAAAGATGTGTGTTAAAGAGCTTTTGTTTGGCCACCTTGATGGATTTTTGCCCCTCTTTTTCTGGTGGCAGATGAAAGAATTGGATGAGAATCTTCCTTTTGACTTGGAGGACATTGTGAACGAGATTGCGAGTACTGAAACAGTTACTAAGGTTGTTGGAGATACTGCTGCGCCAGAATCTGATCCTTTAACCGAAGGTCGGGTCTCATTGGTGTCTTCTGAGAAACATGCAACAGACGAGGTAGTTTTATCTTGAATTTGAGTTTTAGTTTTCTAATAGTTTTATATTCATACAACCCCATTAGTTTCTCTCTTTAGAGTATGAGACTTTATGTTGGAAACTTAGCCTCATTTTTTTTTTTGTCATAAACTGTAGTTGAAAGAAGCCCCTGCATTGATTGAGGTGAATATTTCAAGAAGTTCTAAGAGCAGTGAATCACGACGCAAGACTCAAGTGAGCCATGTGCAAAATTCTTTCTATGACCTTCACAAGTTTGTTGATTTTTCTGCTTTTATATCAGTGGCCATGAATTGCTGTTCAGCCAATAATAGACAGTACTTGTTGAGTTGTTTCTTGTAGCACAAGTAAACTGGTTTTCCATGTAGTATAAAAGTACATCAATCGTGGCAGGATAATCAAGTTGGAGAGCAGAGCATAGAAATGTTAAAACTAAGGGCTGCCCTCGAGGAAAAATTGAAGCATAAAGGTGTTTTCAGTTCCATTGCACCAAAGGATGATAGGGTTAGAAAGCACCTTAGCCCAATGAACAGGTAATAGTTTTCCTTAACATTCATCTCTATGCTTCTCTTCATCATTCTGTGGATAAATTAGTGTAATCTCCAAGCACTAACAAACCAGATTTGGATTGCTATAGACAACTTGAGACTTTAGATGATTTTGATGACGAGGCAATGGAAATAGATGGGGGTGCTCGTGGTAAGAGTAATGGGGAGGCAAGTCTATCTCGACCAAGTAAACTTTCCCAGCTTCTGGTGCTTCAGAGGAATAAACTGAAGGTATGGATCTTAGCCCATGTTTGGTACACATTCTTTCAGAACTCATTTTCAACCACACATTATTCAATAAAATAATATTTTCCATCACATCAATAACTTTTCCTTACTTTTTAACGACATGTTTCCCATCATATAACAATTTAAAATACATTATTTGCTCAATAATATCCATCAAACATACCCTTAATGTGTTTTTACTCATTTATGCTACCACTTTTTGCCTGTAAGAAATAAATTTGTGCAGATTAGTAAATAGTATTTCTGCACGACAATCCATGGAAAAATGTTATAGCACCATATGAGGTTACCTTGTGCCCTTTTAAGCTGAAGTTATGGGAAAAGGAAGATGGTGGTCTTCTGGTAACAGATATTGAACGGTACTGAAATGAAAGAATGACGCAAGTCTCGAGTGATCAAAGAGCAACTAAAAAATAATGAATAGGCAGCTGTTTGGGTTCAGAAAATGGGAGGAATCCTCTGCAGTAGAAACTAGAAAGTGGTACTTAATCTGAAGGAAAACACTGATATATAACTCAACCAACAAAATCTGGTTCCAACAAATTCATAAGCCTAATGGTAGTGAATCTCATTGACTGAAAAAGATGTCTTGAATACAGTAGAACTCCGGCAAAGGAGATCAACAATATATGATGATTTTCTCTTCTACACGGTATTATGTTATAATAATATATGTCATGTCATATACCAGACTTGAATTCTCTTGCTTACACATCAATCTTCATTTTTATCATTTCAAGTCTGAATATATGCGTGGTATTTGTTCATTGCCTGAAATTTTTGAGTGGCAGTCCATAAGTTACCTTCCTATTTATATTTCTTTTGCCAGGTCATTTCTGGTGATGACGATATACCAAAACGGGATGATATTGGAGAACGGCGAAGAAAGCATGAGCTACGTGTTTTGGCTGGAGCTGGAATCAAATCTGTTGATGATGTTGAAGATGAGCCCGGTGCTCTTTCAAGTGATGAAGATGCTGATGTCCCTATGGAGAGTGATGCAGATTCAGATTTGGAATACTACAAACAAGTGGAACGACAACATGCTGCAAAGGTTGCTGCAAAAGCTGACAAGTATTCGAGGTATTTAAAATGTGCAAAAGCTCTTATAGGATGTTTGGTATGTTGGACCCTAGACCATGGTAGATAGAATTAACTAAAGAAGCTAAAATTTTGTTTGTATTATGCACAATACTGTCCAATTCTGTGCTCCAAATTTACCCTTATGGAGAGTTGAGAAGTTTATTCCTTGTCACACAGTCATAGCTCGGGTCTCTCTGGCTTCAGCTGATTTATGAGATTCAAGCCCTCCTTTCACCTTCTACTGTTGTGTATTTGTTCATTAGAATGCACCTGCACATATAACCGTATCTTTTTAGTTTCAGGTCTTTTGTTATTAATTTTGTATGTCCACTTATAGGAAATGTTTACCATATACTGATTCTGACTTACTTGTACAGAGTCTCAAAACTTTCATCCTTGCCAGAAGAAACTGTCAATGGGAAGCGCCATATTACCTATCAGGTAAGCACATTATTTAATCGAAGAGCTTGAGAGATTTGTATTTCACTTTTATCTGCCATATTTTTTTCTCATCATCGTCTCAACTGTGTGTCTGCTTTCAATTTCCCCAGATGGAGAAGAACAGGGGGTTGACCCGTGCTCGTAAGAAGCTAACTAAAAATCCCAGAAAGAAGTACAAGGTATTTGGTGCAAACATTTGAATTTATTAGGACTATTTGAAATTTCCAAATGAAGACTAACCCACATTCCCCTTCAATCTGTGTCTCAGTTGAAACATCAGAAGGCAGAGGTGCGTCGAAAAGGACAGGTGCCGGGTATTAGGAAACCAACAGGTCCTTACGGTGGGGAAGCATCCGGTATTAATGCGGGGAAAAGCCGAAGTATCAGATTCAATAACTAGTTCTGCTGTCGTTTTTTCTTCACTAATTTATAGATTTTTCGATGAACTTGGTTGCAATGCTATATCCTAGATAGTGTCAAAGAGAATGTCTCTTGCGTAACAATTTTGGGAAAACTGAGGCTGACATTACAATATTTGTAGTAGTACAAGCTTTGCCTGTTAGTGCTGCATTGCATGTGCGTACCACAAATAAACTGTTTGGTGTTGTAATATCGAGTTTTATGCAACCAACAAAATAGATTGGACGAAATTTTTTTGTGGTACAGTAAAACCTATCTAAACTTATACTATAGGAATAATATTAATGTAGTAAAAAAAAAAAAATATATATATATATATATATATATATATATATATATATATATATATATATATATATATATATATATATATATATGGTCCCATCTTGGGCCATAAAAATAAATTTGAACTTGACATTGCAATAAATTATATTTTTTTAGTTACTATATATATATTTCAAAATGTATATGATATTTTACATTAAAGGTTTAACAAGAAATATATAATATTTATCTAAAGTTGTTTGGCACAATAATTTATTCTTTAGGGTCAGCACATCTTTGAACTTACGAGTACCTAATTACTTGTTGAAGTTGTTGAACTTACTTCACTCAATTTTGTAATGATTCTTTGATTTTTCTTAGCCATTTCATTTGTAACTTGCAATTCATTGACATTAGGATCCTAGTTTTGCAGTGCTTAAAACAATTCGTAATTGTTTATGGCTTCACATCAATTGAATATACGACAACTACATTTACAATTCCATCTATCTTTGCTTATTCAAGATACGATATTCTATCTGTTTCAAAAGTAGGCAATTAAAGCGTCGATGATAATAACTATTGAAGTTTCTTATGATGTCTGTATCACACGGTTAGATTTTGGAAGTGTTATTCGGTGGGAAGAACAAAACTATGGACAATGTTACATGTACATCCATTTTTTACCTAATTTTTTACCTACACCTACAATAGGGTATGAAGATCACACATTTGTGAATTTTTTATTTATGCAGGCTCCGCGAGCATGTGAGAGGGTGTAACATTTTCGGTAAAAAAAATTCGGTACAAATGGAATTGTCCCAAAACTTTTGTTACACCCTGTGTCCAATATTGTAACAATATGAAAATTCGGTACAAAAGAGTATTGTATCATGACATTGATTCATCCAGAAGTTATGATATCATGACATTGATTCATCCAAAACCACAACCCAGTTTTGAACGATATAACGTTGTTTGTGGCAACAATTTGTGGATTATTCAGACCATCCAAGCCAATGCTTTTCCCAGATGAGCCATAGTTGTAGTTCCACGATAGTTGTATAGGACCTCGGCCATAGTAACCCTTGCCTCGTGCGCATGGATACTCTTTGTCGTTCTCCTCGCAGTAGACTTTAGAAGGACCGCTTATCTCTTCTATATAGCAAAAATCTGGATAGGAAACCGTCACATAAAAAAACGAGAGTAGGCAATAGAAAAATTAAGAACAAGAACACACATATTTACATGGAAACTCTAGACAGGAAAAAACCATGGACGTGGGATGAAAAAATCTACTATATAAAAAATGAGTACAAGAGAGCAGCATTTTGAGTGACTACTCCGATTAATGTATCAAAACCCTAAATACATATCTTTGTTTGGCCTCCCATTTTTTCAAAAACTTATTTTTTCAAAACTTATTTTTAATTTCACATTCTTCAATAAAATAATTATATAAATAAATCGAAATTTGTTTCTTATTTCGTAACCATACATCCTTGAAAAAATCACTATTCCATTACGCATGCGAGAATAGTAAAACTGGTCTATGCTCTATTTCCTAGCCCGCCACAGAATCCGGAAAAACTCCCGTAATTTTAGTTTCATCACAAGTGTCGCACCACGAGCATTTCGAGTCAGGTCAAATACAATTCAGTCTTCGTACTCTAAGAGACGAAATAAAATCAGACAACATTAAGGAATATTTTTTTCTATTGTTTTATCTGTCGCATCTCGAAAAAGGTCTACAAAACTTACGTCCAGTTTCATGCATGACGTGCGCAAAGAAAGCCGCAATCTCTCGCTTTGAATCATCGCCAGAGCCGGTAGTCCCAAACTGTGGATACGAACTGAGAGCTTGAAGAAAAGTAGCTCTAATATAGAATATCTTCCCTGGGCAACTTCCATCAGCTTGCCTAGCAATGGCATTGAAGAATGAGTCTCTAACAATATCAGAAATTGATGACGAGTAGCAATGGCCACTGCGGCAGCCTGTGCCACAGTAGCCATTGCCGGTGCCGCAATAACCGTGTTGGCTGTAGCATTGAGAAGGTGGGAAGCCACAATTCTGGCCAGAAACCCAGTGTGGGAATACTCTCGCAAGAGTTATGGCTAATGTAATTGCTAGTAGATATTTGCTTGCAGAGAAGGAAACCATTTTTAGTACAAAGTAGAGAGGCTTGTAAATGGTGTGATGGAGTGCACAGATATTTATAGTGTGCAAGTTGAAGATGAAAATGTTGAAAAAAATTTGAGTTGAAATAATGCTTCAAGGAAAATGCTTCAACCTAGTTGACTGGAGATCCCAAGATCTAGGTTCAAAGGGACAACCTAATTGTAAAAACTTGATAGAATCACTGTGGGGGGATATTACCTCTTGTCCATTCCTATGATAAAACGGTGATGCCCGTAAAGTTGAAGGATAAGCAATATGCTTTTAATGATTCTTATGCATCGAAATTAGAACCAAGTAATGCGGGTTACTTGTAATAAGAAATTATCTATGTGAGAGATAAGTGAGGCCGCTTCTAAGGGAATTGTGTGAGGGCAAAAGTCTTGTGAACTCTCACAGAACCAAGCGTATGGTCACGGTCAAAACGAACATAATAATGAGAACTGAAATGTGTTAGGAAGAATCCTGTATGGAGTGTGTCATCGTTTACATAAACGGTAGATCAGTTCAAAGACATCGCGTCTACTGGTCAGTCAGTAAAGTAAATATGCTTTCACAAGGGAAGGTTCAAATGGTAATACCTACCTATCCTATGCAGGTTTCAACTGTTGAACTATATCACCAAGTCATCATGTGTCATATTTATGTATCGCTCTCAATTTTCATTCATGTGGGGGATTGTTGGAAAAAATCTAAATTGAAGGGCTGACTTTGGCACTAATTTTGAGCGGGACCGAGTTTGGCTATTTTGAAATATGAAAGTTGATTTGTGTTTTCCTCCGTGAGTACATCAAAATCATATACTTACTTGTCAAAAATGATGTTCGGGTGAATGAGAAATTGAAGCTCAAAGTATGCCATGTGAAAGAAGTTTGTTGGTGAGAAAACTAAAACCACTTTATAAAGGATTACACTTTAGAATGGTATAATCATATGCAGTATAGAGGCTTTCTCCACGTGCGCGCGCAGGGAGGGTGCAAATATTGGACCGAAATAGGCTTCAAATCTTGAATTTATGTACGGGCGCGACCTGCATACACGAATGTCGGACCGAAAGGAGCAAAATTGGCCTCTTAGGAGTGTCTACATTTTGCTACATGTTTTAATTTTTCAACAGACTTTTCATTTTCCAAAACTCCTAAAACTCCTGTGTTAATTGTCATTTGTTAATGGGCAGGTTACAAGAGTCAGTCTTTATATGTGTCTCATTTTTCCACTGTCCAGTACACTAAAAATTCATCTGCATATTCATCTGCACGTAGTTCCTGTTTCTCTGCATTTTTCGTTTTTGTTCGAGTCTAATGGTGATATATTTCAGACACAAAGTCAGTTCGTCGGAGTAGAGTCTGTTGTGCTCGAATTTTACTGATTTTTCCGTTGTATCCTGGGAAGCAGACGCTCGTACTATACCTCAAGCACGTACGGTGAATGGACGAATATGTTTTAAGGAAACTGTGTTTGACACAGGCCTCGGGTTAAAAGTCATTTACAGTTTTAATAACTTGTTGTTGCTCGATTTTACATATTAATATTCTGCAATTATCTTTTAATAGTTTACTGCAATTACTTGTAATATAATTTAATATGTTCTAATGTGCAAATACGGTGTTTAAGTCATTTTGCATATACGGTTATTATTGTAAATACGGTAGCTATTATAAATATCGTGTTTAAGATATTCTGCATCAACTTATAAATTGAAAATCCGGTATTTAACGTGTAAATCCGATATCCAGTTTGTTAATCCGGTATCCAAAAATTGAAACAACTATCCAACAGAAAATGACTTCGTCAATCTTGAGTTTTGGTGACTGAATTTATGATTGTGTCAATCATGATACACTTCATTTTTAATTTCAAGGAGACAAGGATATAAATAAGCCCTGTTTGGCAAAGCTTTTTTGAGATTATAAACTGGTTAAATTTTATTTTTAACCACATATTTTGTGGGCTAAGTCTAGGTTAAGAATCTACAGTGTCAAGTTTTGGCTAAACTTGAAAATTTTGCTTCTATTAAAAGTAATATCTTTCATCTTGTCGAAGTAAAATGAATGTTTAATAGTGCTCAAAAGCACTTTAAAAGGTGCATTATACGACAACAATAGAGTCCTTATTAAGCAACATCCAAACATCCTCGAAGTAATTACTTTATCTTAGAATTAGGATTGGCCTAACGCACTCTTTAATCAAAGAAGCGTGTCACAATCACTCTGCACCAAATATTTTGTTTAATCGTGACCATTAATACTATATGCCAAGTTCGATCAAAATTTGTGTTAAATTTATTCATCAAATTAAGGTTATATGGATGAGTAGTTACAAGATTTGAAAAGCAAAACATAACAATTTAACTATAATTACATGTCGATATCACGAAATTAACATTGCTCGACACAATTAATAAAATGTTATCTATTGTCTATTGTCGCGTACAAAATTGTCTAACCATTAATATACTCTAATAATATCAACAAGTAGATTCCAGAATTTACTTAAGTCTAAAAACATAATCCAACAAAAGTCTTGCTTCAAATAGAATTACACAAGAGACCTAGTACCGATTGTTTAAACGTAACACAGTTCACATGTATTTGCTTCCAATAATTAATTCATAAGTTGAAGAGACAATTACAAAGCATAAATGCCAAAACAATAAGGACGGTTCTCTTTGTATTTTAGTTTTGTATTTTAAGTTTTGAATTCATTTTGTGTTTTAAGTATCCATTTTAAGATTATTGAAAATATGTTCTTTTTGACATTTTGAAAAATTGTTTTAAAAACACCTAAAAAGCGTTTTAAAATTTTTGGTTTGATTATAACTGAAAATACTCAAAACGATAACTTGTTTTCAAAAACGCGTTTTCGAAAATAGGAAAGAGAACGTGTTTTCACTATTTTGAAAAATTGAAAATAGAAAACGGCTTGAAAAAGGTAAACAAAACCGGACCTAAGTTTTTAAAATGAAAGTACATGGCAATAAATGGTGTCTTTCTTTTTTCTTTTTCTTTCCTTTTTTTAACATGCATTAAGGTAGGTGTTTTTACATTTTTATGCTGGTGTTGGAAGACTAAAGAACACAGTAAACTTACATAGTAATTTATGCATACACCAAAAAAATATTCTCGTTAGCCCAATTATGGCATACTTAATACGCAATATTAATATAGGTGTGATAGAACAAGAAAGATACGATTGGGAAGGATAGAATCAAGGGTAGACGCAAAATTTAAAGTTAGGGGGCACAAAATGAAGGTAGGTGTTTCTACATTTTTATGCTGGTGTTAGAAGACTAAATGACACAGTAAACTCACATAGTAATATATGCATACACCAAAAAAATATTCTTGTTAGCCCAATTATGGCATGCTTAATACGCAATATTAAAATAGGTGTGATAGAACAAGAAAGATATGATTGGGAAGGATAGGATTAGGGGCAGACGCAAAACTTTAAAATTAGGGAGGCACAATCCAACTTACAAAGAAGTTGAGAGAAATTTTACAATCTAAAATTTATGTCCAAAAAAATCATACCTCATATAATTTTGCATTCGAAAACTTACATGGAATATGACTTTTTCGGATATAAAATTTTGAAAACTTTTGATGTCATATTCCATATAAAATTTCTTAATAAAATGATGAAAATTAAATTTAGAAATTTGTATCGCAAAAATAATAAATGTTAATAAAATAATTGAGTATTTTTTAAACAAAAATGCGAGTTAGACGTCTTTCTTTAAGACACACGCTTAACGTATTTTTAACTATTATATTTATCTGTTTGGACTATTCGATATGTCCATAATGTAATTCTCGAAATAAGTTTCGAGATAACAAACAATTGTAAATTCAATTAGCGTACAATTGTTGGAGAATTTTTAAAATTAGCATATTATTGAAATTTAAATTTATTATAATTTTACCTCTGTTTGGTGAAAATTAAAATCAAATTATTAGTAAATTTTGATAAAAGTTAAACAATAAAGGATTCCATGACATATGTTATTAAAAGTAATTGTTAACTTTGATTTAGATTAAAATTTAAATTTCAATCGATGTCAAATATGATTTTATTAAAAAAAAAAAAAATCTCAAAAGTTGGGGACGGGGAGGTCCACCCATGGATAGGACTCAGGTGGATTTTAGTGTATTGTTCTAATATGGCATTTGATGCTACATTGTATTAAAAAAGTACAAGTATTGAAAAATAAAAAGTTATTAGAATAATTTTTATTTATACATAAACTATACAACTAATTTACGAAATTATTAGAAAATTACTAGCTCTCTTTTTTTTTTGCTATTAGTAAGAAAAAAAGCAAGTATCAAAATATTTTACGAAATAAACTTTATTTACTTTTAGGTTTAGACAAATATGATCTTTGATCAACGAAAGATGTCTATAGTAAAATTTATTAATGACATGTTTGGAAATGTAAATTGAAAAAAATAATAATAATAAAGAAAAGAAAACTTAAAATCAGTCACTTGGGTTAAAGATAACAAACGGATTTTGAAATTGTCAGAGTAACAT